>JAJSOF020000035.1:16213691-16376191 GCA_025594305.2 Periplaneta americana
TCAGTCTCAAATTTTGCTAATACTAATCTTCTTTTATATTGCTTGTATTATTTTATTTGTATTTCAATTATATTTTTTATTCTGTATATTTGAAATAAATAAATAAATAAATAAATAAAAAAATGTAGATATGCAATCCTTGGATATTTTAGTGTCCTTTACAATTATTTTTATTTTTAGTAGGTTATTTTACGACGCTTTATCAACATCTCAGGTTATTTAGCGTCTGAATGAGATGAAAGTGATAATATCAGTGAAATGAGTCCCTGCCCGAGGGAAAACTCCGGAAAAAACCTCAACCAGGTAACTTGCCCCGACCGGGAATCGAACTCGGGCCACCTCGTTTCGCGGCCAGACGCGCTAACCGTTACTCCACAATTGTGGACCTTTACAATAATATTATTTCATAATTACATATTCATTTTTTTCATGTTATTGCTTGGGGTCGTGGATGGCCCCAGCTATAGAATACATTTTTATTTTGTAGTTAGATATATTTTGCACTCAAACTTTTACTTAATTTTTTACATTTACTGACAAAAATTAATCATTTTTATATTACTCCAACTGAATGCCATTGTTATGACGTAATTTTTAAAATAAAAATATTAAATTGCAAGCAGAGTGTTGACGACAAAGCGACAATTTCATGCATCATGGATAATTTTGTAAGGTTCCCACAAATCCATTTTAATATTATCCTCCCATCAAAGTCTCGGCCTCCCCAAAGGTATTTTTCCCTCAAGTCTCCCAACTAACAATCTATACGCATTTTTGGGTTCACCCGTACGTGCTACATGCCCTAGCCATCTCAAATGTCTGGATTTGATGCTCCTAATTAAGTTAGTCGAAGAATACAATGCGTGCAGTTCTGCTTTGTGTAACTTTCTCCATTATCTTGTAACTTCAAAGGGATAAAGTATATTTACTATCACAGTGTACAATTCGGTAGCTCCTTTGAACGCCCACTTAGCAGATTTACGACTTCCTACACAAACACCTTTGAACGTGCCATCCTACTTCCTCATTTCCATGTTCACAGTTGCAACATTCAATGATATTCTCGTGCTAACAGAGGGAATTCTTGGAATTCGGAAAAGATGTGGCAACTCTCCCTCCACGTAGATATGAAGGGAGCCTCTCAATTTTTCAAATCGCGGGTTGTGTCTGGTTACTAGCAGGCGAAGACAAGATTTTCATCATAGTAAGGAAGACATTTATTTATAACAACCAATTAATAGGCGCAGTAGAAATTGATTACTCATCCGAGCTTTTGTTCACTGATTTTAATGTTTTGAAAATTAAACAGATTTATTATATTGCCTTATTAAACTTCGTCGGACACTGTCTAGTTTCAAAAATAAATGAAGAGTTCGCGGAAAAACGATAAATGTCACAGTTTTGTTAAGGTTGATGTCATTATCTAATTCAATGGATCACTGCGAAATGTAATGTTGTTCTTATGATAAATGGTAAAAAGGAGAATTATCACTACAAATACAGTAATCCTTTCCTTTATTTTCTATAGAAATAGCACTACATCTTGCAGTTATAGACTCAATTAGATCATTATCTAATCCTTAACAGAAATGTGACATTCATCGTTTTTCCCTCGAACTCTTCAAATTAAAATTGCACTTTTTCAACTCAGATTCCTTTCAGTTATAAGCCCTTTTCTCTGAGATAGTTATGTAAAAATATAGGCTATCAGCTGACGAATTTATTATCATATCCTTTTATTGTGAATTTTATTTAATTTTCTTTATTTTTTATTATTTTATTATATTCTATTTTGTTATATTCTTCCTTACGTTTTCCATATTAACCATTTGTGCTAAATGAGTTGCTTTTGCTATATTCCAATGTATTTTACTTTCTTTTTTTTCTATTATGGTATTATTTTCATGTTGTTTAGTGTCGATTTTATTATGCTATTATTATTTCTCTTTGTAATATGTTAGTATTCTGTTCTGTAACTTTTTTGTTAAATTTTAACTGCTTGAATACTTTGTGACCTGGTAGAGTGTAAGAGAAGGCCCTATGGCCTTAACTCTGCCAGTATAAATAAAGAATTATTATTATTATCATTATTATTATAAATCGTAATGAATTAAAATTGCATCATCATAAATATTGAACTAAAAGATCCGATTTTATACGACTAGAGGAACCAAAGTGTTTCACAAGCACAGCTCTGAGCCATGGTACCTACTTTGGTCCAAGGTTATACAATAAAATAATTGATAAATACCCAGGTTTGGAAAATTTAGTATCAGAAATTGCAAATAGCGTTAGCGCTTTTAAAGAATTTACTTTTTAAAGAATATATATTCATTTAATATGTATATGTATTTGTATGATCTTAATTGTTAAAATTGAAATTGTATTTTTAAAATTAAGTTATTTTCCTGTAATTTTTTTTTCTTGACCCAGTTTGTGTCAAATAATTATATTTGTTTCTGTTTATCTTTGTGTTTAAATATCTCCCTGAGCACGAGTTTTTACTCCTTCAGGGAGGAACTAAGATTGTATTTTTGTACATGTTATTTTACTAACAATAAACAATAAATAATAGTACATTATGCAACGAGCCTATATGATAGTAATTAAGAAGCGAGTATGGATGCAAGCGAGTTTCATAATTTTCATACGAGCTTCTTAATTACCATTATAGGCGAGTTTCATACGACTTTTATGCTCGACCATATTTCTAACTTGAAATTATTCATTTTATTTGTATCGAACTGACCTTGAGCAATACCTCGTAAATTGTGAGATGTGCGCTGACGCGAAAGTATTGATTTTTTCCGAGGAACAGATGTCCACATTGACCTTGATAGCCTATAAGAACCTATAGAGTAAACTGAATATTAACTTTGATATAACATTGAAATTAAATTAGACATTGAAAAACGAGATGACAAATTGAAATTGTTTGAATATTATTTACAATTAACGCTAATTATTATAGTAACAGAACATAACCCTCTGCGAAAGTATTGGATTTCCAGCCACCGTGACTTTTCGCTAATTCTCTTTCGATTGCATATCCGAGAATAATCGATACTTGCGGTTTCATAACGGTACAAAGCTGACTTGTCATTGGCTGAGGTTTTATAACGGTACAAAGCTGACTTGTCATTGGCTGAACACCTGTACTTTAATGAGTAGGTGTACTTTAATGACATGCATTAAAGGACTGCTACCAGGTGTATAATTACTACATTTCGGCATGGTCGAGCATAAACAACAATAAATAAT
This sequence comes from Periplaneta americana, assembly GCA_025594305.2. Taxonomy (NCBI): domain Eukaryota; kingdom Metazoa; phylum Arthropoda; class Insecta; order Blattodea; family Blattidae; genus Periplaneta; species Periplaneta americana. Next base: position 16,216,953 of record JAJSOF020000035.1, read on the forward strand.
ATCAAAATTAGTGCTTATTACTATTTTGCGACACGCAATATTTTACACCTTCCGTTTCATAATAAACAGACTGAAATGGAATTAAATGAAACTTGTAAAGTTAACGGAAGCGGGAAAACTGAAACCCGAATTCACGGATATCTAAGCCTGCGGTGTGGGTTGCAGCTACCTGAGGGGCAGGTGATAGTGAGAGACGAGGCCGGTTTGATGAGAACTGCGTACATTATGTCAATTACGCCGCAGGGCTAGGAGATGAATATTGCTTCGCGTTGTCGAGAGAATCTTCCGCGTCGAGTTATCCACACGACTGCCCTGGATTGCCATTTGGAGCTACAGACTGGATGATTGGATATCGGGTAGAAACACATTTAAACTAGTTTGGAGGCTGTTCGTTGCTTGGCAACGGCATCTCGTTTCCTTAGCCTGGATTGCCATTAGCTAAACAGACTGGATGATTGGATATCGGGTAGAAACAACATTTAAACTAGTTTGGAGGCAAATAAAACGTATTTACGCCCAGATCAAAGCTAGGATTTAGAATTTAATATGCATTGCGTTTCCAAATGTAGTGTTAATCTCTCGTGGATTATTATTTATTCACTGTTCCAATTAATAAATCTCTCTCGAGAAAAATCTTCAGTACACACGTAATGTTGTATAAGAAACGTCGTTTATAGATCCTTGCGGTCAGGACCGGGTTTAGATTATTCGTTTTAGTTATATTTTCTGAGTGCTAAAATTTGCCGCACCCAACTCCCACAAACCGTTTATGAGCAGCTATTATACAGATTATGTTTAGTTTAAATTAGTTTTAAGTGAAATGTTATAATTCTTATTTACCTACAAATGGTTTTTAAGGAACCCCCAGGTTCATTGCCGCCCTTACATAAGCCCGCCATCGGTCCCTATCCTGTCTCTATCATCATATCCCACTTCCGTCAAATCCATTTTAATATTATCTTCCCATTTACGTCTCGGCTCCCTAAAGGTCTTTTTCCTCCGGTCTCCCAACTAACACTCTATATGCATTTCTGGGATTCGCCCATACGTGCTACATGCCCTGCTCATCTCAAACGTCTGGATTTAATGTTCCTAATTATGTCAGGTGAAGAATACAATGCGTGCAGTTCTGTGTTGTGTAACTTTCTCCATTATCCTGTAACTTCATCCTCTTAGCCCCAAATATTTTCCTAAGAACCTTATTCTCAAACACCCTTAATCTCTGTTCCTCTCTCAAGTCCTATTTGAATTTTTCCCACCTCTCTTCGTTCCTTCAACGCCGAGGATCAAACCAGTGCTCTGAGAATGAGAAGTCCGCGACTTAGCAGAGAGCAGCGGAATGGGGAGCGTAAAAAAATGTTATGTTTTTATATTTAAAGATAAAACACACATGTCAGGTCAATTATACAGTGTTCATAGATTTGATAAGAGACATTAAAGATGATATATTACAGTTATATGAACACTAATAAATACAATAAAATTATTAAAGAAATTAGTAATAGTCAGACATGTTTCGGAGTTGCTTCTCCATCTTCAGTGACTATTTACCACGACTGTAAAACGAAAACAGATGTAATTAATCTCATGTATAATTATATTAAAAAAATTAATAATAATAATAATAATAATAATAATAATAATAATAATAATGTTTTATTTTCGCTGGCAGAGTTAAGGCCATAAGGCCTTCTTCCACTCAACCAGCCTTAATCAATACAATACATATTTAAATTACAAACTACACTTAAAAGGTTCTCCAGCAATATTATTCAATTTTAACGACTAGTAGACTACATATTTATTTAAATTTAGATAAACCTATGAGGGAAAGTAGTACCTTAATTTATGAGCTAATTTAATTCAATCAATTATAATTAATTTAATATTTGAGATAGCTAGTAAAATGATGAAAATTAATTTAATATATAAGCTTACTAGAACTATGTTACAGGGAGAATAAAAATATATATAAATCTAAAATATATTTTTATAATGAGAATATTAATGTAATTGCCATTAGAGGTTTTGTAAATCTATTTAGAGAAATTAATGATGATAATAAGAATGGACAGATGTTAGTTTCATTATAAGTAACAAATATTAATCAGCAATTAATCAGTTAAGTAAGAATTTATGTAAATTTTGACCTAAATGAAGTTATTGTCCAACAACCCTTACATCACTCGAAGCGAGTTCCAATTTCTAGCAACTGAAACTGTATAAGATGAAGAATATAAAGATGTCTTGTGGTAGGGTATAATGAGTAAATTGTTATGATGAGATCTTGTACTTAGCTGATGATATGCGGATAAATTTTGAAAACGAGAAGCCAAATAGATTGGGGTAGCGGTGCGCAGAATTTGAAATAAGAGAACAAGAGAATGCAGGGCTCGTCGATCGCTTAGCCTTAGCCAAGACAGAGTTTGGAAAAACGGAGAAACATGATCATACTTACGAATATTGCAAATATAACGGACACACGCATTATTCACACGTTGTAGCCTGCTGCTCAAATCTGCATTGAGGTTACTTAATATAACATCGCAGTAGTCGAAGTGTGGCATCACGAGTGTTTGTACAAGGATTAATTTTAATTTATCGGGAAGAAAGTGCTTCAGCCGCTTTAATGAGTGAATAATAGAAAATATTTTTTTGGAAGTGTGATTCACTTGTTCATTCCATTCCAGGTGACAATACATATAAATACCAAGGTTCTTCACAGTCGAACTGTATGGAATAGTAGTATTAATGATAAATGGAAAAATATGAGATGTCTGAGTAGCAGTATTTAAGTCTTTCAATAATTGGAAAAGTTAAAAAATATAATGGTATAATAATTTATAACCAATATTATTATTATTATTATTGTATAATTTATAACCAATATTATTATTATTATTATTAATTAATTATTATTATTATGTTATTATTATTATATACATATAAATTATTATACCATTATATTTTTTAACTTTTCCAGTTATTGAAAGACTTAAATATTACTATTCAGACATCCCATATTTTTCCATTTGTCATTAATTTTCTAAATATAATTATACCTGAGATTAATTACATTTGTTTTCGTTTTGCAGTCGTGGTAAGTAGTCACTGAAGATGGAAAAGCATCTCCGAAACATATCTATTACTAATTTCTTTAATAATTTTATGCTCGACCATGCCGAAATGTAGTAATTATACACCTGGTAGCAGTCCCTTAATGCATGTCATTAAAGTACCCCTATTCATTAGAGTTCAGGTTTTCGATTATTCTCGGATATGCACTCGAAAGACGAGGGAAACGTCACGGAGGCTGGAAATCCAATACTGTCGCAGAAGGTTATGTTCTGTTACCATAATAATTAGCGTTAATTGGAAATAATATTCAAATAAATTCAATTTGTCATCTCGTTTTTCAATTCTAAATCAATTTCCAGGTTATACATTCTCTGCATTACATCAAGGTCAATGACATTATTGTTCCTCGGAAAAAATCAATACTTTCGCGTCTGCGCACATCTCACAATTCAAGAGCTATGAACAAGGTCACTTCCGATCTTCTGTCAGATACAAATAAAATGTATACTTCTGAATAATTTAAAGTTAGAAATATGGTCGAGCATAAAAAGTCGTATGAAACTTGCCTATAATGGTAATTAAGACACTCGTATGAAAATTATGAAACTCGCTTGCGCTCGTTTCATAAACAAACATACTTGCGACTTAATTACTATCATTATAGGCTCGTTGCATAATGTACTATTATTGTATAGGGACATCATTTTATTTTTACTTCAATTTTTATTGTACCTAAGTTTTTGAATGTACTTCACTCCCACCCCTTCTACTAATGAAGTTCCAACTCCACACAGAGCCAAGACAGCAGATAGTAAGCAGTACTGAGTTACTGAGTATAGTACGTTCCAGAAATATGTTCGCGTTTTCCAGTGACGATACAGCTTTCAATAATATTGAATCATATTTTCGCACAGGTACTGTCCGTTTCCCTACGTCGCATCCCGATTTCCCCCACCTGCTTCTACTCGCCCCTCTGTAAAAGCTGGGCTGTCTTAGCTCTTTTCTGAAAACATTAATTTCTCTTAGGCATTGGAAGTATACGTAATATTATACAGCTGTTTAATTTAACTTAAATAAAAGGGCCTCGTTAAGTAATTAACTGTCACGTGATTTCCTCCCTTTCTACAATCATGCGGGATAACCACTTGGACGGACAGTAGATAGCATGTCTGAGTAATTTTATATTTTCGGGTCGGGCAGAAGTGAAGATTGAATTTACAGTACGTAGAGTAGGTATAGAATTATTTCAACATGAGTTACTAGTACGAGGGACGAAACTGGCAATTGGAATTAGATGCAATAGTCTATAGTGCGATAATATGCACAAAAGAACTGAAGCCTGTATCGAAATGAACGGCCACCATTTTCAAAATTGTGTTTAAATATTCATATTATGATTATTTTTCAATTTAACTTCTTTCTCTATATTGTACGCTAATGTGCTGTAGACAGTATAATATACACTGCATAATGAATACGTTCGCATGGATAACTCACTTATTCTTAATACAGTACTGTACTTTGATTAAAGAAAACCTAATGAAAAGTATCAAACTCAAAATAGCGATATTTCCTAGTTTACGTAAATGGATGAACTCCGGCTTTTCTTCCTTCCTATACCTAGCCGATTAGAGTGATTTGTGTTTTACGCCAGTATCATCGAACTCCAGTCTTGGAGGGGAGCAAGACTGGTGTTTCCGGTTCTCTAAAGGTATAGACAGGTTAATATTAAAAATGTCAGTAAAAATAAAATGATGTCCCTGTATTTATTAGTGTTCATGTAACTGTAATATATCATCTTTAATGTATCTTATGTTATGTTTTATTTAACGACGCTCGCAACTGCAGAGGTTATATCAGCGTCGCCGGTGTGCCGAAATTTTTGTCCGCAGGAGTTCTTTTACATGCCATGACATGAGCCTGTCGTATTTAAGCACTCTTAAATGACAACGTCCTGGCCCGGAATCGAACCCGCAACCTCGGGCATAGAAGGCTAGCGCTATACCAACTGCGCCACCCAAGCCGACTGGGGAGTGTAAGTCGCTGTGCAATTCATATAATTTATTTACACTTTATAAAAAGAGGAAAAAGTTTCGATTTGCTGAGGGGATAAAGGGAAGCTCCAGACGGCGAGCGCGTCCCAATTAAACGAGTGCTCCATCTGCAAATGAGAAAGCCGGACTAATTGCACAGAGTTGTGTACACGGATAAATCATACTGCGCAAAGAGTTGTCACAAGTTGGGGAAGTGGGCTCCAGAGCGTAATCTGATGAAGTGACTGGGGGAAAAAGAACGACAGCAAAGGTCCAGCTGGCTTCGCAAAGGGAATTCTGGCTGCAATCGCATCTCTGATTCCGCTAATAAGCACAAACTCCAACGACTGCGGTATGAATGCCCGTATCAAAATTGAGAGCATCCTCACTGCCCTAGTTCGCGATGAACTGCAAGAAAAATGTACGAACTAGAACAATGTGGAGTTCGTAGTTCATAAATGAGGATTGCCAACCATTGCGATGTAGTTTATAATTGAAATGTATACAGAACGAATCACACGTGTGTTTAAAAATTTGATTGCGTGACTATGTCTAATTTTTACATTATTATTAAGTTTATATCATTCGTAATTTTAATGAGAGGATTATGAGTATTATATATAGGGTATAAACAATACAAACTGCCCAAAATACTGGTGGTAAATCATTAATAACTGAAGGAAAAAGTCAAATAATGTTTTTATCTAACTGTTAAGATTATTCCAGAAAAGAAATGAGTTTTGTGAATATGCGAATAGACATATGAGCAAATAAAGAAATCACGAGCAAGTAAGAAAATGTGAGCAAGTAAACAAAATTTGAGCAAGTAAACAAATGTGAGCAAGTGAACAAAATTTGAGCAAGTAAACAAATGTGAGCAAGTAAACAAAACTTGTGCAAGTAAATAAATGTGAGCAAGTAAACAAAACTTGAGCAAGTAAACAAATGTGAGAAATTAACAAAACTTGAGGAAATAAACCAATGTGAGCAAGTAAACAAAATTTGAGCAAGTAAACAAATGTGAGCAAGTAAACAAAACTTGAGCAAATGTAAAAAAAAATGAGCAAGTGAACAAGTACTTGCATAAACTACTAAGAAGTTAAAAATAAGTAAACAAGGAAATGGCAGACTAGCAATTAAAAAAAAATCAAATAAAATATGCAAATAGTGAAATAAGAGAATAAGAATCTGACACAAAACCATTAGAAAATACAAAGGGAAATAAAAAGATAAGTAAATATAATGAATAACATTTGAAAAAATTATGCAAATCTAGTCTTTCAGGTGAAGCTCCCTGTAAAGCAGATTTGAATAAACAATTTGAGCAAGGGAAAAATTGTTCCGGGGCCGGGTATCGATCCCGGGACCTCTGGTTGAACGTACCAGCGCTCTACCATTGAGCTAAACAAAACTCCACCACACCCTCTCAACTTTTCCCTTTATATCCAAAACTCGCGTGGGCTGACGAAACGCCAGAGACCCACAACGAGTGCAACACAATCTCTGTGTGACTTGGAATTGTAGTTTTCTGTTAACGTACAAGTAACATAACTATTATGCAAATCTAGTCTTTCTGGTGAAGCTCCCTGTAAACAAGATTTGAATAATTTCAAAAAAAATTGTTCAAGGGCCGGGTATCGATCCCGGGACCTCTGGTTGAACGTGACCAGCGCTCTACCATTGAGCTACCCGGGAACTCCACCCGACACCGTTTCAACTTTTCCCTTTATATCCAACAACTCGCGTGGGCTGACGAAACGCCAGAGACCCACATCGAGTGCAAGTAAACAAAACTTGTGACTTGGAAGGAAGGACTAAACAAGTAATTAAATAAGTGGGTAAATAAGTTTGTGAATAAATAATCATCTCTGTAAATTGGTAAATAAATGAATATATATAATTGAAAGTGTAAATGCATGAAGTAATAAATAAAAACTAGAAGCCAAATTTTATATGCGAGAGATACCGAATAAGGAATTTTATGTCGCGATCCGTAAGGATGTCTTTGTGGATTATGCTTTTTTTATATTTAGTTCCCTTTAATAATAAACTGAAAAGCGCACAAATGTTCATTGTTTCAACCTTAATTAGTTTGCATTTGCGTAGTCGCGTATTGATCTTAGTCTTTTTGTGCATAGTTCTATGTGGTAGCGTTCACAGACTTCACTACAAAATTCACACACTCATGCTTGGGTTGGGTCGTGATACGTCTTGTTGGTACATATTAGGTGATGGAAGCCGTCGATTGCCAGTCTAGTCACGACGTGCCGCAGTTCGAAATTTGGGGTCGTCCATGTTCGGTCTGTAATGGCTCCGGTGCCGTAGGACATCTTCTCTTTTCCTCTCCATGATCTTCATTTGGTTTCCAAAAGCCTTGGTGTGTTGTAACAAATACCGAAGTTTGATGTCTTCTATTAGGAAAGGTTCTTACCAATCGTGATCTAGTTGTTTTTGATAGTCCAAGTGCTCTTTTTAGATATGTTGATTTTACCTTTTCTAAAGAAATTAGGTCACTTTCTGTCAGATGATTCCATATAACCTCAATTCCATTGTGCATAGTATCGGCAAAATTTTGGCCTTGAATATGTATAGGGCTGTTTCAAAACTGAGTAGTCGTATATTTTTTATGTCGTGCATTGCCATTAACTGCTTGGGCTGTCGTCTCTGTCAAAACGTGTTTTATGAAGCATTTGGCGGTTGGCAAATGTCATTGAGGTATTTAAAGTCTGGTGAGATTTTGATTTTTGCCAAAACTCTGATGATGATTTCAGCAGCTGAACAAGTAAACAAAACTTGAGCACCATTTATAAATATCATCATTTCCGTCTTTGGCATGTTTATGTGCAACTCGTGTTTAGTGATGCTCCAGGACCCGTGATGTCTGGCAGCAATTGAAATGTTATATACAGAAGATGAACATTACACAATACTATTGGTTTACACCAGATATTTGTCTACGAAACTTTCTATTGCCAGCAAGTAACAAACATCAAGCTCTCAAATGGATCCTTGGCACATAAAGCTCACTTCATAATAAATCATGAAGATTTGCTATGTGAAGAATACATCACATATATAAAGACAGAGGAATATAAAATGCAAACAAAGAAAATGTCAAGTAAACCATCTTAATTTTGTAGAATAAAATTGAATGTATGTAGATTTATAAGGCAGAGAGAAGTAAACAAAACTTGAGCAAGTAATTAAGCTAAACAAATTTGTTCAAGTCTTCTTTCATATTGTTATGCTTCTGTTAACAAAATGTGAAAGTTTAAAAACCTTTGTTATTGTTTAAAAACTTGATGATATGATATAATAGTAAAAAAAAAAAAAAAAAAAAAACTTGAGCAAGTAAACCAATGGGCAAATTTAAAAAAACTTATAAAGGCCTAAACATTCGGGCTCTAATAATAAACAATAATTGTAACAATAATAATCATTATTATCATTATCATTACCACAGTTACAAGTAATATAAGTTCATTCCAAATTTGAATAAATAAGTTAATCCAATGTAAACAAATAAAATAAAATAAAATAAGTTCAATTTCCTAGGAAAACAAGTGAAAAGAATAAAATCTATATAAACAAAAAAGCAAGTAAACCATTCGTCTATTTTCCAAAACTTCCTGGAGCTTCTGTATATCAGTTGATCCGACGACTATATCACCAGTATATGCATAAATGTGAACAAGTCTTCTTCTTTCTCTGGGATAAAAATAAGCAGTGGCAAGTAGCGTCAATGTAAGCTAAAAACAAAACTTGAGCTTCCCAGTTAATAATAATTTCATAATAAACCTGCAGTTTATGGAGAAAATTATTTATTAATTTTAATAAATTTATATTTACGCTTTAAATATTGTGATGCGGCAGCTCAGGATTATTTGTGATGCAGCAGTAAACAAAAGCCTGCACAAGCTTCCAAGCAGACCGGTTTCTTCTGTGTAATCCACCCCGCAGATTTTCCATCCCTTTTAAAAGTACCTAGTCGCAAGGCTCGAAAAAAGCTAGCTTGAACATTTAAAATAAGTAGTTTCAAGTTATCCCTTTTCGTGAGTTGTGTTCAGTTGAAGTGTTAGCAAGTAAACATTGTGGCTGATATAATAAATAATGAGTGAAATAACAGTTCCTGACACTAATTTACTTGAATTTTTAGGACAATTGTATTATCAAGACTGACTTACGAACAAAAGTGTGATTTAAAAAACAAATGACCGACTCCCAATGCTGTCAATGAAACACAACCAAAAGACAGACGCATACTTACAAGTAATGATACTAAGTATTGTCATTTCTCTAAGTATAACAGGGAGTGAGCTAATGTTATACGTATACGTGCCTATTTGTTAGAGATATGTAAACCGTGAAATCGTATTTTATTACGTATCATTTGAGGTCATGCCTTATTGGTGTTAACGAGGTTCCAAACCAATCTTCGACTGCTGACTTTAAATTGACTACTACTTATTTTAAGGCTGTATTTTTGTAATACATTTTCTCATATTGCATGAAAGACAATTTGAGTTAGCTTCCCTGCTCAAAATTTCATGCTACGCCACTGGGGATACAAGTAAACTTCTTCTTTAATGCGAGATGTAAAAGTAGATGGAAATTTTGAGGTTAACAATATAAATTTGGACCTAAGAATCTTCGAAGTAAGTGGTACGTGAGAAGGAACTTAAGTAATGCCACAAAAGGTGGAAACTTTACTGAGAACTGAAGTAATGCGAGCGGAGAGTTTAATTGGCTATAAAGCGAGAAGCACTGTGTGTGCCCAACGAAATTTATCACAGGGTGACAGACCCAACAGTTACGGTAATGGGCCAAGGAACGGAATTCAGAGCGCGGATGTTTCGCTGATATCTAAATATGTTTATGTCGTTGGGAAGGCCGCTACTGTATGCTGGACACGCACTAACAACATGTGCAGGGCACACGCCCGGGTCTCACATTTCATGCATCATTAACTCCTAACGTCTCTACGGTTATGGAATGACCTATGAATAATTCAAAGTACCTCATATCTTCATACACAGTCCACAGATCGGCGTTCATCCCCAGAATGCAACTTTCATACTGAAAATACTCCGGCAAATGTTTTGCCTCCAAATTTTCCACTTTTATTTAATAGGGGAGACTGTTGTGACACTCGGGAGGAAATTAAACGCAGAATAAATATGGGAAATGCGTGTTATTATTCGGTTGAGAAGCTCTTATCATCCAGTCTGCTGTCCAAAAATCTGAAAGTTAGAAATTATAAAACAGTTATATTACCGGTTCTTCTGTATGGTTGTGAAACTTGGACTCTCACTCTGAGAGAGGAACATAGGTTAAGGGTGTTTGAGAATAAGGTTCTTAGGAAAATATTTGGGGCTAAGCGGGATGAAGTTACAGGAGAATGGAGAAAGTTACACAACACAGAACTGCACGCATTGTATTCTTCACCTGACATAATTAGGAACATTAAATCCAGACGTTTGAGATGGGCAGGGCATGTAGCACGTATGGGCGAATCCAGAAATGCATATAGAGTGTTAGTTGGGAGACCGGAGGGAAAAAGACCTTTAGGGAGGCCGAGACGTAGATGGGAGGATAATATTAAAATGGATTTGAGGGAGGTGGGATATGATGATAGAGACTGGATTAATCTTGCACAGGATAGGGACTGCTGGCGGGCTTATGTGAGGGCGGCAATGAACTTTCGGGTTCCTTAAAAGCCATTTGTAAGTAAGTAAGTAAGTAAGTAAGTAATTAAGTAAGAATAAGGGGAGACTGTTATACCTTTAAACACTTTTCACATTTTATTTTTTTTAATTTTGGGAAATGATATTTTTTAAATTAAAATAGTAATATACGTTACAAGAGCGGTATGTTGACGTTTTCATGGTCGAGGAAAAGATTGAAAAAGCGAAACGTAGTTGAGCTTTTTTTAATTTCCGAGAACATGAAAACAAACATACCGCTCGTGTATTGTACATTATTTTGTGCGAAGATCGTTTATTACATACCTGAAAGACGAATTTCCAATTAGTTGCAATGAAATCTCCATGTTGGTTTCTGTTTAATGACGCCAACTTCGGAACACCAAAATATCTTTCTTCAACATTGTTGCTGTAAAATGTTTTCTGTGTTTACTATACTCCAGCAGGCCGTGATATAGGTCTGTCTTCCCCCAGTCTATAAACGCGAACTTAAAACAAACGGTAAGGTTATGTAATGATTTATTTTTCATTTTAATATTTTAACAATATTATTTATATAACATATTGGAGTAATAACATCGGCATCTGGAATCTCGTTGGTTTTTTCACGGCTTCCTTAATGTTACTTGTATCAGGAATGCGATAAGTTTCGTGGACTAGTAGACTTTACTTAATTGTTGCAAATATTTAAAAACAATAATTAATATTACAATTTAGGTGAAATTGCAGTGGTAAGTTTGCAATTGATAATTATTACTAACCTGTTAAACGTCTCTAAAAATAATATGTTAAAAGCCTAAAGCAGTAAATGAATGTCGCGCTTAAGCGGTAAGAAGAGGGAAATTGTTATGTGTGTACGTTGGGAATACTGAATGTGGTATTTCACACTTACCGCATATTGGTTCTGTGCGGAAAACAAGCAAATACGCACGATCTCGCACAAAATACTTTAAATAATTATTGAAGATTCCTTTACAACTTCGTGTATATATTTTACTGTTGTACGCATCTATTAAGGATGGAAAAAATAAAATGTAATATGTTCAAAGGTAGAACAGGTTCATGTACCTTAGAACATATCCTTTTGTAAGTTGGAACACATGGAATATAGGTGGGAATATAGCTGTAAGAACTGACAATCATTTAAATGTATTTGCAATCATAAACCAGAGCAGGCTGCTCTGATTTAGATTTTATTTCCTGGAGGAGCAATAACTGCTTCAACAGCTTTCTTCAAGACATCCGGATCAATTTGGGACCTCTTAATTCCAGATTTAGTTCGTGGCATGATTTTAAAATAAAATAAAAACAAAAACCAATAGTATTATGTACCTTGGAACATGTTGCGTGGTACAAGATGTTCTGTGTTCAAAGGAACAAGAGGGTGCACGTTTAAACAAATATGGCTCCCAAAACTAAAGATTCGAATAAATCATGGAAATTAAAATATGTTATTTCCAGACATCGGATTCTAGGGCAAATGCCTATTTTGTTTCTTTAGGAGAAAAGTAAAATAATTATTAATATTTGTGTTTCATGGAAATTGAAAGGTATTCAAAGAGTTTTATAGTGCCCTAAAATGCCCTAAAACGGTTATTAGAGCCTAATTTGTTAATATTCGCCTAAAAATGCTAACTCACTGTAAAGTTTCGCATTTTACTCTTACTTTTATAATTTATACATGCATTCACTGCGAAATTTAAGGCATTTAAAAAGTGGAAAGTTTGCTTCACACCGGCCATGAAACCATTGATAAAGGAAACAAAATGTTTTGAATCTCACGACACTCGCAATAGATTTCACTGAATTTAACATGTTTGGAGGCATAAATGCCGACAAAGAACCAACCTTTTTTGAAGCAGGCAACAATCACAAAATGTGCTGCTACCGATTCAGAGATATACTATACTATAAAATGACTGTTTTCGGTCTGAAACCGATTAGCTGTACTGCCCTTCAGAGTGTCATAAAATCACAATTTTTGGAGAAAGAGTGTTTTTGAAATACTTATGAAAAGTCGTAAAACTGGAATTAGTAGGGTAAACCGTTACAAAATATTTAAAAGAATGGCCCATCCTAGTGTTAACCTGACTACCAGGAAATGCAACCAACGGTTCATTTGAATGCTCGTTAACAGTTGCTCTTTCCCTCACCTTATTTGTGTTGAGAAGTTTTGAGCGGTAGGACGTTTTCCTTTAGAAGTTTAACGCGATAATGCCGAAAAATATAAGTGCAAAATCTACATTGATCCGGCAATGGCTAACTGAATATTCAGAATTCACTTATGATGGAAAAATAATATTCTGCAAGATTTGTAGCAAACAGGTATGTAACAATAGTTGAAATATATAAATTCTATTAATTTTAATGAGTTTATAATATTTATACATTGACTGGGCTATCCTGAGGTATAATTCTTTTAAGACCACTACACTTTAACCTTTTAAATTCTAGTTTAAGTATTTGCAGGTCATTAAAAAGATTGATTGTTCGAACCCACTAACTTTGTGATAGAAATACGAAATACAAAATTAGGATTTTATTTTAATTCAGTTTACTTTACATTTTTAGATTTCCAAGAAAAGAAGTGCCACCTAAAGCAGCATGTGCAATGAGCGGCTCATAAGGCTGGTTCAGCAGAAAAATCAACTGCAACAAACTTTACTAACACAGCCTACTTCATCCAATCTCAAGCAATTTCTATTCTGATTTAACCAGAGCGTTTGTTGCTGCTAACATTCCCTGGAATGCAATTGAAAATCCGGTTTTAAGACAGATTTACAAAAATACTGCAAACAAAATATCCCATCTGAGTCGACCCTAAGAAAAATTACTTAGACAGAATATACAATGAAACTTTAACTTCCATTCGCTTGAGGATAGAGGTGATTCTTACATATGGGTCTCTGTGGATGAAATCTCAGATCTTATGAATAGGTATATAGCAAATATGGTAGTAGGAAAACTTAGTCCTGATGGACCTTCGATTCCACACCTCGTATGTGTTAAACGAACTTTCGAAAGTGAATAGCCAAGCCATTGCTTATTTTGTAAATAAAGGCCTACAGTCTTTATACTCAGGTAATATAGACGATTCTAAAGTTCTGTTGTTTTGTACTGATGCTGCCTCATACATGGTTGCTGCAGCTCCACTTCTTAAAACATTTTATCCTAACCTCACGCATGTAACCTGTCTAGCACGTGGCCTTCAAGGGTTTCTGAAACAATCCGGAATGAATTTCCTCTTGTCAGTTCGTTTATTTCTAACACAAAAATGTTTTTGTAAAGCCCCATCCAGGATTTCAATATTCAGAGAGAACTTTCCAGATATCCCACTCCCTCAGCCGGTTGTTACACGATGGGGAACCTGGATTCAGTCAGTGGTGTATTATTTTAAGTATTTTAAAAAAGTGGTCACAGTTATTGATAAATTACCTGAAACTGATAGTACAGCGTGTGTAAAAGCAGTGAAAGATTGTCTGAATGACTCACGAGTGAAAAACGATATTTGCACATAACATCAAACTTTTCTTTCATACCTGAAGCATTGAACAATTAGAACGTGAAAAACAATCTCTTTGTAGCCAAATAGCAATAGTAAAAGAAGCTCAAGGAACATACATTCTGCTTTGGGCGAAACTGGGAAAAAGTTAAAAATAAGTGGGACAAAACGTATTAAATAAGAATGTAGGATTTTCATTGTTGGAAAAAGTATCAAGAGTGATATCGGGGGAAAGTGTAAATGTTCCAGTAAATTAAAATGATGTTTCTATTGTACCTAATTTAAAATTTGCGCCTCTCACATCAGTTTCGGTTGAAAGAAGTTTTTCTGCTTTCAAAATGATTCTCAGTGACAAAGGCAAAGGTTAACTGTGGAGAATTTAGAAAAATTCTGGTGGTGTACTGTGCAGATAATTATAATAAAGTCTGAGCATGGAACTGAATTTCAAAACTTAAAATGAGTAATCTTGATATCAATAATCATTATTTCATTAGTTTCAATATATTAAATTTGTGCAGCTCTGTTTATAAATATAATATAGTATTCTTTTTAATGTTTAAACATACTTTTTTGTGCGTATTTTAGTGTATAACTAAAATTTCAGTGAAAGAAATAAGTATGATACCTTGATGTGCCTAAAGCCTATTTCCATTAAAATAGAGCCTAATTTTACAAATTTTGAGCTTATTTTAGGCGCCTAAAACTGCAATTTTTAGTGCCTAAAAATCCGATGTCTAAGATTACTCACCAGATAATACGGAACACATTGTACTTAATGGATTGTAACAAATGCAATCTAGTTTTATCCCGTTAGAAACATATATTAGCAATGAACGAAATATTTAACTAAGAAAGATTCTTTCGTTCACAGAACTCACACTTTGCAATAAATCAAACCAAAACTACGACCAGAGCTACTTAGCGGCATTCCCTACAATCTACTTCAGTTTGAGTCCTCTAGGTAGTCGCAAAAAATAAAAAACAAAAAAATGTTCAAAGGTACACTATGCTAAAGGTACAACAGTCTCCCCTAAAGGTAAAACAAAACACAACAGACATAAAAAGTGTAATTTATCAAAACACAATTTCAGCCGGGTTCCATCTCCGTTCCACGGCAACCATAAAAGATAGTTATTAGAGGATAAAAATTTGTTGTGGCGCCGGGGATCGAACCCGGGTCCTTGATTCTACGTACCAAGCGCTCTAACCACTGAGCTACGCCGAGGTTCAATCCACAGCACCGAATCGAATCCTCCTCCTCTAATGTTTTTTTTTCCCTTTGTGGCCTTACTCCACGTTCAACAATCGACATATACAGAGCGTTCGCCTACGGGTGGGGCCAGGAAAGCGGCCTGCCTGCGGTGTCGCTTGCGGGAATCGTCTATCAGTAAGCTTCCGCTTTCTATACTATACTCTGTAGAGTTTTAATTTTAAAAGTTTAGCAGCAGTAAAGACTGATGTTTTTGAAACACTAACTTCCTGTGAAACACGTCTTAGAGATTTATTAGGAGAACATGTAAATTATGCACTGATTTCATCAATTTTTTCTCCCGTCAACACTCTTCGTTTTCGCTTAGGAATTGTAGCATTTATCGACCCTGTTGTCCTTCATTTGTTAACAAGACGTCCAACGGTTTCTCTACCTGAATTGGAGCACCCGAATATTTCACTTCAAATTGCCTACGCACCTCTCTACATGACTCTGTTTTCACATATGCATCATACATAAAAACTCTCTGTTCAAGCGTGAATTTTGCGTTTTGCATTGTTAACAAATTTTACACACACGCTGAATATTTAAGCAACTGTGTCAGGAAACTGCACTGTACGTGTTAAATACTGCAACATCTGGCTCACAACTGATAACTTGTCGACCTTGATGTCCTTGATTGTCGAGCGTGTCTCAACAACTGCGCGCACAAAGCGGCGTAAAAGTAAATGCCGCTTTCCTGGCCTCACCCGTAGGCGAACGCTCTGTATGTTGACATGTATTAAGTCAACTGCCATTTTCTACACTTTTCCATGAAAAAAAATGTTAGTGCAAACACTCGATAACTGCCATCTAAAGCGGTGTATTGAAATAAAAAAAACGAATGACTTCGTCTATAAGGGGCCTTGGACACAATAATCGAAAGCTATGAAACATAGCCTACAGACAATGTTTCTGTGTTAGTATGAAGTAATATCGGAAGCTAAATTAACCGATTTCTATAATTAATTATTATTTCATCATTGGAAAGTGTAGTTTCTCTGGATGGACATAATGCTACAATGTTATCACAGTAACTTGTGAGTGAATTGAGGACAGGTAAGATTAAAATAGCTTCTTATGCAGAGAAAACTTGATAGGTTATTCTGTATATTCATTTCCTGTATTTCTTAAAATAATGTTTATGAACATATTCATTTTTATCTCAGAGAATTAACGAACAACGAGAGTGTATTGATTTAGTATGCAGTAGTAGTACGTTAGCTTAGCAATCCATTATAGTATAATTCAAATTTTAACTATGCTCAATTGAATCGTGTTAAAATACGCAAAATATATATGCAATAAATGCAATGCAAAAAAATTGGGTAATGAGCCAAGCAGATTATGTTGCGCGCTATTGTAAAAGCTGTTCCTCCTGAGATTCAAGAGCTCCCACAACAAATTAAAAACTTTCTAATTCGAGTACATCCGTTATCAACACACTTTTTACATAATATAATATAATATAATATAATATAATATAATATAATATAATATAATATAATATAATATAATATAATATAATATAATATAATATAATATAAACATAATAATAAAGCTGTAGCCAAAATTTTTCTGTTAATTTTCGCTTTTCCAAAAATAATTATAATTGGTAATAACAATTAAGAAACATGTTAAAGGAATTGTCATTGCACCAATGAGTGGTCTCTGGATCAAAATGATCGCATTTTAATATTTTAAATACAATTTAAATTAAATAACATATTAAACGATTTATCCTTCTATCAAACACGAATGTTCCCTGGATCAAATGTCCTATTTTAATTATGTAATTACTTTATATTTATCTCTAACGGGTGCAGCGGAGCGCACGGGTACGGCTAAATAAATAAATAAATAAATAAATAAATAAATAAATAAATAAATAAATAAATAAATAAATAAATAAATTTAAGTCACACAGAGCTAGTGTGCACTCAATGTTGGTTGCTTGACGGTTGTCAACCCACTTTGAGGTCTGTGGATATAGGGGGAAAAAAATTGGATCGGTGTCTGGTGGAGTTCCCGAGTAGCTCAGTTGGTAGAGCGTTGGTACGTTCAACCAAAGGTCCCGGGTTCGATACCCGGCCCCGGAACAATTTTTCCCTCAAAATTATTCATTCAGCACATAGTTCCTACACAGATCGATAAATTGTCACAGTTTGAAGGAGAACTATTATTCAAATCGGGCATCAAATCCCGCATCTCTGGAAATAGGATATGGACACAGCGGCCCTGGCAGTGACTGCTTAAAGCCGGCAGGCGCGACGCTGGTGGCTGGATTCTTGCAGTGCATACCAAGGAATATGGACTTATATTATGTGGAGCTCAGGATGGGGACAAGGGGATGAAAGGGGATGAGGCTGCAGGAACTGGATCTGGCGAAGCGACAAATTTGCGGTCCGGAACACCACCCTCTATCACCCAGCAACCCCTCCGGTACCTCGTAAAACTAAATTTTAGCGCATCATGTACAGTCCGGGCATATACCTACACAGAGCAGAGAACATTGCCGATATTGCTTCCAGTACACTGCGCCGATCTGGACATTGGACACGGGCAAAACATGCGGGGCTTTGTTCCTCTTGAGCCGAGCGCGTGCTAGGGCTTTCATCGCTATCTCGGGTTCTTACACGTGTCTAGAATTATACTGTATTATACAACTGCAGGTTTTCATACATATTTCATGGTTTCCCGTACTAATTATTATTACGATACTAATGACGTAACATTTCATTTTACAATACGAGTTTGATAACAACATATGGCAGGGTTTACTACTTACTACTACTACTTACTGGCTTTTAAAGGAGCAGTCCGCGATAAAATTAAGTTGGCTTTAATCAAACACGTTTTTCAATCTAAGTAGAATGTAATTTGCCGCATGTCAATGCGAGGCATGGTTCTTGAGTTACTGACTCTGCACAAATACTTATGACGTCATAGCCACTGAACTGGTGTGATTGCGTAGTAGGCCGAGAACATCTCCAAGTGCAGTGCTTTGTATTAAATAATCTTCTCGCGCCGTAGTACACGTGAACAGAATTTCAGACTTGGTTGTGATTGAGTGAAGTCATATTTTGCTTTTCATTTGATCATAAAACAGCACATACCTACGTTGTGGTTTTATGTAGGGCTATTTTCATTTAATGAACGATTTTGAACTACAGTAGACTAAACAGAAGAAATTATATCGTAATACAGTTTAAAATGCCGTGTTGTCGTGATTTTTCGTGTTCAGAGGGAAGAACAAAAGCACACCGTGGAGAAGAGGTATCATTTCATGTATTTCCGAGCAGAGAAAAGTCACCGTAAATATTTAAAAACATGGATGAAGAAAATCAACAGAAATGTTTTACACCATCGAAAACTGCTATTGTGTGTTCTAATCATTTCCATGAAATTGATTGTAAGGAATCGTCTCTACTAAAAAGACGTTCAATGAAAGACAACAGAACTCCTATGAAAATGAAGAAAACTGCTGTCCCTTCCTTGTTTTTGAAAGGAGAATCTCGCCAAGACAGTTCTGATATTACGCGCTCCTCTGCTTATAAATGAAAGAAGGTCGTCGAAGAAGTAATAGCAAGTTGCAGTGATGCACCTATAGCTGAAAATATGGACGTGTGTGTAGTTCTCGATTAGGCTGAAAATTCGCAGGAATATAATATAAACAAAGCTGTGCAGTGTGAAATAGGGTGCGAAACGCCAAGAAATGTGTGTGGTGAATCAGATGTGGGTGAGCCAGAAACTGACTTAGATCTTTTCAAATAGAAAAAGAAACTTCAAATTCTAATTCATCAGGTTCCGAGAACGCTGCACATGAAACAGAAAGTAATATAAAAAGCCAAAAGGTGTTTTTTTTTATATTCTGGTCAGCGTTACAAATTTAGTTTCTCTTCTGTAATATTTGTCATTCCGCTGTTGGGAATGGATCGAACCTGGATCCAGCGATTATAATGCTCTGAAAAATGTTGTATGTAACCCTGCCCTTTTAAAAGACCTATAGCAGACTAATCAGTTTTGTCACACTAGCAAAGTTGAATCATATCATAACGGCAGATTGGTTTACACTCCTAAGAGAAAACACTTTCCATATGATGGAATGGTAAACAAGAACTATGATTGCGGTAATGACCATAATTACAACGTGAAAAGAGATGTAACTGGCTCCAGACTCCAATACTCGAAAGTCACTAAATGATGGATGGAAAAGAAAACATACAGCAGGAAGGAAAACACGTGGAGGGAAGATATACAGAGAAATGTGTTGGAAGTGCCTAAACAGTATCACTCAACAACTATGGTGCAATAAAATAATATAAACCATGTACTAATTTATTGCTAACGTGAGATAAACACGTATCTGTAGTTCCTTCATTACGAATATTTCACGTCTCGCATACATTCACTCACTCAGTGAAGGCGTTGACTTAGATTATAATGGATCGAAATATTAAACCGTTTCAGTTTGAACCCTTACCAGACCAGTCGTTCTAATCACAGAATGGATTGTACACGGGATTTAAAGTGGGATAGAGTTTGGGTAAGTTATTATTATTATTATTATTATTATTATTATTATTATTATTATTATTACAGTATATGCGTGTGATACGTCCTAAGTGAGTTACTAATAACTGACTGTAACATATGAATCTGTATTTACTCGTCCTGCACCACTGTATGTTAAACGCAGTCTTATAAAGCGATCGGTGGTTATGACGTCAGAGCTTGCAGTAAGACCTTTAATATTTCACAAACTAAAAGGCGTAGAGAGATGAGACAAACGCCGTTAATCTAAGGATTACTTAGGTAAACATCCTATAATATAATCAAAATTTAGAATTTTATCGCGGACTGCTCCTTTAAGGAACCCGGAGGTTCATTGCCGCCCTCACATAAGCCCGCCATTGGTCCCTATCCTGAGCAAGATTAATCCATTCTCTATCATCATAACCCACCTCCCTCAAATCCATTTTAATATTATCTTCCCATCTACGTCTCGGCCTCCCTAAAGGTCTTTTTTTCCTCTGGCCTCCCAACTAACACTCTATATGCATTTCTGGATTCGCCCATACGTGCTACATGCCCTGCCCATCTCAAACGTCTGGATTTAATGTTCCTAATTATGTGAGGTGAAGAATACAATGCGTGCAGTTCTGTGTTGTGTAACTTTCTCCATTCTCCTGTAACTTCATCCTTCTTAGTCTCAAATATTTTCCTAAGAACCTTATTCTCAAACAGTCTTAATATCTGTTCCTCTCTCAAAGTGAGAGTCCAAGTTTCGCAACCATACAGAACAACCGGTAATATAACTGTTTTATAAATTCTAACTTTCAGATTTTTTGACAGCAGACTGGATGACAAACCGAATAATAACAGGCATTTCCCATATTTATTCTGCGTTTAATTTAATTTCCGAGTGTCATTTATATTTGCTATTGTTGCTCCAAGATATTTGAATTTTTCCACCTCTTCGAAGGATAAATCTCCAATTTTTATATTTCCATTTCGTGCAATATTCTGATCAGGAGACATAATCATAACATATTCACGTCATCAGCATAGACAAGAAGCTGATGTAACCCGTTCAATTCCAAACCCTGTCTGTTATCCTGAATCTTCCTAATGGCATAATCCAGAGCGAAGTTAAAAAATAAAGGTGATAGTGCATCTCCTTGCTTTAGCCAGCAATATCATTAGTCAATTGCATTTATGCTCGACCATGCCGAAATGTAGTAATTATACACCTGGTAGCAGTCCTTTAATGCATGTCGTTAAAGTACATCTATTCATTACAGTTCAGGTTTTCGGTTATTCTCGGATATGCAATCGAAAGACAACTATCGAAAGGTGACGGAGGCTGGAAATCCAATACTGTCGCAGAAGTTTATGTTCTGTTACTATAATAATTAACGTTAATTGTAAATAATATTCAAATAAATTTAATTTTTCATCTCATTTTTCAATGTCGAATTCAATTTCAAGGTTATATCAAGACTAATGTTTATCTTACTCTCTAGATTATATCAAGGTCGTCGATATTCGTTTCCCGGAAAAAATAAATACTTCCGCGTCTGCGCACATCTCACAATTCATGAGGTACGCTATTGCACTCACTCACATAATAATAACATGAATACTTACGAATAATTTCAAGTTAGAGATATGGTCGAGCATAAAAAGTCGTATGAAACTTGCCTATAATGGTAATTAAAACGCTCGTATGAAAATTATGAAACTCGCTTGCGCTGGTTTCATAAACATCCTCGCGTCTGAATTACTATCATTATAGGCTCGTTGCATAATGTACTATTATTAATTGAATAAATTTATGAGGAATTGTGAATTTCATTGAAAATCCATCGTTTTTTTTTTTGGTGCATATTTCTCACTTTTATAGCATATTTCCAACGTTTTTACTGTATAAATGAAGGCATATATTCACTAGTATTAGTGCATACAAATCTGCCCTCTACCTATAACATAATTAATCGAGGTTCTCTTTGCCGAGCTGCAGTTATAAGATTAAACGGAGGAGGAAGAGGTAAGTGACGAACATTCTGATTTGCCTTCATTCGTTTGCAGCACCAGATCGGGCAGCGATAGTGGGGGCTCGCTGGCGTTGATCTGTCCGGTAATTTTATTCCTGCTTCAGCCGGGATGTCGGATGGGCCATTGCTGCGCTGCTGTGTACATTAGCACGTCCAGTGAAATCGATACGAGCACTTAGGCCATGCGGAGGGATCGTAGCCCACTAATGGCACGCACCAGACTGATTCACCGCAGAGGAGCGGAGTCCTAGCTTCATGCTCCTGCAGTAGCGATTACTATCGCCACCTCAGAGACGCCACAAAGCCAGCTTGACATCTCCATTACAATTTGAGGGATATGTAGCAATTATATTTTTCCTTTGAAAAGATGGAAAAATTCAAATAAAATTCATATTCTAAATATAGTGTCTATTAAGGGTATATGTACGTGAACGACCACAAACATTATCAGAAAATGCAGGCTCTAAATTTCTAAACTTTTATAAAGAAATGAACTCACAATTGGACAAAAATTACACGATATTACAACAAGACTTATTAGAAATTAAATATCTGATAAAAGTGTAACAAAGTTACTAATAATATTATTTAGAATTCACTTTTTACTTTAAATTAAATTTTCTAAAATTTGAAAATTTTCACACACATTATTTCATAACTCCACAACCATTAGAGATAGAATTCTGAAATTTTGTACACTGATTTAACATGCATTTATGCAAAAGATAGAAAATAGAAAAATCAGGTCACAAAACATTACGTAAACTTTAATATATTTTATGCTCGACCATGCCGAAATGTAGTAATTATACACCTGGTAGCAGTCCTTTAATGCATGTCATTATAGTACACCTACTCATTAAAGAACAGGTGTTCAGTCAATAACAACTCAGCTTACAGGTGTTCAGCCAATGACATGTCAGCTTTGTACCGACATAAAATCGCAAGTATCGATTATTCTCGGATAGGCCTATGCAATCGAAAGAGAATTAACGAAAAGTCACGGAGGCTGGAAATCCAATACTGTCGCAGAAGGTTATGTTCTGTTACTATAATAATTAGCGTTAATTGTAAATAATATTCAAATAAATTCAATTTGTCATTCGTTTTTCAATGTCGAATTCAATAATCATGGTTATATCAAGTTTAACGGGATTACATCAAGGTCAATGACATTATTATTCCTCGGAAAAAATCAATACTTTCGCGTCTCACAATTCACGACCTAGAACAAGGTCACTTCCGATCTTGTCAGATACAAATAAAATGTATACATCTGAATAATTTCAAGTTAGAAATATGGTCGAACATAAAAAGTCGTATGAAACTTGCCTATAATGGTAATTAAGACGCTCGTATGAATATTATGAAACTCGCTTTCGCTCGTTTCATAAATATCCATACTTTCGTCTTAATTACTATCATTATAGGCTCGTTGCATAATGTACTATTATATAGGACAAATAAAAAATTAACTGTATTAAAATAAACAACTCTACATGTCTGAGAGTAGTCTACTTTTCAGAAATAAGTGTTTATTACATGCAGGAAAAATAATAAAGATGTCAGAGAGACCATAACAATGTTATGGTTACCAAATGATGTAACTGCAGAATTTCTTTTTATACTTTGATAAAACTGGTTTGAAAAATATTATTAGTAACCTTTTTTTTTATAATTTTATCAGATATTTAAGTTTTAACAAGTCTTGCTTTGGTACCTGGTAATTTTTGTCCAATTGTGAGTTCATTTTCTTATAAAATTTTAGAAATTTAGAGTCTGTATTTTCTAATAATATGTGTGGTCATTCACGTACATATACCCTTAATAATGCAACACTTTTATATTGTAATCGTACATAAATATTGTATATATTGTCTACAACTTATATATTTCGTATGTTGCTAAACGTCCGTAGCAAATGTAAACTTGCGATACTATTTAGTATAGTTGATAGTAATACTATTTTTCTGTTGTTTATTAACTCGACTGTACACACCATTCAACGCTTGTTTACTTGATTACATGCCCGTCAGTCGCTCATATCCTCTATGTTTCAATTTTTCGCACTGGCATAATGGTTTGAGTGTAGACAACTTGATCTAAAGAACTCCTAAGCGTGGTTATGAAACTTTAACTCTCACTTTGAGAGAGGAACAGAGGTTTAAGGGTGTTCGAGAATAAGGTGCTTAGAAAAATATTCGAGGCCAATAGCGATGGATACAGGATAATGGAGAAAGTTACACAACGCAAAACTTTCGCATTGTATTCTTCACCTTACATAATTAGGAATATTAAAGAAAGATCTGAAGGAAAAGACCCTTGGGGAGGCCGAGACGTAGATGGGAGGGTAATTTATTTTATTTTATTGGGTTATTTTACGACGCTGTATCAACATCTAGGTTATTTAGCGTCTGAATGAAATGAAGGTGATAATGCCGGTGAAATAAGTCCGGGGTCCAGCACCGAAAGTTACCCAGCATTTGTTCTTATTGGATTGAGGGAAAACCCCGGAAAAAATCTCAACCAGGTAACTTGCCCCTACCGGATTCGAATCCGGGCCACCTGGTTTCGCGGCCAGACGCGCTGACCGTTACTCCAAAGGTGTGGACTGGAAGGGTAATATTAAAATGGATTTGAGGGAAGTGGGATATGATGCTAGGGATTGGATTAATCTTCCTCGGGATAGGGACCGATGACAGGCTTATGTGAGGGCAGCAATGAACCTTCCGGGATCTTTAAAAGCCATAAGTAAATATCAATAATATTTCAATAAGGAAGCATAGACCTAAGTTTAACTACGAACAAATTTGCGTGTAAGTACATGTCAATAGGGAAAAGGAATGTGGGACGCCCAAGAAAAAGAAAGAAAATTTGAACCCGGCACAGTTGTTCACCCAAGCCTTGATATGATGGTTATGATGCTGATAAATTAAATAACTTACTGTGATATATGTGACGTAAGAAAAACTACATCCTTCCTTCCTTACTTACTTACTGACTGACTTACTTATTTACTGGCTTTTCCGGAACCCGGAGGTTCATTGCCGCCCTCACACAAGCCCGCCATTGGTCCCTATCCTAAGCAAGATTAATCCAGTCCCTACCATCATATCCCACCTCCCTCAAATCCATTTTAATATTATCTTCCCATCTACGTCTCGGCCTCCCAAAAGGTCTTTTCCCCTCTGGCCTCCCAACTAATATTCTATATGCATTTTTGGATTCACCCATGCGTGCTACATGCCCTGCCCATCTCAAACGTCTGGATTTAATGTTCCTAATTATGTCAGGTGAAGGATACAATGCGTACAGCTCTGCGTTGTGTAACTTTCTCCATTCTCCTGTAACTTCATTCCTCTTAGTCCCAAATATTTTCCTAAGAACCTTATTCTCAAAAACCCTCAATCTCTGTTCCTTTCTCAAAGTGAGAGTCCAAGTTTCATAGCCATACAGAACAACCGGTAATATAACTGTTTTATAAATTCTAACTTTCAGATTTTTTGACAGCAGACTAGATGACAAAAGCTTCTCAACCGAATACTAACAGGCATTTCCCATATTTATTCTGCGTTTAATTTCCTCCCTAGTGTCATTTACATTTGTTACTGTTGCTCCAAGATGTTTGAATTTTTCCACTTCTTCGAAGGATAAATCTCCAACTTTTATAGTTCCATTTCGTACAATATTCTGATCACGAGACATAATCATATATTATGTATATACTTATGGGGGAATGTTGTACTCTTGACAATTAAATTTTTTAATGTGGCAAAGTTGACTAACCTAACTCCATTGTCATTACTACTTACGTGTAGGCTCTCTTTTCCAATTGTTGGTTTAAAGAAATCCTCCTGTCCTAATTTAGCGTTGAAATCCCCCAATAAAACTTTCATGTGATATCTAGGTAACTGATCAAAAGTGACTACATCCTTCCTACTAACAAATAACAGAAACTGTACCGAGTTCCTTTTGTGTTCGGATTTTTAGGCTCGAATAGGATAGCTTGCAACAATTTTATATAAAATCCCTAAATGTATGCAACACGGGAAACTCTCGAGCGATGATATTGCCTAAAACTAGATGCATTAAAGAATATATATTTCAGCCTACGCTAAACAAGCCTAAAAATCCGACGTCTAAATTAATGATACAGCACATGGCAATGGAGACATTTCTGGCTGGTTTTTGGCGGTGCTTCTTTCTTCCCTGGACTGGACGGCAGCTGTTTCGGGATGCTGCAATAGTCCATATAAACATAATTATGTCCTGTATTCGATCGTTACCGAGTTACAAGCTTGTATGTTTGTGTTAGCTGTTGGTAGTAGATATTCTCCTGTTTGTATACAGATTGTGTAGCCGCATCTGAGGCACAGCACCGCCGCTCTGGTCTTCCATCCAGGAGGCCCGGGTTCGATCTCCTGATGGGATTTGTGGTAGAAATAGTAGACGTTGCTGAGGATTTTTCTTAGGGTATTCCCGTTTCGCTTTCATTCCACCAACACATCCAGTCTCTCCCGCTTTTCATGAATAATATACAGGGTGTTCGACAAGTCCCGCAACATAGTGTACATTGTATGATATGATATGAACGATATGAACGCCTCCAAGTTGATAACCAGGCTTAGCATTTTTGTCACGCTGAATTTACCGAGAAAAAAAGCCTTGTACGGAGGGATTTCAAATGTCTGGCGCTCACTGTACAGTAGGCCTAAACGTCTGGATTTCAAGTTCCTAATTATGAATCTAAATAATGTAGCATATCATGACAACACTGCAACTTAATTTTAATGGTTTGCACTATCAAAACGTTTTGAACAAATGTGTTTGCCACGCCATTGATTACAATTGAATTTCAAAAGTAATAATCTGATAATAAATATACAACAGAAGTTTTATACATATATACAAACAATAACTTACAACTATTTATTGAAATAATTACAATGACAAAAAATATACATTCTAAGAACATGTTACCATTCCTTACAGAAAAATGATTTATAGTAATGTCACAAGAGGTTTGAGATTTGAATAAAAATGTAAATAATATATCCTTAAAATTTGCTCACGAAATGTTAGTAATTGTATATTTATGAATACTTAACCTATTCATATACCTATTGTGAAGTCGAAATAGATGAATAACGATTACTGCAATAAAGATATTGAAAGCGAAATACAGGTTTAAAAATGTTAATTACATGTACTGCGCTTTTCTCTTGTTATTATAACAGAAATACGTTTTCATTATCAGCTGAAACATAATTTAATTTAAATATTTCATAATATAATTACAAACAACTTAATACATTAATTAAATGAGTAATTGTTATGAAGCAGTGACATTTTCTTTAGATACAATTGACATGGAATTAGAAGATGAAGATGTAGATGAGGAAGTAGGATTTCGAACTTTATTTAGTACAATGAATTCATGCTATCGATACGTGGAAACAGTTGGCGACACTGACTAAACAAAAGAAGGACCATGCGAAAAAATTGATAGTGATAAATCGAGCTGCTGAAATTATCGCGATGTATGACTGTGATTGGTTCGAATTCAAAATTTTATTACACTTCATTGGCCGAAAATGGAATGACGTCACATAAACGAAGTAGTAATTTACAAATTCCGAAATAAACTGCAATGTAGATATTGGTGGCAGTCACCGGCGTGGCTCAGTCGGTTAAGGGAGGCGCTTACCTGCCGGTCGGGCGCGAGTTCGATCCCCGCTTGGGCTGATTACCTGGTTGGGTTTTTCCGAGGTTTTCCCCAGCCGTAAGGTGAATGCCAATTAATCTATGGCGAATTCTCGGCCACATCTCGCCAAATACCATCTCACTATCACCAATCTCATCGACGCTAAATAATCTAGTAGTTGATACAGCGTTATTAAATAACCAACTAAAAAAAGAAAAACATTGGTGGCGGCATTTCTCTCCTGGTGAACCTCCTCTATGATTGAACTGGATCACAATGAACCCATCGACATATAACATACTTAACAACGTGCGCTTCTACATAACACAAGTCAGAACTCATAGGTCTTGTAACCTTTGACTGACGTCATTGAGCTACCAGGAGAAACTACTCCATACAATATAGCTCTTGTGACAAACATGCGAAACCTGTTCATAACATGTCTGGAGGCAAAACTTCATGCTATTGAGAAGGCGTGTAACATATCAGCAGTGGGTTCACGACACTTTTCGTCGGTCCGTTTTCGTAGACACTGTACATCATGTTTTTCTGTATATATTATATTATGTTATTATATTATATTATATTTTATGTTACAATTATTAGCAAAATAATAAATAAATAAATAAATAAATAAATAAATCAATAAATGGATAGGTAGGTAGGTACGTAGGTAGGTAGGTAGGTAGGTAGGTAGGTAGGTAGGTAGATAGATAGATAGATAGATAGATAGATAGATAGATAGATAGATAGATAGATAGATAGATAGATAGATAGATAGACAGACAGACAGACAGACAGACAGACAGACAGACAGACAGACAGACAGACAGACAGACAGACAGACAGACAGACAGACAGACAGACAGACAGACAGACAGACAGACAGACAGACAGACAGACAGACAGACAGACAGACAGACAGACAGACAGACAGACAGACAGACAGACAGACAGGACAGACAGACAGACAGACAGACAGACAGACAGACAGACAGACAGACAGACAGACAGACAGACAGACAGACAGACAATACAGACAGACAGACAGACAGACAGACAGACAGACAGACAGACAGACAGACAGACAGACAGACAGACAGACAGACAGACAGACAGACAGACAGACAGACAACAGACAGACAGACAGACAGACAGACAGACAGACAGACAGACAGACAGACAGACAGACAGACAGACAGACAGACAGACAGACAGACAGACAGACAGACAGACAGACAGACAGACAGACAGACAGACAGACAGACAGACAGACAGACAGACAGACAGACAGACAGACAGACAGACAGACAGACAGACAGACAGACAGACAGATAGATAGATAGATAGATAGATAGATAGATAGATAGATAGATAGATAGATAGATAGATAGATAGATAGATAGATAGATAGATAGATAGATTTTCCTTCAGAGAACTCCGTAAGGTAAAGTCAAGGGGGTTTAAGTCTAGCGATCTTCGAGACAATTCTATGGGTCCTCTGCGTTCTATCCACCGATTACGGAAGTTATCGTTGAGTCAACTCCGCACACTACAAATTTTATATCATCACCTATGATGCGGGACTTTTCGGACACTCTGTACAATAACTAACAGTAGCAGGCTTTGTGAAGCCTCAAACGTATGAAATAACGTTGCCCGCAGTTTTGTATTACGGTTCAGAGTTTGATAGTTAAACATCAGAAACAATATATGGGAATTTTGTTTGCAATTGGCTTAGTTGCCTCATTAGTAGAGCCCGGAAGTTCATGCTATAAAAATTAATAAATATGCATGCAAATTTGCTCTTAAAAATGTAAAATGTACAAATAAATATGAACTAATAAATGAAGGGAAATTACGTTTCCTGTAACACTCAGCATACTAATGAGTATGTATTCGTATTATTCATTATAGGTTGGAGCAGAGGCGGTTCCATTGTGTAAAATCAGAGACGAGGCCGAGTTGATAAACAACGCGTGGCAGAGATTTTCAACTGAGAAACTGCGTCTGTTGTCACTTAAGATGCTTTTCAATTGTAAAAAGTTCTTGTTACGTCACACGATGTTATTTGAGAAAATTTAAATGATGTCAATTGTTCCGCAGACAGAGACGAGTCTTTTAATGTCATGATTTTCCTTCGAGAATATTTCGAATATTGCACAACTGTTGGTATACAGGTTTAAAAAAATGTACCTTCTCCTCCACTGTTCATCCTACACTGCCAGGAAAAATAACTCAGATTACACAGTCGATTTCGTTTATTAAAAAGTGGCTAGAGACACTTGTAAGGGAGTGCCAACAGTTTCCAGTGACGTGTTTGCTTTTGGTAAACCGGAAAAATGAGCAGATATAAGTACAATTTCCCTACCAATTTTTTATTTTCCAGTATAGTTTTAACTGTGTCAAGAGACTATCATTACTAGAGTTTCCATCTACTCAACACGTCACACGAAATTTAATTAATCTAATAAAATTTTCAATAACTCTTCACTTAAAGTTAAGTCATCAACTTAATGATAATACACTTTACCTATTTAATTTAATTATTTCCATTATAGATTGAAGAGCATCATCGCTCATAATGCACGTTCAAGTATATGCCGCAAATCAACATCACAAGACAACCTAATATTGAAATATATCGTCGGATACAAATGATATCCATAACAACTTTGAATAATTAGACTCAAGGCACAACCTCAGTCTATATATTTATTTATATTATAATAATTAATTTATATATAATACAGATTATCTATGAATATACAGCATTATTGTTGAAAAATAGAGGTATATGTTTAGGGATCCAGGAAATAACGACCGTTTTGTTGTAATAATTAAAAAAAAATATTTATTTGAAAAAAAGAAAGTCTGTTACATAATTGAAGCTTCCTTTACTCCTTTACATAATCACCGCCTACATTTAAACATTTGTCGTATCATTCACTAGCTTTAGAACTCCCGTGTTATACTCCTCTGCTGCCAGTTCATTAAGCCAGGTGTTCAGTCTTCTTAAACTCTTCATCACTTTCAAAACGATCCCAAAAGACAAGACATAGCCATGAATTTTTGTGTTGAGAGAGTCTGTTTGAATTTTCTCGGTTTCTTGGGTGATGAGGATGATGCCACTGACGTGATTGTTGATTGGTCTCTGGGGTGTTGTAAACACCCAGGTCTCATCACCAGTCACAATTTGATCAGAAAGGCGTCTCCATCTGTGTGATATCGCATCAAGAATGTCAATGCTGAATGGCCATTCTCTGAGTTTTTTGTTGGTCACTCATTTGTTAGTTGCCGTGGAACCCATCGTTACAGATTTTGTGGTAGCCAAGATGTTGCGACACAATTTCACCAAGCAAAGAACGAGAAATGTCAGGAAAGGCAAAGGCATAGGGATTTTTGGAAGTTTTTAGAAAGTGAACAACGAGAACTTCACTCAATGTATTATTCAACTAATGTCATTAACATATTTTCGCAATTCGTCGAGTGATGTGCGCCTGTCTTGCAAGATTTGTCGTTCACTTTAGTCTTCAGGTCTTCTGTGATGAAAGTGATGGGCGTCCGGGTTAAGTTTCATCGTGGACATTTGTTCGCCCATTGTTGAACATTTCGCACCATTTTTATCACATTTCTTTCATTCATTACAGTATCACCAAAAGTACTAACTTCTTTCAATTTCCTTGTAAATTTCTAAAGGTTTCAAATGTCGGGCATTCAAAAAGGAATCACACTCCTTACCTCACAGTCGACCGGATTATCAATCACGTCGTTCATTTTGAAACTAACACAAAATGCACAATGGCGACTTGTTGCAACCAGTACTCATAACATTATGAGAACACATGTTAAAAAGCCAGTTGAACTTCAAACAAGGAAGGGGAGTCAGCTGCGCGGCGGGTATGCGCGAACGGTCGTTATTTCCTGGATCCCCTCGTATTATGACGTACATACATTAGAAGGTGAAAAGATGTGAAGTAATGATAAAACAAGAATACAAACAAAACTCTTATCGCATTATACGAACAAATCAGTTAACATAGTTCAAAGACTTTTTAATGCATCTCTTCAGGTATCTTTATGCATACAGATTTCATTTTATTTTTATTATTTTATCAGTGAAGACCTGCAAACATATTTGTACAAAATTTTAATCACACTGTGTTTTAATCATTTGACAGTATATGTAGTCACACAAGAAAGACATTTTATGTCCTAAATTAATTGGTTTTTATCATGTTTTTATCATATTGTAAAGTTATTAATATATATTGTATTTTGGTTTGTACAGACCTTTAGTGATGATATTGCTATATAGATTGTTGTATCTGATGATGTTGGTATGAAACCGACAAAAATTTCAACATATTACATCATTAACGTAAGTTCTCTTCACCTTTATATATTAATAGTAAAGTCATTGATTGAAAATAAATATTCGTATTATAAATATTAGCATTGTTTAACATTTAGTACAGAAAAACCTGTCAACTGTTAAGCGCTTGCTCCTGTGGTTCGACAAGTCTGTCCTATAGTGTTAAATTTGAAGCTAGACGTATTTACAGCAATTGCTTCGAAATCAAATTTTCACTCTCATTTTTTTTTCTAATTTGTCATGACAACAAGTTTTTCACTTTTTGCTTTGTTTTGCTCACAATATAACATTTCTCCGTGCACTCGATTTTCTCGTATGCATGATAAAAGTTATACTATTACAGCAATCATTCTTCTATTTATGAATACTCTTGAAGTTTCTGGAAAAGCTCTCTTATTTCGTCTAAAATTGACCCTGTAACAACGTAATTCGATTGAAAATATCATCTATAATGGATTGCAAATCACACTCAAGCATCTAAATAAAGAAACAATATTGACCATCAGCAGTTATGATACATCGACACCCATGAAATTATTGCAGAGAATAAACTGGACGATTTCCTGGAAATCCCATCAAAGGGAACTCTCTCCAACTTAGATATTGCCCAGCCATCAGATCATAACAGGAAAGTAGAATTTGGAAAGACATCAAAGTAAATTTCTCTCTGAATTGAATACAGAGACATACATAAGGTGGAGTTTGTACAACAACGACTGTCTAACTAATAAAAACTTAAAGAAGTACTTGCAGAAATTGAATTTTTCTCCAAACGAGGTTATTCTCAAAGCGCATGAATCAGTTACTTTGGAATCCCGTAAAGTTGTTTTCATTGCTGACCACACAAAGCAGAGTAGAATGAGGTATGCTGGATGACCACTCGTGCCATGAATTCCGGATGAAAGAACTCAGGGAAAATGGAAAAAATAATGAAATGGCAACAGACAAGGGTAACATTCTTATTTCAATCTTTCCCGCCCACTTTTCTTGTATAGAAACGTTCGTTAGTACCCATGAGAGATACATATTTCTCTTGAAACTGGGTAACTAAAAGTCTCAAGAACAAAGTGAGAAAATAATATTAATAAAAAGGGAAAACTTATATTGTTATGAAAATACTGTGTAAGAGGACAATCACTACTACTAAGCATTCTACCCGAATAGATTTTCTTAGTAGCTTATTTTACGACGCTTTATCAACATTTTAGGTTATTCAGAGTCTGAATGAGATGGTGATAATGCCGGTGAAATAAGACCGGGGTCCAGCACCGAAAGTTACCCAGCATTTGCTCATATTAATAATAATAATAATAATAATAATAATAATAATAATAATAATAATAATGATAATAATAATAATTTACCTTAGCTGGCAGAGTTAAGGCCGTAAGGCTTTCTCTTCCACTCAACCAGCAAAAAGTATACATACATATGCATTAACTTACAAAGAATTCAACAATTTGATTTAGATAAGAGCTACATGTATACAAGAGTTATTTACGAATTAAACAACAAAATACTATGAACTATTAATTAAACACTGAAATACAAACTATGTAGCAGAATTAAGCTAAAATACATAGAATGTTAATATATTTCAAATAATGTTAGATAATAGAAAGAGATTATTATGAGACAATTTTGAAAATACAGCACTATCAGGATGATGTCTAAAGGAAGGAGTAACAATGTAGACAGTGATAGTTTAAATTAGTATATTTGGAGTGAAATGTTAAGAAGGTTATCTTTTAAGCTGTTTTTAAAAGTGTTTATTGTCTCACAGCCCCTAATACTTTGTGACAGGGGATTCCATTGTCGCGAGGTGGAAACTGTAAAAGATGATGAATAACGTTGTAGATGTTCTATGAAGAGGTATACTTAACGTAGCCACAGATAGTAGTGACCTGGTATTTACGTCGTGGTTAGTAGTAGTAGATAAGAGAAACGAGACGAAAGGTAATTTGGTGTTGAAGTGTGCACAATTCGAAAGAGCAATGACAAGGAGTGTAAAGTTCTACGTTCTTTAAGTCGGAGCCACGAAAGACTTGCGAAGGACGGTGATATGTGATCATATCGTCGGATGTTGCATACGTATCTGACGCACATATTGGGTTGAGGGAAAATCAGGTAACTTGTCCCAACCGGGAATCGAACCCGGGCCATCTGGTTTCGCGACTAGACGCGTTAACCGTTACTCCACAGGTGTGAACACCCGAATAGATGCCCACTTACAAGTTCCAATATAAAAACAAAACAAATCGGTTGTGAAACAATCGAAGAAGGGCCAAAGATAATTCAGAATAGTAGTAGTAGTAGTAGTAGTAGTAGTAGTAGTAGTAGTAGTAGTAGTAGTAGTAGTAGTAGTAGTAGTAGTAGTAGTAGTAGTAGTAGTAGTAGTAGTAGTATCAATAGTTTTTTATTTATTTTAGTAGGTTATTTTACGACGCTTTATCAACATCTTGTCCTGCGCCGTGGCGTCGTTGTCTAAGGCATCCTGCCTAGGACTCGCGTTACGGAATGCACGCTGTTCGAGTCCTCATGAGTGAAGAAATTTTCTCATGCAATTTCGCCCAGCGTATGGGACCGGTGCCCACCCAGCATCGTGATGCACTTGGGGAGCTACGATAGGTAGAGAAATCGGTTACGCAAACCACCTGTAAGGCTGGGGGGGGGGGGTTCATCGCGCTAACCACACGATACCTCCATTCTGGTTGGATGATCGTCCACCTCTGCTTCGGCATGTGGCCGTGAGGCCAGCAGCCGGCTGTTCGGTCTTGACCCTTCGTGGGCTGTAGCGCCATGGATTATTATTATTATTATTATTATTATCATTAACATCTTAGGTTATTTACCGTCTGAATGAGATGAAGGTGATAATGCTGATGAAAGGAGTCCGGGGTCCAACACCGAAAGTTACCCAGCGTTTGCTCATATTGGGTTGAGGGAAAACCCCGGCAAAACCTCAACCAGGTAACTTCTCCCGAACGGGAATCGAACCCGGGCCACCTGGTTTCGCGGCTAGACGCGCTAACCCTTACTCCACAGGTGTGGACAGTGTCAATAGTAATAGTGGTAATACTTAATAACGGATTGAACTCCAATTGTCATTTATTGCAGAATTTCGATATGAGTGGGAAACGGTCCACAATTTTACCTGCAGCCCTCTATTACGAACCATTATTTATTTTATGTGTACCGGAAATCTATGACACGAGATCCACAGCTATAAATTCCCTCCAGGAGAAAGGTATATTAAAAATTTAATTTTCATTTAAAATCCGTCGTCCTATGTGGGGGTTGTATCTGTAAAACTATAACCTATATTTTTTTTTTTTATGTTTGGTAAGACTTTTCTGTAAATAAATTTCAACGTACCTCGTTTACATATTTTCGACCTATTTAATGTATCTTCAGAACTGGTCGTTGTTGGTCTTGGCTGCCACTGTTCTGTTTCCTGTGATTGTGTTCCTGTAGTATAGTGTAGAGTCAAAGCGTGTGTGTTTTTTGAAGTTGAGTTGTGTGTTGAGAATTTCTTGGGGTGTGTTTTTGTGTGTCTGCATATTTCATATTGTTCTAGTGTGTTTAGTTTCTGTCTTTTTGGTTGGATGTATAATTTCCATGTAATGGTTGATACAATGGCATACAGGAACAGATGTCTCTGTGGGTGTAAAGTTAGCATTTGTGATGTGTTCTGCATATGTGTAGGTAGTTTTATAATTTTGTTATG
The DNA here is from genome assembly GCA_025594305.2 of Periplaneta americana. Classification (NCBI taxonomy): domain Eukaryota; kingdom Metazoa; phylum Arthropoda; class Insecta; order Blattodea; family Blattidae; genus Periplaneta; species Periplaneta americana. The sequence goes on from JAJSOF020000035.1 coordinate 16,252,880, forward strand.
GCTGTGATGTGTTCTTTGTAACGTGTTTGAAACAATTTGCCTGTCTGTCCTATGTAACAAACGTTTGTTTGCAGGTGTTACATTTGAGTTTGTATACGCCTGTGTACGTAACATTTGTTTGTTTGTGTTGTTTGTGTGTTGAGGCGTTTTTTGTAGAGTGTTATTTGTTCTGTACATTCGATGTTCAAAGTAATTTAATTTCTTGAATGAAGTTGCAATTTTGTGTGTAGTTTTGTTTTGATGTTAGTGAAGATGTATTTTTTGTGTTCTTGTGTTTGTGTTGTTATTCTTATGTTTTTTGTGATTATGTTTTGTCTTACGTATTATATTTTTGTTTAGGTTTGGTTTCTCAGGATAGTTTAAATTACATTAAATAAGTTTTGCTTTACTCAAATAAGATGCAATATTTTCGATTAATTAAATTTATTTCAGTTAGTTTAATTTCATTCTGCTAGATTTACTGCTTTTAAATAGTTTCCACATTTTATTTTTCTTTATACAATATCATGAAATTCATGGCACATTTTAAGAGCTAGATTTAATTTGTATTGGTTCAGCTGATTTCATAGCTTAGTAATCTAAATGCAAGACAGTTTGTTCGCAAAGCTACTGTTGCAGGTTTCCAATAGTAAATGAATTTAATGATCCATAATACTGTAAGTGTATATTAATAATTTCTAGTATAATGTTGATACAATGGCATACAGAAACAGACAGAAAAAGCTGTGGAGAGTAAAAAAATACTTATTGACTTTTGAATCAATTCAATTAATACACCAGATATATTCGTACAAATATACACTTTAGACTCAACGCTATAGAAACTGCGGGAATTACTGGGCGGAAGAACCGATACTTCAGGCAAAGTGGCTTCAGGAAACAAACGTTCATTTCGGATTGTACACAGCGATATAATACGCAACAGAAAAATGTAATGCAATTAAAATTCGTAAGAAGCAAAGTGTTGTGGCAAAAGTTTTCAGAAACAGAGATACTTATCCCTCTCTTACATTCACGAATTCAAAGAATTAATCAGTGATGGTTTGCCCGAGGAGGAATTTTCCAACAGAATTCAATTTCCTGCTATAGATTTGAAATGACGTTGGTGAAGAGGAACAATTTTGGTGTATGAATTTGGATACTATGAATCCCTTGGACATTATTTATTCCATTTTTATCTTTGAAATGCAATTTGATAGAATTGTTATTGTCCTATCTATTTATTCGTTTATTTAGATCATACATTTATAAAATGCAATCTTTTAGGTGTAATAGGGTAGTGTAAATCAACTATAAAATACAGCAAGCCACATTTTGCTTTGTATCTCATCAACTTTTAAAAGCTAACCATTTGAAATGTATAAGACATCATAGGACCTCTGATGAATAAAGCCAGGATGTTTGACAAAATGCCTCTTTTACTGGGTGGAAGTAAATCATTATTTTCATAGATATAAATGTGATTTGGGGTAAATCAAAGTGATGGGGGCCATTTTTATTTTGTCTATTTTGCCTTTTTAAGGCATTTATTACTAATTCAATAATAAATTACTTTTTTTTGTCATTTTAAAGCAATATTTCTTGTTTATTTGCAATTTTCAAATTTATTGTAATGTAATGTGTATGAAATTTAAATATTTGAAACAATGGCTCACTTTACTAACAATAGTAAATAAAAGTAATCTATTTCGCTGTTTAATCTGCTAATAATCGTGCTTTAATACTATTGGTGTAATATGAATAATGATCGACAATCCACAGTTACAAATATAATATTGTCATATCTTCACGATACCAACAATCAGCTTTTAATTTAAAATATTAAGCTCGTTTTCATAGAAGTTGTCACGCAGTATTTTATATTTTCAAATCTTACTGTTAAAATTTTGTGCTACACGTGTTTATTTTTGTAGGAGAAAGAAATTTGAGTGAGGAACAGTCAGTTTTGTCGGGTGACAGAAGGTATAAGATCTGTTAGCTATAATGCCTAAATTCAGTAAACCATTGAAAAGTAAACTTCATGCTTACGTTAGCGAATTTGGTGCCCATATGTTTTTAACCGATGGTACAGTTTTGTTATGTAAAGTTTGTGAAAAGACGGTTAATCATGAAAAAAAGTATTTTATAAGTCAACATGTGTCACCTACGAAGTAAAAATGTGAACTATATAGATAGAATTTAAATTTATTGCTAAAATACGGTATATTATGCCTTTTAAAAATGTATACTTCCTTTTTCAAAGATTTTTGTGCCTTTATTGCGTTTTATTGCTTTTTTTTTCCTGCCTATTTTAATTGTTATAAATGCCTAAACATCCGGGCTCTAGATGAACATAACATGTTGAATTTTAATATTGTTCGCAAACATGTAATACATAGAATGATCGGCCATGTAATGTGAATTATATATTATTTTATACATTCCACGTATAATTTTAAGAACAAATAAGGCATTGAATGTTGCCCACATGCTCGCGACAAAAGAACGTTTCTTCCCACTCGAAATAAATTTCCTTTTTCTGTACACCGGTCCAGCAGAACACGCCTTCGACATAGACATTGTCGCGTATTCCGAATCTCAGCGGTGATCAATCTGATGGCATCACGGTGTTCCGAATTTCACCGATGACGTCATTGATGCCCCACCGGTGTCGCACCGGTGGAATCAGCTTTGTTAGAGGTGGTGGCAGTCTCCATCAGCCGCCATCAAAAGTGAATCTATTGGTTCTTGTATAGGGCTGGAATTAGTGGACGAATGACATCGTGCACTGTTGTGTCAAAATGGTGGTGTGTTAAAAATGTTATGTTTTATTTAACGACGCTCGCAACAGCAGAGGTTATATCAGCGTCGCCGGATGTGCCGGAATTTTGTCCCGCAGGAGTTCTTTTACATGACAGTAAATCTACTGACATGAGCCTGTCGCATTTAAGCACACTTAAATGCTATCGACCTGGCCCGGGATCGAACCCGCAAATAAGGCTTGGGCATAGAAGGCCAGCGCTTACCAACTCGCCAACCAGGTCGACTGGTGGTGTTTCTGCTGTATTGTTTGTAATGAGAAACGTAAAAACAATATGTTAATGGCTTATGAGCGAACATGTCAACGGAATAGTTATTACTACCGGTTCAAGAAATAAATTGTTTATGCTCTCTTTTCTTTGAACGAGATGGCAGTACGGAAATTTCGCAAAATTTTGCTAGTCAGCACAGACAACAACTTATACAGTCACCATGACATTCATCGATCCTTCCAGCAGTTTTGTTCCTATTCGCATCAGCGTGACGTCATTTTGTCTACCGGTCGGTGAGTATTCGAATACGCTGATTGTCAACAACAGTAAGCTAAATACCACCACTATCTCCAGTAGCCTACTCACCCTCCGCCGTGCGAATTATTTTCAAGGAGATACGTACTACGTCAATATTACGTAGTATACCCCTTTCTACTCTTTCCACGGCTTGGGTTAAAACTGTAACTAATTATTTTGAACGCATCTTCTTACATTATCGTCAAGAACCTGCATAGTTGTCGCAAGATAATTTGACGAAGACTGCGAAGAATAGAAACAAGAATACTTACTTTTACAAATGGCTTTTAAGGAACTCGAAGGTTCATTGCCGCCTTTCATAAGCCCGCCATCGGTCCCTATCCTGTGCAAGATTAATCCAGTTTCTATCATCATATCCCACCTCCCTCAAACCCATTTTAATATTATCCTCCCATCTACGTCTCCCTTTAAAGGTCTTTTTTTAATATGATCTCCCAACTAACACTCTATATGCATTTCTGGGTTTTACCATAACATAATGCCCTGCCCATCTCAAACGTCTGGATTTAATGTTTCCTAATTATGTCAGGTGAAGAATACAATGAATTTACAGTTCTGCGTTGTCAACTTTCTCCATTCTCCTGTAACTTCATCCCGCTTAGCCCCAAATATTTTCCTAAGCACCTTATTCTCAAACACCCTTAACCTATGTTCCTCTCAGAGTGAGAGCCCAAGTTTCAAATCATACAGAACAACCATAATATAACTGTTTTATAAATTCTAACTTTCAGATTTTTTGACAGCAGACTAGATGATAAATTCTCAACCGAATAATAACAGGCATTTCCTATTTATTCTCCGTTCAATTTCCTCCCGAGTGTCATTTATATTAAATGTTGCTCCAAGATATTTGAATTTTTCCACCCCTTCGAAGGATAAATCTCCAATTTCTATATTTCCATTTCGACAATATTCTGGTCACGAGACATAATCATAACCTAGTCTTTTCAACGTATCTAAACCGTCGTTTACTTGCTTCAATTGAAAATTATTGAATTTTGCCTAATCATTTGTGGATTTTTCCTAACATATTATTCGTCATCCGCAAGACAAGAAGCTGATGTAACCCGTTCAATTTTCACACCAAACCCTAATGTTATCCTGAACTTTTCTAATGGCATTATTCTAAAGTGTTAAATCATTGTAAAATGATTACATTACATTTGCATCTCCCTACTTTAGCCCGCAACTAATTGGAAAGCATCAGATAGAAACTGACCTATACGAACTCTGCTATGTTTCACTGAGACACATTTTACAAAAACCTTATTCCTTTGCTGTGGTCGTGCCAGAGAATCAGTCCTGTTCCTAGGCTTATTATAGGGATTCGTAACAAGCTGTTTTTTTACTGATGGTTTGTTAGAATCGCCCAACATCCCAAGCTGGAGGACTGTATATATCGACTGTCCACGACTGCTTATTCAATATTTCCAGGGGTTGCTAAAACTCCATATTGGACGCCTCTGTCCTAAACTATCCGCAACCTGAGGACGCGCCATGCCGTCGGTGATAATTTGACCCAAGACTGCATGGATAGAAACAAGAATAAAAATGTAAAAGGCAACACGTACAGCAACAAGTAAGAGCTCTATTTGAAAACAATTGTGCTCCCCTTGAATTGGAAAATCAAAGATCGTGCATTATTGAAGAGTGTGGGAAGGCAGCTAGCCAGAAAGCTTGTCCAGGCTGTGTTGAACACCCCCTAGCGTTATCTCCTGTGACCACCGTTGCTGTGATAGCCCCTCTTTACATGGTAATGGCAAATTTATTATATCTTTGAAATGGCTCGTTATACGGAAATTTGTTACAAGGCATAAAATCCTAATGGGACCTTGCTTTGTCTGTACCTCTGTTCTATCCCCTTACAGTCACTGAAAATAATAGCATCATTTAAATTTCATTCTTTAAGCAAAAATTGTTCGAGTAGAATTAATAAGTTTCTAGTTTACCAGAGATTGAAAACTACTTCACACCCAGTCACATTTCAAGCCTTTTATCATATTTTTTTCTATGTGGGAGAAAATATTCTAGTCTGAAGCTATAGTCTAGGTGGGACATGAATATAAGGCAGGGGAGGTAAATATGATCCAGTTCACTCCTTCCACAATATACTGGGTGTTCAGTTCAAAATGTGTCATGGCTCGCTGTATGCCGTCATGTGGCTAGCCGATGAGCCTAGAGAATTCAATCTTCCTACACTTCCGCAGAGGTGTATAACCTAAGAGGCAGAGAAGTTGGCTAGCATGTACGGCTTTCATTCTGAAGAGTACATACCGATACGTACGGTAACGCCGGTAGTGGCAGGAATGTGAACTGTTTGGAAATACGTACTGCCGGGATATGGGGAGAGGGTTAAGACGATTACTTACGTATTTGTTGAGATTAACTTCGACGGTCAACATGGATACGGAGCATTTTATTTGTGTTGTGGAATGTTACCGTACGCAACCGATGATAACAAATACCCTGCGTACGACTTGCCGGCGCAAAACACAGTTCAAAAGAGGTTATGGTAGCACACAGACCGTACAGACTGCCATCTGTTGCTACGACGTTCAAGTTATACCGTACACGTTCTTAAGTTCAGATTGAAGAACGTCTTAAACAATAGGCAACTTCTCTAACATATCAGCTGAAACTCGCTTCAAATCGGTGACCCAACAACAGTGACGTCATGACACACTTTCAAATGAACACCCAGTATATATTTTTTAGTGGGTTATTGTACGACGCTTTATCAACATCTAGGTTTTTTTAGCGTCTGAATGAGATGAAGGTGATAATGCCGGTGAAATGAGTCCGGGGTCCAGCACCGAAAGTTACCCAGCATTTGCTCATATTGGGTTGAGGGAAAAACCCGGAAAAAACCTCAACCAGGTAACTTGTCCCGACCGGGTATCGAATCCGGGCCACCTGGTTTCGTTTTTCTTCTGACCATACTTTATAGTGGAATCCGTGCACTGCGAAATTAGTTACCGAGTGTATTAGTTCATATCCACTTTTTGTCCAGTCTATATTACCGCACATTGTGCGATTTTCCTATTATTAATATTACAATAATGTTAAAAAGAGGAAAAAGCGTGGCAGTGACTCTACGAAATCAACGTAAAGCGTGCTGCGAGAGTGGGAATAATTTCCCCTACTGGCGTTCTGTTCTTTCAGATTTAACCGAAAGAAGATAATGAAGAAGGAATTATGCTCACGGAGACAGCAATTATAACTAAAATAGTAAAATTATTAGGAGTAACTATTCTTAAGCATACATTTCAAAGTGACATTCGATTTTCGGAGTTAGTACTAATCATTTCATGTGGGCAAACAAAGTACATTTTTAGGTTAGGTCTTGTAAAACAATTCTTCAGTGATACCAGTGAATTTCCTTTTGCCAGACAAATACCTAACATGTTAATCCCTTTCTCGTATAGTTTGCCTATGAAAATATGTTACACATACTTACTTACTTACTGGCTTTTAAGGAACGCGGAGCTTCATTGCCACCCTCACATAAGCCCGCCATTGGTCCCTATCCTGAGCAAGATTAATCCAGTCTCTATCATCATATCCCGCCTCCCTCAAATCCATTTTAATATTATCTTCTCATCTACGTCTCGGCCTCCCCAAAGGTCTTTTCCCCTCTGGCCTCCCAACTAACACTCTATATGCATTTCTGGATTCGCCCATACGTGCTACATGCCCTGCCCATCTCAAACGTCTGAATTTAATGTTCCTAATTATGTCATGTGAAGGATACAATGCGTGCAGCTCTGCGTTGTGTAACTTTCTCCATTCTCCTGTAACTTCATCCCTCTTAGCCCCAAATATTTTCCTAAGCACCTTATTCTCAAAAAACCCTCAATCTCTGTTCCTCTCTCAAAGTGAGAGTACAAGTTTCACAGCCATACAGAACAACCGGTAATATAACTCTTTTATAAATTTCTAACTTTCAGATTTTTTGACAGCAGACTAGATGACAAAAGCTTCTCAACCGAACAATAACAGGCATTTCCCATATTTATTCTGTGTTTAATTTCCTCCCGAGTGTCATTTATATTTGTTACTGTTGCTCCAAGATATTTGAATTTTTCCACCTCTTCGAAGGATAAATCTCCAACTTTTATAGTTCCATTTCGTACACTTATGTTACACATTATTGAACTATTTAGAATAACCTTCCAACATGAAGGTAAAAGTAAATAAGTTATTCAGTACGTAGATCGTAATTTTACTTCATACGGTGATATCTGGTAACAGTTGGCAACACTGAAAAGACGGCAATATTTGCTGTTTAGGAACTGTTCTTACGTGACCCTCACTATACCTGCATATATGTCCATACATTTTAAATAGAGGTCGGTTTGTCAAGAGTCAACCTCGTGTCATTCTTTGACATCATACAAAGTGTGTTGTGTTACGTCCATTTACTCTAAATACAGAGGTCGCTGTAACAGCAGTCAACTCTCTACTACCCTCTCTCATCAAACGACGCGTGCTGTTTTAGTCGCACACAAGTTCATATAGTCTAAACCAGGTATGCTCATTCTCTGAGTCCCGATTACGTTCTGTAATCGCAACCTTCGAATGTAGAGCGTGCTGTTCCTCGTTCGAAGCTCGACGGATGACTGCGGAAGGCAGTTCAAGTACTTAGTAAACTTAAGAACAGTGCGGGACAATGACACAGTCAGAACCTTCTGTAAGCAAACGATCATTCCGTACAGTGTGGGAGGAAGACTATTTTTGTTGTGAAAACGTAAAGTGTTTACTATGTTGTAAGGTACTGTCAGGAATACTACTGAGCAACATAAAACGTAATACACTCTGCCATCCAGAACATGCCGAAGTGACAGAGAAGCTGTTTTCTGTAATATGTATTCATATATCAACATTATTATTATTATTATTATTATTATTATTATTATTATTATTATTATTACTAGTACAATTATTGTTATTGTGGTGATTTTATTCCAACAGAAATACATGTTATGATAAAATAATTTTTCAGGGGTGCATCGTGCACTACAGTTTCAAGAATTGAAAGCACTTCATGATACACCAAACGTTGAAGAGAATCGAACAATTCAGAGTCTACGTTTAGGTGCAAGTTGTGCAGTATGTTGGGAATTAGCTAAGGCACTAAAAACCCTTGTGAACTTGTAAAGAAATCTATGGTGCCTCAACAACATATAGTTAATTACATCTCACTACTGGAACAGCTCAAATGTGAATTCACAGAACATCGATTTAATGATTTTAGACGTAGGGAAAGTGATATTAATCTTTTTGTTAATCGTTTCATAGTAAATTGAGTACAATCCGTGAGAGTGCAGTTCTAGGACGAGTTAATTGATTTACAAAGTCACGTAGAATTCAGAACTAAATGCGGAGAATATGACTTGCCAAGCATAGAAATATTCAAAAATGAACAAAACGCAATATCCCAAGATGAGCTTATTCGCTGTCACTCGAAATATGTGTGCAAACAATTATTTTCGAGAATGAAGGTTGCTAAATCCAAAAATCCAAACATAGATCTCGATTAACAGATGACAATCTTTTGTGCATTGCAGTAAATTCGTTGGAAATAGATTTCCAATTATTTGCAGAAAAGAATAGGCCTACACATGTTGAATGTGGAATATGAAAATAACATTATCTATGATATAATAATATCATAACTGTATAAAATATAATAAATAATGTAATAACTGAATATTTCCTTTTTAAAATTCAGTTTATTATCCGTATTTGTATGACAGTGAGAGCGATGCCACGGGCGGTGCTGCAATGTAGTTGCGGAGCCCAGTCCGTACACTGTCTGTGTTATGCAGTGCAGCATCATCCGTGTAATCGGCGCTTTTACAATTTTGAGCATACCTGGTCTAAACATACAAGTCGCTCTGCCAGTAGTTAATTTTTACAGAGTTTTAAGAAAAAAGATATAATATTTTGAGAGGAGGTAGTATTCATAAAAACAAGAAAAAAATTCTATTAGACATGGGTCCTAAAATATATATTTGAAGAAACAATAACTGTGAAAGCAGTATTGTAAAAACAGCTAATCTTTTTAATTTCAGCTCTTCGGTCGTTTCTTTTCGGGTATGTTGTATCTACCTGTTTACTCTTTTGTTTACTGCATTCCAATAAGAAACGAGCAAAGAACTCACTTTAGAAGAAACTTCTGTTACAATACCAATTTCTTAGTGTTTGTTTCTTCATAGTACATTATGCAACGAGCCTATAATAGTAGTAATTAAGACGCGAGTATGTTTGTTTATGAAACGAGCGCAAGCGAGTTTCATAATTTTCATACGAGCGTCTTAATTATCATTATAGGCAAGTTTCATACGACTTTTTATGCTCGACCATATTTCTAACTTGAAATTATTCATAAGTATTCATGTTATGGTTATGTAAGTGAGGAGCGGAACTGACCTTCTAAATTGTGAGATGTGCGAATAACATGAACATTAGGCTTGATATAACCTGGAAATTGATTTAGAATTGAAAAACGAGATGACAAATTGAATTTATTTGAATATTATTTACAATTAACGCTAATTATTATAGCAACAGAACATAACTTTCTGCGACAGTATTGGATTTCCAGCCTCCGTGACTTTTTGCTAATTGTCTTTCGATTGCATATCCGAGAATAATCGATACTTGCGGTTTTATAATGGTACAATGGTGATTTCTCATTGGCTGAACAACTGAATTATAATGAATAGGTGTACTTTAATGAGGTGCATTAAAGCGCTAATACCAGGTGTATAATTACTACATTTCGGCATGGTCGAGCATAAAATATATTAATTTTCATACCCATGTTTATTAGATTTTTTCTCGTTTTTATGAATATTATCTCATTTCAAAATATAACTTTTGTTTTCTTAATTCACACTACAAGATAGTTGTTTATCAAATATATTAATTTTCAGACTCATGTTTGTTAGATTTTTGTATTGTTTTTATGAATATTACCTCGTTTCAAAACAGGCCTATTATTTTTTTTTCTTAATTCAAACTAGAAGATGGTTTTTGTCACAACACCAATTTAGCAGTTTTGTTTCTTCAAATAAATTAAATTCCGGACCCATGTTTATTAGATGTTTTCCTTGCTTTAATGAAAATTACCTCCTTTCAAAATATTATTACCGTTTCATCTTAATTCAAACTAGAAGATAGTTGTAGTTGTTACAATAACAATTTCACAATTCTTCTTTCTTAAAATATATTAATTTTAGAACCACATTTGTTGGACTTTTTATTTTGTTTTTATAAATATTACCTCCTTTCGAAATATTAAAATCGTTTCTTAACTCTAATTGGAAGACAGTTGTTGTTACAATACCAATTTCACAGTCCTTTTTCCTTCAAATACATTAATTGAAGCGGTGAGATCAATAACCATTCAAGTCCACTTCTGGTCATTCATTTTTTGCAAATTTGAAATTAAATTTTGGATATTTCCTCAAGTGTTACGACTTTAAAAGTTGGTATATTTTTTTGTCTTGATCTCTAAAACAACCAGAAATATTGCGTGTAAAAATAATAATTAGATAAGAAATAAAAAAAAAAGTTTTTTGCATTTTTCTCGAAACTTGTGTATATATGGCCTTGAATGGTTATTGATCTCACCGCTTCAATTTTAGGACCATGCTTGTTAGAATTTTTATTTTGTGTGTTTTTTTTTAATATTACCACTTCTTAAATTATAATCTTTTTTTAGTTAAAACTAGAATATAGTTGTCACAATACCAATTTCACAGTTCTTGTTTCTTCAAAGATATTAATTTTTTATTAATATTACCTCCTCTCAAAGTATTATAACCTTTTTTCTTAAATCAAACTAGAAGACAGTTGTTATAGCAATACCAATTTCACAGTCCTTGTTTCTTCAAAAATATCAATTTTGACACCTACTTTTATTAAACCCTTCTTTTTTTATAACTCAAACTAGAATATAGTTGTTACAATACCAATTTCACAATTGTTTCTTCAAAGATATTAATTTTTTATGAATATTACCTCCTCTCAAAGTATTATAACCTTTTTTCTTAAATCAAAATAGAAGACAGTTGTTGTAGCAATGCCAATTTCACAGTCCTTGTTTCTTCAAAAATATCAATTTTGAGACCTATTTTTATTACACCCTTCTTTTTTCTTAAATCAAAATAGAAGACATTTGTTATAGCAATACCAATTTCGCAGTCCTTGTTTCTTCAAAAATATCAATTTTGAGACCTATTTTTATTACACCCTTCTTTTTTTATAACTCAAACTAGAATATAGTTGTTACAATACCAATTCCGCAGTTCTCGTTTCTTCAAAAATATCAATTTTGAGACCTATTTTTATTACACCCTTCTTTTTTTATAACTCAAACTAGAATATAGTTGTAACAACACCAATTTCGCAGTCCTTGTTTCTTCAAAAATATCAATTTTGAGACCTATTTTTATTACACCCTTCTTTTTTTATAACTCAAACTAGAATATAGTTGTAACAACACCAATTTCGCAGTCCTTGTTTCTTCAAAATATCAATTTTGAGACCTATTTTTATTACACCCTTCTTTTTTTTTATAACTCAAACTAGAATATAGTTGTTACCCAATACCAATTTCACAGTCCTTGTTTCTTCAAAGATATCAATTTTGAGACCTATTTTTGTTACACCCTTCTTTTTTTATAACTCAAACTAGAAGATAGTTGTTACCCAATACCAATTTCACAGTCCTTATTTCTTCAAAAATACTAATTTTGAGACCTATTTTTGTTACACCCTTCTTTTTATAACTCAAACTAGAAGATAGTTGCTGTTACAAAATTAATTTCAGAGTCCTAATTTTTTCAAAAATATTAATTTTGGGACCGTGTTTACTTGTTTTAATTAATATTACCTCTTCTCAAAATATTAGACCCTTCCTTCCTTAACTCAAACTAGGAGATACTTCTTGTAACAATACAAATTTCATAGTCCTTGTTTCTTCAAAAGTATTAATTTTGGGAACCATATTTTTAAACTATTGAAGTTTTATCTTATTCTTATGAAAATAGTTTAATTTGTTATTTACGACGCTTTATCAACTGCTATGGGTATCTAGCGTCTGAATGAGATGGTGATAATTCTAGCGAAATTAATCCAGGGTCCAGCGCCGAAAGTTACCAAGCATTTACTTTTAATGGGTTAAGAGAAGATCTCGGAAAAAAATCTCAAATAAGTGACGTGTCTCAACCAGGTTTTGAACCCGGGCCCGCTCGTTTCACCGTCAGCCATGTTAACAGCTACTGCACAGCGGTGGACCCCTCTCAAAATATTAGACCCCTTTTTGACACCTTGTATTTGCGAACATATCTAAGGTAGAACCAAATTTGGATTTGAGTCTAAAATTTTTAGGGACTAGCTAGGTTGTGTAATTAAAAATTGTTGGAAACGAGTATGGTTCAAGTTCAGGTAGAAATGGAACAGACTTAGAATACGTTCCTATTTTCTACAAATTCTATTCGTTTGTAATTTAAGTTCTGAAATAATCATATCGACAGAATTTGATTCAGCATTACAACAGAATTACCCGAGTTTCACAGCCCTAAATCATCCTTCCGACAGATACACTTTCACGAGCGTCAGAAGCATGCTTGAATTATGTCTAAACTTGTAAAATGTATTTCACATAATAAGATGTGATAGATCACCTTTCACTTTCGAATTCAATGCACAATGCATTGCAGGGAGACGAAGGGAAGAGTTATGGAATCCTTTCGGAAATATAAAATTTATTTCGTAAAGGATATCAATTTCCTGAGAAGACCACTTCTCTGACATGTATACTTATTCTCCTAAAATATTCAACATTAATCAAGTGAAAACTCGCAAATCAGAGCTTTACGCAGTGCGTCAATTTATCGAACATCATTTCACGTTGAAATGAAGGTAGGAGATGTCATCGTAATCCCCGGAGTTTCTGGTAATCCTTCTGTCACCATCATGACGCCTTCAATCATGCCCAATCACTCTATTGATACTCTGTTTGATACAATTTATTTAAGAGCTTATAACAAGGATTTATGTTAAGAGATATTCAAAGTTCACGTTTAAAAGTAAAATAAGCAAATCCAGTTTAAAATTGTGCCAGAAATATGAGAAATCTGTTCGTAAATAAAAACACACACTCACACAATTTTATCGAAGCTGGATAGTGTGAAAACTTGTGGTTAAGGATTTGTATGACAAACGAAAGAATGTAGAGGTCAGTAGGTCTAAGGATTTCAAGTTTAATGACAGAAGCTCCAATTTTGTAAGTCTAATGACATTTTGTCTTCGGAACCAAGTCTAATACAACGTAGTCCAATTTACAAAAATGTATAATACTATATAGTCTAACCTGTAATGACGTCTAATACTACTATACAGTACTTGCTTACTTACATACTTACTGGCTTTTAAGGCACCCGGAGGTTCATTGCTGCCCACACATAAGCCCACCATTGGTCCCTATCCTGAGCAAGATTAATCCAGTCTCTATCATCATATCCCACCTCCCTCAAATCCATTTTAATATTATCTTCCCATCTACGTCTCTGCCTCCTCAAAGGTCTTTTTCCCTCCGGTCTCCCAACTAACACTCTATATGCATTTCTGGATTTGCCCATACGTGCTACATGTCCTGCCCACCTCAAACGTCTTGATTTAATGTTCCTAATTATGTCAGGTGAAAAGTACAATGCCTGCAGCTCTGCGTTGTGTAACTTTCTCCTTTCTCCCCTAACTTCAACCCTCTTAGCCCCAAATATTCCCCTAAGCAACTTATTCTCAAACATCCTTAATCTTTGTTCCTCTCTCAAATTGACAGTTCAAGTTTCACAACCATAACAGAACAACCAGTAATATAACTGTTTTATAAATTCTAAATTTCAGATTTTTTGACAGCAGACTAGATGACAAAAGCTTCTCAACCGAGTAATAACGTGCATTTCCCATATTTATTCTGCGTTTAATTTCCTCCGGAGTGTCATTTATATCTGTTACTATTACTCCAAGATGTTTGAATTTTTCCACCTCTTCAAATAATAAATTTCCAACTTTTATATTCCCATTTCTCACGATATTATGATCACGAGATGTAATCACATACTTTGTCTTTTCGGGATTTACTTCCAAACCTATCTCTTTACTTGCTACAAGCAAAATTCCCGTGTTTTCCCTAATACTTTTGTGGATTTTCTCCTAACATATTCACGTCATCCTCATAGACAAGCAGCTGATGTAACCCGTTCAATTCCAAACCCTCTCTGTTGTCCTGGAATTTCCTAATGGCATATTCTAGAGCAAAGTTAAAAAGTAAAGGTGATAGTGCATCTCCTTACTTTAGCCCGCAGTGAATTGGAAAAGCCTCAGATAGAAACTGGCCTATACGGACTCTGCTGTACGTTTCACTGAGACACATTTTAATTAATCGAACTAGTTTCTTGGGAATACCAAATTCAATAAGAATATCATATAAAACTTCTCTCTTAACCGAGTAATATGCCTTTTTGAAATATATGAATAAATGATGTACCATTATTATTATTATTATTATTATTATTATTATTATTATTATTATTATTATTATTATTATTATTATTAGACCCTGTTATTACAGTAGTACCGGTAGTACAAGCAGTAGTAGTATATACTTCAGTAGGCCTAATTATACCTGCACTAACCTATATAAAATATTCAGTAATGGTGGTTAGAAAAACTAGAAAGCTACTGTCTACCCTAGTAATGAAGAGCAAACTTCGTTATTGCTTGGTTACTCTTTTGTTTATTGTATTTCCGATATGATGTTTTGTACCTAATGAGATAAAAGCAAAGAGCTGACAATAGAAGATACCAGAGATCTGCATCGGACATTTTCGCTCGAGCACCAAGTAGTTCATAGCATACTCCGATAGGTAGCGCACATTCATGATGGGTAAAATTGTCGCGAGTGATAAATCCTCGAACGGTATAAGCCGAGCGTTAGGCATTCGTTCTTGTTACAGTGATGAACTGTGCAGCAACATTATAGATTTAGAAAGCATGATGGAAATATTCAGATTGTCAATTAATATAGATAAACACAATATAATATTTGTTACTCAGTCAAATGACAAATCAATGTAAAATAATGACTTATATTATATGGTCATTAAGTTTTATATACATGAATTACAAATTGCAAAACGTTTTCGCCCATTCAGGCATCTTCAGGCACAATTATACAATATCTCAATATAAAACTGTCTAGCCATTACATTGGTGGTAGATAAACTGTTTAAGATTAATGATGTACAAAACATCTCCATAATTAAAATGTAATATTACAAATCATAAAATTAAAATAATGTTAAAAACCACGTAGTGTTGTAATTAAACTTCATAATATTCTGTGGAACTCTTGTTCAGTAGAGTCCAATAAGTGATGAATTATGTGTCGTTTGAACGTGGCAACTGTATAGATCACTATAAAACATCCTATGTTTGAAGTAGTTATGTAGACGTGAGACGACCCGCTGCTGTTGGAACATTGATTTGTCATTTGACTGAGTAACAAATATTATATTGTGTTTATCAACATTATAGATGTTTATCAACAGTAATCTCACGAGAGGTTTTGATTTTATCGATAAATCTGCGAGTGGAACACGAGCAGATTTATCTAGAGAAAATCAAAACTCGAGTGGAATTTAATTGACTATTACACGATTAGAAGAAAGTATATAAAGATTATAAGTAACAAAGTACTCCAATACAATAAAATATTAATTGACTTACGAAAATAAACCTGTCTTCAAATGTATTATTGCACCATTACGCTAGATGGCAGTTGTGCCAACTATGGAATCTTCATTGAACTCTGTAGACGGTTACTAGTCAAGAAAGCTTTGTTGATTCAGTTTCATTTTTATTAAGACAGTTGCATTCCACTTCAATTATCCGAATCCCAGTAATCAACGTCACTTGACAGATGATTTTCAATAAATCTTAATATTAAATAATCTCTGATACGTGACTATCCATAATATCATATAGCAGAAGCTATAACATAACCTAACTAATATACACAAGTGTTAGAAAAGTTTTAATTAACGACGACGACATAAAAATAAACATGAATAATTTTAAAAGGAATAATTATTGAATGTACAATTTTCAAATTTGAATGTGGTTGGTGGTTCAATTGATATTGTATTGGACGTGTGCGTAATAGAAGTGGAACTCGTTGATTTAGGCCTACATGGTGTATTCAACTTATTCAGGATTTCAGAATGAATAATTTTAAAAGGAATAATTATTAAATGTACAATTTTCAAATTTGAATGTGGTTGGTGGTTCAATTGATGTTATATTGGACGTTGCGTAATAGAAGTGGAACTCGTTGATTTAGGCCTACATGGTGTATTCAACCTATTCAGGATTTCCGAATGGTGCTCTTCATTTATTTGTAAATCGGATTTCAGAAGATGGATAGGTGTGATCAGTGATTTTTATTAATTCTTGTTCTTGAATGCCAATGCGAGTCATATTTGAAACTGCTGTGCATCGACTGGAGTGGTTTGTAATTGTATATATATTTTTGACGTCCAGACCAAATGTTGGCAAACAAAGAAACAAATGCTAGGGACGCGATAAAATTAAACAAATGCTAGGGACGCGATAAAATTGTGCGATAAGCAGCCATGATTGGTCGAAATACGTCCTTTCGTACCGTTTTATTGGTCAAAAGTAGTATGACGTAGTAAGAGTGTAAAAGTCATTTCAAAACTTTGCAGTGTTTAACTAACCTCTCCATAGTACAACTCAAAACTTGCTTTAAAATGTAATATAAATGTTGTAGGTAAATGTTCCCCCCACCCCCACACAGGAATGATTTTGTTTTTGCCATATCTGATAGATGTTATTGGATGTAAATGTAATTATTATAAACGGAGAACAAAACCACGATATTGCAAGAACTGTATCAAGTTTTCTAGTAATAATAATAATCTCTAATAATTAGTGTATCAATCTTTGCGTCTGTAACAGTTTTGCAGCATGATTATTCGTTTTATTATATTTTCTGTGACGTTATCTCTGTTCTAATATTGTTATTAATCTAATGGTATATCAATAATATTTTGTAAAACGTTTCTACATTGTCGCAGTACATATGCGGAACACTACGTATGGACCTATCATATTATATATGTGGTAAATCAAATATTAAATAATTATTAATTAGCAATAATAACTGTATATCGAAGTTTTTCATACTATTTCATTTATAACCTCATCTTACTGTTTTGGTACGTTCCAATAGACTATTCCATTAACGTTTGTCATAAACGCAGAAAATAAAGCCTTATTTTTACAGTGTGAGCAAACATATGTGTATCTTATCTGTCGCCTTCCATACAAGATAAGACATGTCGGTGAGATGACCTTGTACTGCGCTTCTATTTATTACGAGCGTATCACGACCGATCTTATCTTGCTCGAGGGTGCGACATTCTACCGAGTTCAAGCGAGCGATTTAACTCCAATGCAGCACTCTGGAAGATACACTGTTCTTGCAATACCAATTTCAGGGGCCCTCTTTCGTAGAAAATTTAATTTAGGACCCATATTTATTAAATTTTCTTCTTGTTTTGATGAATACTATCACTATTAATAATTTTTTAATGGAAATCAAATTGAGCATCTGCTATAATGTTGATGAACAAGTATTAATATGTCAGAAGATACTATTAATTTCAGGACCCATCTCTATTGGACTTTATTTTCTCAAAATATTGAATGCTTTTTATAACACCCTGTATAATTGACCTTCGTATGGAAGGTTCTTTCAGAGGTAAACTTAGTTATATCACCTTGAAAACTGGAAAGTGAAAACACGGCGAGGTAAGGTTCCCTGAGCTACTCTATTACATCTTCTTGTGGGATATTGGATTTCCATTCTACATATGAATTCTGTACGGTTGGTTTGGCCGCTGCAACAACGGAAAGGAGATTGTGCATTCCCCATCATGAATACAGTTTCGATTCTTTCACATGAACGATTTCCAACTGGCTACAGCCTACATGTGCGCGAGGAACCTGCATGAACATCAGAGTGATAAAAATGATACATGTTTAGTTCATTTATTTCCGACGTCGATAAATAAATGCAGTCCGTTTGATTGATTCTCGGGTGATATGTCCGTCGTAGAAAGGTATCAATCAGTATTTGCGAAAATTTAAAAACTGCGATTTCACTACCATATGGAAAAGATTTCATCTCATGAATATAGTTCTCCATTCAAACAAACTGTCACGCAGTTCAGTTTCAATTAATACAACTCAACGCTTTTTTAAAGTCGACCTTTCAGAAACGCAGCAAAAGTGACATAGGTGGTTAAGAGGTCTTGTACGTTAACACACAAAAATCATTATACATTTTCTGATATTCAAACTGCAGACTAAATACACAAAATATTGCAGCAGTGATTTGATGTAATTTTTAATATAAAGTGTTAGTTGGGAGGCCAGAGGAAAAAAAAAAGACCTTTGGGCAGACCCAGACGTAGATGGGAGGATATTATTAAAATGGATTTGAGGGAGGTGGGATATGACGATAGGGACTGGATTAATCTTGCTCATGGTAGGGTCCGATGGCGGGCTTATGTGAGGACGGCAATGAACCTGCGGGATCCTTAAAAGCAGTAAGTAAGTAACTAAGTAAGTACCGGGCCCTGGCATCAATATATTATATCGGGCCACGAGATATTCTCCTGGAATTTGTCATTTTATTTTTCTAAGCATTTTTGACGAATGAGTATTTTATAGTGGAAATAGTATTTAGTATATAGTAGTATTTAGTATTTATTTATTTAACCTGGTAGAGATAAGGCCGTCAGGCCTTCTCTGCCCCTCTACCAGGAGATTCCAACTACAATATCAACGATAAAATTACAATTAGTATTAAATTTACAATTACAATTACAAATAATATTACAGTTAATATTAAATTTACAATTACAATAAAATCAAAGTACGAAAAAGATTACCTGAATAATTAAAGCTAGATAATTTATCATAGAGAAACAAAGAATATTTTATATTTACTGAATTACAAATTAAATCTAGAATAACAAAATTGTATAATGATGAAATTACTGGATATTGAAATATTTTGTGATAGATTAAAGAAACTATTTACAAGTAATCAATTACTGACCAAGTGCCTAGTAAGTTTTCGTTTGAATTCAATTTTATTTCGACAGTCCCTGATGCTAGCAGGTAGCGAATTCCAGAGTCTTGGCAGGGCTATTGTGAAAGAAGATGAGTATGAGGAGGTGCGATGGGATGGTATTGTTAGTATTGTTTCATGACGAGAGCGTGTGTTCAGATTATGGTGGGAAGAAAGGTAAGTGAAGCGAGACGACAGGTACGAAGGAATAGAAGAGTTCAAGATTTCGAAGAGAAAGAGAAGTGAATGTAAATTTCTTTTCTTATCTAGTTTAAGCCAACCTATTGCTTCCAGGGATGGGGTAATATGATCATATTTACGAACATTGCTTACAAAACGTACACACAAATTATGAGCACGTTGAAGTTTCGTTTTGTTGTCGCTGGAGAGGTCAGTCAGTAAAATGTCCGCATAGTCGAAATAGGGAAATGCAAGTGTCTGCACAAGGGACTTTTTAAGCAAGAGGGGAGATGAACATTTATCCTTTTTAGCACATGGATAATAGAATATACTTTTCTGCAGGTTTCTGTGATTTGCATGTCCCAGTTGAGATTATTATCCATGTGAATGCCAAGATTTTTACTGAAGAACTGAAAGGGATATGCACTGTACTTACTTTAACAGGGGAAATGTCGAGGTGTTTTACAGCGTCGGTTTGCCGTTTGTGTCCTAATATAATTGCTTGTGTCTTTCCAGGATTTATTTTAAGACGGAGTTTCTTTGTCCATGTCACAATCGAGTCAATGTCTTCGTTCAATTTATCTATAGCGTCATTTACTCGGTCTAAGCGGGAAGAGATGTAGCATTGAAGGTCGTCAGCATACAAGTGATAGTTACAATGCCTTACAAGAGATGTAATATCATTGACATATATTGTGAACAACAATGGTCCGAGTACCGACCCCTGTGGTATACCTGATGTTATGTCAAGCCAGGAGGAGCTTCGATTCCCGGATACAACACATTGTTGTCTTTCCCGTAAGTAGGATTCGAACCAACTCACAGCAGTCTCTGACAAATACATATTTCTCAATTTATGGGTGAGCAGGTCAAAATTTACAGAGTTGAAAGCTTTGCTAAGGTCAAGAAGTGTTAGTATTGTTACTTTATTAGAGTCGATTGCTTCACGAATGTCTTCGGTCACTTTAAGTAGAGCAGTGCTTGTGTTGTGTCCAGCTCTGAAACCTGACTGATACTCGTCGAATAGTTTGTGTTCGTTCATGTAGTTAGTAATTTGTCTGTGTACGATTCTTTCCAGTGCTTTTGAAATGGCTGGCAGGATACTGATTGGTCTATAGTCGTTCGGGTCGGTGGGAACTTTGACTTTTGGAAGAGGAAAAACGAAAGCTTGCTTCCATATTTTAGGGAAAGTTGAAGTGATTAAGGAACTATTGAATATATGTGCAATCGTAGGTATTACTATCTCTTGTATTTTCTGTATAAGTATTATGCTAATGTTGTCTGGCCCTTGGGCTTTTGTCTTGATGCGTCGGATGGCTTTCATTACGTCAATGGGAGTGACGTCGGTAAAATAGAATTTGTCTCGAGTTGGGGGAACTGAGTCAGGCAAAACTGTGTCTTGTTTCGTTGTGTCGTTCAAGCTCGGGTCCTTTACAAAGTATTCGTTCAAGCGGTCAAGTGGGATGGGAATGTCTGCTTGTTCACTAGCCCTTCCAAGTCCAATAACCTTCAGATTTTTCCATAATTCGGAAGGGGTTGTGTTGGGTTCTATAAGTTTGTAGGAGTATTTGAGTTTAGCGTTTCTTATTAGTTGAGTCGTTCTATTTCTTAGGTGTTTATAGGAGTTAAAATATTCGTCGTTTTTGTTGCGGGTGTATTTTCTATAAGCTAAGTCGCGTTCGGACATCAGGCTACGTATTTCAGTCGTCATCCAAGGGGCTGGGTTTCTTCTGGTACGTTTGGTCTTTAATGGTGCGTGTTTGTCATAAAGTTGAAGTATTAACGTATTGAATAAGTCTACTTTCTCGTCTACAGTTCGTAATGTCCAGATCATGTGCCATGGAAGTTGTGCAGCGTCTTCTTTCAGTGCAATATCATCTATTCTTTTAATATCCCTGTAAGTAATTACTTTGGGAGCCGATTTAGGACACTGCAGATTAAATGATAGATAAATGATATCATGCCCTGATAGTCCTGGTGCAGGCAACTGTCCATGCGTCAGTATTTTGTCGGCATTGTTAGTAATTATCAAGTCCAGTAATGTGTCTGTACTTTCCGTATGATGTGTGGGAGCTAGGGGTAGGATTACCATATCAAGGCACTGAAAGAATGATTGAAGTCTTTTAGTCGTACTAGAGTGTGAGTCAAGTAAGTTTGAATTGAAGTCACCCATGATTATAACGTTCTCATATTGCGGCGTTACGTTTAGTAAGGCGGTTTCGAAATCATCTACGTCATATATATGTGGGGTTTATATACGACACACACTAGACATTTTGTGAATAAGGTACAAATTTCAATGAACATGAACTCGGGTTTGGCAGAGTACTGGCTTGGAGAATTATGAATAATTTTAGGTCGCAAATCGGATCTAATATAACCTGCCACCCCTCCGCCTCTCTTGCCTTCTCTGTCATTACGGCAAAGCGTATAGCCAGGAAGGTTTACGAGAGTGGAAGGAAGATTAGGATGTAACCAAGATTCGGAGATAAGAATAACGTGAATGTCTAAAGGTGAGAAGATAGAAGAAAATTCGTCAAAATGACACAACAGACTTTGTGCATTCACGTGAACAACATTAAGTGACAAAGGAGAGAAAGAAAGCGCAGCCTTGAGTATGTCTGCGGTACAGGGCAGTGGGCAGGTAGGGTTGTTATTGTTCGTGTTAATAGAGGGCACCGGACTCTGTACACTGACCTGAGGGACTGTCGGGTGAACATGCTGCTTTTGGTTCTCAATGGTACCAACCTAAATGCAGTTGAAGTTTTTAAACTATTTCCTAGCAATAATAACTTAAGATTACAGTGCTAAATGCTAAAGAAATAAGAAGAGAAAAAGTTAATTATTAAATTAATAAAGTTAATAATATAGTAAAAGTTATAGTAAATAAGTTAATATAAGTATAACACTAGACTAAATCAATTAGAATAATACTAAAGTAATTATAACACTAAATCAAAGGAAATACAGTAAATAAAATCAGAAATAATCTGTGAGTGCAGGCGAGTCGCATAACAGAACTAGTGAATGTCAGACGCACGAGAAATCTGCCTCTTGACCTCTCCAGTTTTGACAAAGATGTTGCCATCAATTGTCCAGACACTAGTGACGCCATACTTGTCAATAAATTGTCTTAACAGTTTGTGCCTGGCTTGAGTCAAGTCTTCTCTAATCGTAATTGGTTTACCTTTAAGTTTTTTCTTGTTCAGGAAGACTTCCTTCTTTTTCTGTAACTCACGAACTTAACGATCACCGGTCGTGGGCGTTCTCCTCTCCTCCCCACACGATGGCTCCTGTCGATGTCGTGCACCTCCAATTCCACACCGATTTGGGCTGCGACATCAACTGCTATCGCGTCAGTATCCTCACCTTCAGACTCTGGCACCCCGAAGATACGCAGACACTGACGGCGTTGATACTGCTCCAAGCAGTCGTGCTTTTCTTCCAACTTCGCTTCTAGAACAGAAATTTTCTCGTCCTTTTCTTTTAAGGCCGTTTCCAATTTCTCGATAAGAGCACTGTTTCTGTCGAGTGCGGCCTTTAACTCCGACACTATCGCGTCCCGCACCGAGTCCTTTATTAGGTTGGCAAGTTCACTCAACATGGCGGGATCCCTCCACGCTTCCTGTACACTGCGCCTAACACCATCGTCAGCAGCTGGTACCTCTTGCTGTTGGTTTCTCCTTCCCATTTTCAGGCAAGCAGGAACTGAGTGCTAAATACACTGATTTGACACAAAACTAGCGTACACAACTTACAAACACCTCCGAAAAAGTAAGCGAACTCACGAGCCGATACAAGCGTCACACTCTACAATCCGCCATGACAGGCCTATTTATTTATTCATTTATTTATTTACTTATTTATCTATCCATCTATCCAATCTAATCTATCTAATCCAATCTAATCCATATAATCCAATCTAATCCATATAATCCAATCTAATCTAATCCATCGAATCCAATCTAATCCATTTAATCCATTCTATCTAATCCAATCTAATCCATCTAATCCAATCTAATCCATCTAATCCAATCTAATCCATTTAATCCAATCTAATCCATTCATCCATCTAATCCACCCATCCATCCATCCACCCACCCACCCACCCACCCACCCACCCACCCACCCATCCATCCATCCATCCATCCATCCATCCATCCATCCATCCATCCATCCATCCATCCATCCATCCATCCATCCATCCATCCATCCATCCATCCATCCATCCATCCATCTATCTATCTATCTATCTATCTATCTATCTATCTATCTATCTATCTATCTATCTATCTATCTATCTATCTACCTATCTATCTATTTATTAACGCATTCGCTTATTGATTTATTCTTTTTTCATTTATTTATTTGTTTCTTTGTTCGTTTTGTTGGGTCGGTTCGCTCTGTTCGGGTTGTTTGTTTTTGTTCGTTTAATTGCTAATTAATTCATTTTGAGCGACGGATATAGTTTATTTTCCTCTTTGCAGTGGCGAGTCTTAAGGTATGGCTACAATTTGAATTTAAAAATTGGGGGTGGGTGGGGGTGAAATGGTGGAACATAAAATCCAATCAGCAGTGGTTCTGAACTTCCCTCGCGAAAACTGAATAGAAGTGTTTTTCTTCAAAATCCAGTGCCCTGCACATCTAAAATTATTTAAGGTGAGAGGTTCTGAAATGAACACACGGCGCAATATAAAAATGACGGCAAATGTTCTACTTTTGGGTTCGAACTAGGAAATGGAAGTTCATCTTGTTATTTTGGTGGGTATCAAATAATTTGTCGTAATTTTTTGTGTCTAAAAAATAGTCAATGAAAATAAATACTCTGAACAATCATGTGGTCTGTAACACGATGAAAGGAATGAAATGTTACGAAAGGCGATAACCATGTAATGAAAAAATATGTGCCTTTTCGTGACTTTTTTTTTTTTGACAAATCAGCAAAGTTTTTAATTACCACCGGCACAAATTTGAACCTCTAAAAATAAATGTACTTACTTACTTACTGGCTTTTAAGGAACCCGGAGGTTCATTGCCGTCCTCACATAAGCCCGCCATTGGTCCCTATCCTGAGCAAGATTAATCCATTCTCTATCATCATATCCCACCTCCCTCAAATCCATTTTAATATTATCCTTTCTACGTCTCGGCCTCCCTAAAGGTCTTTTTCCCTCTGGCCTCCCAACTAACACACTATATGCATTTCTGGATTCGCCCATACGTGCTACATGCCCTGCCCATCTCAAACGTCTGAATTTAATGTTCTTGATTATGTCAGGTGAAGAATACAATGCATGCAGTTCTGTGTTGTGTAACTTTCTCCATTCTCCTGTAACTCCATCCCTCTTAGCCCCAAATATTTTCCTAAGCACCTTATTCTCAAACACCCTTAACCTATGTTCCTCTCTCAAAGTGAGAGTCCAAGTTTCACAACCATAAAGAACAACCGGTAATATAACTGTTTTATAAATTCTAACTTTCAGATTTTTTGACAGCAGACTGGATGATAAAAACTTTTCAACCGAATAATAGCAGGCATTTCTCATATTTATTCTGTGTTTAATTTGCTTCCGAGTATAATTTATATTTGTTACTGTTGCTCCAAGATATTTGAACTTCTCCACCTCTTCAAAAGATAAATTTCCAATTCTTATATTTCCATTTCGTACAATATTCTCGTCACGAGACATAATCATATACTTTGTCTTTTCGGGATTTACTTCCAAACCTATCTCTTTACTTGCTTCCAGTAAAATTCCCGTGTTTTCCCTAATCGTTTTTGGATTTTCTCCTAACATATTCACGTCATCCGCATAGACAAGCAGCTGATGTAACCCCTTCAATTCCAAACCCTGTCTGTTATCCTGAACTTTCCTAATGGCATACTCTAGAAAAAAAAATAATAAAAAAAATAAATGTAAGATAACACAATTTTTATATAGTTAAGATCTGAATAAGGTAAGCATGAGTTATTTCGCAGGAAAGTAGGCTATAAGATATTCAGTTTATTGTGTGAATCTCGATATTGTGTAAAAAGATATGAGCAAGGCATCACGTACCTTTTAAAGCCGAACAACAAACACGTGTTACATTCCGATCAGATGGGTTTTGCGTTTAAAAACAGCCCTCAAATTTATAGTCGAAATGATTTACTGCTGGACATAACCACCTCGCATGCAGCGATCTCCCAAAAGTGGCCGTTAAGCAAACCAGTGGGCCGTGCTGTCTTGCTCTGTGTGTACTATAATTCACAGGGGCTGATTTTTAATCCCGGCACACAGAAACAGTTCAGGAACTTGTACAGCAATCGAGATGGCTGGCTAAATTGCATGTTGTGACGTGTGCCAAGTCTATTATTTTTCCCCCCTGTCACTCCTAAACGCCCATGAAAATGATTGCAAAGATAATTTTGTAATTACGGACAGGAAACATGTCCCCTGCGCCTGTCAATGAGGTGGGAAATGAATATTCCAACTCTGCGCGCCTCTAGCAATCCAAGACGCTCCACATTCGACAATCACTAATTGGAAACTTTGATTACGAACAGGGTGCGAAATAAAAAACTGTGATTACCACGCAGTCAGCTTCGGAGGAAGAGCGTTTCAATTCTCACGTACCTATACTTTGTTATGCTTTTATAAATAAATGAATGAATGAATGAATGAATGAATGAATGAATGAATGAATGAATGAATGAATGAATGAATGAATGAATGAATAAATGAATAAATGAATAAATGAATAAATGAATAAATAAGCAAATAAGTAAATAAGTAAATAAATAAATAAGTAAGTAAATAAATAAATAAATAGATAAATAAATAGATAAGTAAATAAGTAAATAAATAAGTAAATAAGTAAATAAATAAATAAATAAGTAAATAAATAAATAAATAAGTAAATAATAAATAAATAAATACATTAGTAAATAAATAAATAAATATATTAGTAAATAAATAAATAAATAAATAAATAAATAAATAAATAAATAAATAAATAAATGTTACTATAGGAACGGCGTAAATTATTCGATGGTAATTTATTAAATGTGAAGTAGGTGCTCATAAATTTAATCCGACATGTACCTAACTTTTAATATGACAACGTTTTTTTTTTTAGTTCCTCTTAGCATATAGCTTATTGTATTCTTTGTGTTTTTGTTTTTGAAACAATTTTAGATAATTTCAAGGAAAAATTGTTGCATCGATCCCGGACCTCTTGTTGAATGTAAAGGGCTCTTTCCAACTGAGCTATTAGGGAACTCCACCCGACACCGTCTCAACTTTTAAATAAATTTATATCCAATAACTCGCGTGGGCTGACGAAACGCCAGAGACCCAAATTAAATGTGAAGTAGTTGCTCATAAATTTAATCCGATATGTACCTAACTTTTAATATGACAACGTTTTTCTTTAGTTCCTCTTAGCATATAGCTTATTGTATTCTTTGTGTTTTTGTTTTTTGAAACAATTTTAGATAAATTTCAATAAAAAATTGTTCCGGGGCCGGGCATCGATCCCGGGACCTCTTGTTGAATGTAAATAGGGCTCTTTCCAAGTAACTGAGCTACCAGGGAACTCCACCCGACACCGTCTCAACTTTTCTCTTTATATCCAATAAACTCGCGTGGGCTGACGAAACGCCAGAGACCCACATTAAATGTGATGTAGGTGCTCATAAATTTAATCCGATATGTACCTAACTTTTAATATGACGTTTTTTTTAGTTCCTCTTAGCATATAGCTTATTGTATTCTTTGTGTTTTTGTTTTTTGAAACAATTTTAGATAATTTCAAGGGAAAAATTGTTCCGGGGCCGGGTATCGATCCCGGGACCTCTGGTTGAACGTACCAGCGCTCTTTCCAACTGAGCTGCCCGGGAACTCCACCCGACACCATCTCAACTTTTCCCTTTATATCCACACAACTCGCGTGGGCTGACGAAACGCCAGAGACCCACATCGAGTGCACACAATCTCTGTGTGACTTGAAATTGTAGTTTTCTGTTAACGTACACAGTGACGTATATATTATGCAAATCTAGTCTTTCAGGTAAGGCTCCCTGTAAAGCAGATTTGAATAATTTCAAGGGAAAAATTGTTCCAGGGCCGGGTATCGATCCCGAGACCTCTGGTTGAACGTACCAGCGCTCTTTCCAACTGAGCTACCCGGGAACTCCACCCGACACCATCTCAACTTTTCCCTTTATATCCACACAACTCGCGTGGGCTGACGAAACGCCAGAGACCCACATCGAGTGCACACAATCTCTGTGTGACTTGAAATTGTAGTTTTCTGTTAACGTACACAGTGACGTATATATTATGCAAATCTAGTCTTTCAGGTAAGGCTCTCTGTAAAGTAGATTTGAATAATTTCAAGGGAAAAATTTTTTTCGGGGCCGGGTATCGATCCCGGACCTCTGGTTGAACGTACTAGCGCTCTTTCCAACTGAGCTACCCGGGAACTCCACCCGACACCGTCTCAACTTTTCCCTTTATATCCACACAACTCGCGTGGGCTGACGAAACGCCAGAGACCCACATCGAGTGCACACAATCTCTGTGTGACTTGAAATTGTGGTTTTCTGTTAACGTACTGGTACGTTCAACCAGAGGTCTCGGGATCGATACCAGGCCCCGGAACAATTTTTCCGTTGAAATTATTCAAATCTGCTTTACAGGGAGCCTTACCTGAAAGACTAGATTTGCACAATTTTAGATAAGATCGCAAATAACTATAGAAACTAACGCGCTCTTTTTACACCCATTAACTAACTTTATTACTATTACTATTATTATTATTATTATTATTATTATTATTATTAATAATATTATTATTATTATTATTATTATTATTATTGGTTGTCTGATCAATAGTCGATCTATTACGCCTAAAACCTATAGATTTCAGAAGGGCACATGACTCGGTTAAGAGAGAAATTTTATATAAGATTCTTATTGAATTTGGTATTCCCAAGAAACTAGTTCAATTAATTGAAATGTGTCTCAGTGAAACTCACAGCAGAGTCCGTACAGGCCAGATTCTATCTGATGCTTTTACAATTCATTGCGGGCTAAAGTAAGGAGATGAACTATCATCTTTACTTTTCAACTTCGCTCTAGAATATGCCATTAGGAAAGTTCAGGATAACAGAGAGGGTTTGGAATTGAACGGGTTACATCAGCTTCTTGTCTATGTGGATGAATATGTGGCGAGAACATCCACAAACGATTAGGGAAAACACGGAAATTTTGCTTGAAGCATGTAAAGCGATAGATTTGGAAGTAAATCCCTAAATGACAAACTATACGATTATGTCTTGTGACTAGAATATTGTACAAAATGAAAATATATTAATTGGAAATTTATCCTTCGAAGAGGTGGAAAAATACAAATATCTTGGAGCAACAGTAACAAAATATAAACGACAGTCGGGAGGAAAAAAAAAGCAAAATAAATATGGGAAATGCCTGTTACTATTCGGAGGAGAAGCTTTTGTCATCTAGTCTGCCGTCAAAAAATCTTAAAGTTAGAATTTATAAAACAGTTATATTACCGATTGTTCTGTATGGTTGTGAAATTTGGACTCTCACTTTGTGAAAGAAACAGAGCTTAAGGGTTTTTGAGAATTAGATTCTTAGGAAAATATTTGGGGCTAAGATGGAAGAAGTTACAGGAGAATGCAGAAAGCTACACAACACAGAACTGCACGCATTATATTCTTCACCTGACATAATTAGGAACATTAAATCCAGAAGTTTGAGATGGGTAGGACATGTAGCATGTATGGGTGAATCCAGAAATGCATATAGAGTGTTAGTTGGAAGACCGGAATGAGAAAGGTCTTTGGGGAGGCCGAGAAGGAAGGAGATGGGATATGATGATAGAGACTGGATTAATCTTTCACAGGATAGGGACCGATGGCGGGCTTATGTGAGGGCGTCAATGAACATCCGGGTTCCTTGAAAGCCGTTTGTAAGTAAGTAAGTAAATATTACTATTGGTTATATACAGCTAAGTGAATACATTATGTGAAAATATCTGTTGTGTGACATAATTCCGACATTTATATTGTCATTAAAAATCCCATATTCTACAAAATTAAATTTCCGTATTCAATATTAATTCCCATAGTTCACGGTCAGAGGCCGACAAATATTTCTGTACTGATGGTCAGCGTTACAAATAAATGAGGGTACCTAATGAATAAATATGGTATTGTGTTTTAACAAATACATTATAAAGAGATTTTTTCAACCTTTAACACATTAATTAATACATAAAGAGCTTACAATAATATTATACATTCATTTAATTACGTACCGCCGAAGTTTTACATCAAAGCTGAAATAAAAAACAGAGCGCGCAATAATTGACTCTTCATTAGTAACATCAAACGTGCCAGTTGACGTCGCCCATCTACCACGAGCAGCTGTGTCCAGTGGTAATAGTACATCCCTGGCACTAGCAATTGGGTGTGGAAATGGGGGAGGGTGTCATATTAATATAACCCGCACCCTTTACTTCTTCCTGTGCGGTGTTTGTATCCATGACACCTGAAATATTTCCCACGAAATGTTTTCCCGCGAAAGAATAATTGGGGCAATCATTCACGTTGCAGCATTCTCTTACTGGAATGCAACATCCACTGTCCAACTTAGACCAAACTAATTTAATGACCACTATTTCAAACTTTCAACACTAGTTTTAGGTTGAGAGTCGCATCCTTAGAGTTTTTATTATGTTGCATATCAATTTCCCAGCAGAAATTTTGGACCCAAAATATGTAATGAATTAATTAAAGCTTACCCTGAGGTGCACACCTGTGGAGTAACGGTCAGCGCGTCTGGCCGCGAAACCAGGTTTGAATCCCGGTCGGGGCAAGTTACCTGGTTGAGGTTTTTTCCGAGGTTTTCCCTCAACCCAATACGAGCAAATGCTGGGTAACTTTCGGTGCTGGAC
This sequence comes from Periplaneta americana, assembly GCA_025594305.2. Taxonomy (NCBI): domain Eukaryota; kingdom Metazoa; phylum Arthropoda; class Insecta; order Blattodea; family Blattidae; genus Periplaneta; species Periplaneta americana. Next base: position 16,283,588 of record JAJSOF020000035.1, read on the forward strand.
CCCGGACTCATTTCACCGGCATTATCACTTTCATTTCATTCAGAAGCTAAATAACCTAGATGTTGATACAGCGTCGTAAAATAACCCAATAAAATAAAAATAAAAAGCTTACCCTGAGCTAAGTACACTTAACACACAAAGATTTAAGAAACAAATCAGATTAATTATTTAATTGTTTAAGCTAATTGAGTTAAAAATTGATACTCTAATATTTATGTACTTTCGTATTTTCTATTTGTATATAGACCTTATTATTACATGCTCTATTATTTTACCATTTATTAATGTTATTGTGCTCAATGAACTCTCTTAATTTTGTGATATATTTTGTATAACTGATCTGAACTGCGCCCGAGCACGAGCTTCTGCTCTTTCGGGCTGCAATGCCTAATGTAGCTCAAGTGTAAAAAATATATATATCGTCATCACCACCACCACCACCACCACCACCACCATCACCACCATATTATAGTCCCGTCGCTCTAATTTCCGGCAGCCAATCACGTTGCAAGTCGGCTACATTTAATCATGTGCGTCTTTTTGATTCGCTGATGAAGACGTTATGCATTTCCTAAGGCTGGATAAATACTTAATATAATCGCCCGCCATTTTGACTCTTTCGTTGGCGTTCGCAGAAAGCTCAATTACAGTGCGTTTGATTTCTTATCATAGGAGATACGACATGATAATGTTCAAAGGTGTGGCAAATAGATTCCTCGTCTGGTAGCTCGGCAACGAAAGAACAAAAATGGCGAACGATACTACCTAGCTAGACTTTATAGAGCCTTCAGTTCCTAAGACGTAAGCAAAGAGGCTTAAGGACTTTACTAATAGACGATAATTATACACAGTTTTTAAAGGGTGTAATTGATATTTTGTTATTGAAGTGTTCTATCAGTGAAGAATTATGTTGCGTCAGTGAAGTGTGTTGTGTCAGTGAAGTGTGTTGAGTAAGTGAAACGTGTTCCTGTCAGTGAAGCTTTATAGTTTATAGTGGCAGTGCAAAGTATTTGAACAGTGAAATGTTTCTGAAGTGTTAGTGAAATCAGGATAGAATCAGTGAAGTGTGTCGTGAATGTTATGGTTTATTTAACGACGCTCGCAACTGCAGAGGTTATATCAGCGTCGCCGGATGTGCCGGAATTTCGTCCCGCAGGAGTTCTTTTACATGCCAGTAAATCTACTGACATGAGCCTGTCGCATTTAAGCACACTTAAATGCCATCGACCTGGCCCGGGATCGAACTCGCAACCTTGGGCATAGAAGACCAGCGCTATACCAACTTGCCAACCAGGTGAGTGAGTTGACAGCGAAATGAGTGTAGTGTTGAAAGGTGCTTGTGCAGATATGAACATATCATACTCGTGGGTTTTAGTTCTAACATAGGTTTAAGGTACAAATTAGATTTACTTTAAATGTTATTTTAACCGATCGTGCTTCATTTAATTTAGGATGTTCCCTGTTGTTGTTATTATTATTATTATTAATTATTGTTAGTATTAATTATTAGTATTATTATTGTGTTTATTATTGTCTTTATTGAGTGTAATTAGTTACCACTGCCACCGGGTATACATCCATTGCAGTGTGAATAAATACATACATACAAGAGGAGGAGTCACGCCGGGAATAGCAGCGTCGCGACTATAGATCTAAGAATTAACATAAAAATAAATGTCGTAACTAGGAAACGAATTTCTAGTTACGTATCTGTTTTGTTTGCTACATTCCAGACGTATGTTATTCAGGTATCTCTACGTTTCATGTGCACAGATCCCCTATTAAAATTTTATAGGACCTAAAATGCTTAAATGAACCATAAAGTCCTGAAAAGCATGTTTACCTTCTTTATTTTTCTTTCGATAACCATGGTCTTCGTCTTGTCAGTTGATAAAGCGTCGTAAAAATACCTAAAGTTCTCAAATTGGGATAGCCAGAAACAATAGAAGCTACTCTCCCCAGGATTTGAACTTGACTCTCTGATATAGGAATCTAACGCTGTAAGGAGCTGTAAGAACATTTGGTTAAGAGGAGCTTTTTTTCAAAACTTAACATTTCCAATATATGAAAATACACATCACATGCCAAAAACTTACTTCCCTGCAATGAACAAAATATGTTCTATGGTGAAATATTAAAGATTGTTATTATTTTCTTTTACAATCGATTCGTATTATCTTTTACCGAACAAAATCTTCGTTCATTCCAGAGAAAAGTATTTGTAGCATTTTATAAAAATGGACATGTTAAGTTTTGAAAAAAAAAAGCTCTTCCTGTTTTCTGAATTTGGCGTATATAAAATAACAAATCTGTCTCCGATTAAAATATACGGTACCGAAATTCCGTTCAGTGAATCAGTAAAGAATCTAGATATTTATATTGACAAATGTTTAAATTGGAACATTCAAGTTACAGAAACCTCCAAAACAGTATTCTCTTTAATCCACTCGTTTAGGCGATTGAAGAATTTTCTACCCTTTTCCCTGAAAAAGATTTTATTGCAAACAATCGTGATGCCCCACTTCGATTAATGTGATATTCTGTTTACTGACCTAAACGTTACTTTGGCGCAGAGATTACGTGTTCATAATATGTGCGTCCGTTCCGTCTGCCATATTCGCCGGGCTGATCACGTAACACCATCCCTCGAAATGTTGTCCTGGCTCCGTCTAGAAGACCGTAGGAAAATCCACTGTCTTTCCCTTCTCTTTCAAATATTGCATTTCTCCACTCCTGTCTATCTTGCGTCTCGTTTTCGAAATTTATCCACACGCCATAACCTAGACATACGATCACAACACTCCTCAATATTATCCATTCCCTCCCACCGAACATCCTCATATTCATCTTATTTCGCTGTGGCTGATCCTCGAATTTGGAATTCCCTACCGAGTAATGTCAGGGACTGTCAGACATCAAACCAATTTAAGAATAGACTAACGAAATATTTTTCTAATAATACTTGTTAACAATAATAGCTATTTCAAGTTTCTCAATGTTTAATGGTTATAATATATATCACTTAATAAATATTTTAATTATATTATTATTATTATTATTATTATTATTATTATTATATTAACTAACTTAATGGCTTTTAAGGAACCCGGAGGTTCATTGCCGCCCTCACATAAGCCCGCCATTGGTCCCTATCTTGAGCAAGATTAATCCAGTGTCTACCATCATATCCCATCTCCCTCAAATCCATTTTAATATTATCTTCCTATCTACGTCTCGGCCTCCCAAAAGATCTTTTTCCCTCCGGGCTCCCAACTAACACTCTATATGCATTTCTGGATTCGCCCATACGTGCTACATGCCCTGCCCATCTCAAACGTCTGGATTTAATGTTCCTAATTGTGTCAGGTGAAGAATACAATGCGTGCAGTTCTGTGTTGTGTAACTTTCTCCATTCTCCTGTAACTTCATCCCTCTTAGCCCCAAATATTTTCCTAAGAACCTTATTTTCAAACACCCTTAATCTCTGTTCCCCTCTCAGAGTGAGAGTCCAAGTTTCACAACCATACAGAACATCCGATAATATAACTGTTTTATAAATTCTAACTTTAAGATTTTTTTGACATCAGACTAGATGACAAAAGCTTCTCAACCGAATAATAACCGGCATTTCCCATATTTATTCTGGGTTTAATTTTCGCACTAGTATCATTTATATTTGTTACTGTTGCTCCAAGATATTTTAATTTTTCCACCTCTTCGAAGCATAAATCTCCAATTTTTATAGTTCCATTTCATACAATATTCTGGTCACAAGACATAATCATATACTTAGTCTTTTCGAGATTTACTTCCAACCCTACCTTTTTACTTGCGTTTTCCCTAATCGTTTGTGGATTTTCTCGGAACATATTCACGTCATCCGCATAAGCAAGAAGCTGATGTAACCCGTTCAATTCCAAACCCTCTGTGTTATCCTGAACTTTCCTAATGGCATATTCTAGTTATTATTATTATTTTTTATTATTATTATCATTATTATTATCATTATTATCATTACTACTACTCCTTACCAATGTTCAATGTTGTCTCACTAACATTACTTATCTAACTTTAATTATTCACTTTGATGTTGTTTTACGGTCTTGTATTAATGCAATAAAAGCCAATTGAAGGGTACACGGGAAAAACGAACAATGTCACATTTCCATTAAGGTTGAGATATTGATCTATTTCGGTATATTACTGCTAAATTTATTGGTATTTCTGCTTGAAATGAAGGAAATGATGAATGTATCCGTGGTTTTAATTCTCCTTTACCACTTTTGGTAAAAATAACACTAAAGTTTGTAGTAATACAGTGAATTAGATAATGACATCACCCTTAACAGCATTGTGACATTGTTCGTTTTTCCCGTGTACCCTTCAATTGTATTCAACTAGAATCAGAGTCTGGCTGGGCGGAAGAGAAAGCCTACTGGCCATAGCTCTGCTAGATTAAATAAATAAACAAATAGATAAATAGATATATAAATAGATTGATAGATAAATAAATAAATAAATAAATATTATTATTATTATTATTATTATTATTATTATTATTATTATTATTATTTTTTCATTGAAATGCGATTTTGGATTGTCAGCCATGGTGCAACGAAGTCATTTTACAATAGAGAGCAAATGTTGCGGAATCTGTCACTAATTAAAGGTTCTATTTAATACAGTGGACCTACTCCGAAATCTCGCCCCTGCACCTCAAATGGTTTCCCATTCCAGGCGGAAGGCTTGCGTCACACCTCGGCTACTCCTCTGTTGTCGCTCTGATATTGAAATTCATAGACAGAGAGGCTGGGAATCGATCCGGGAGCCCCGGCGCAGTAGCAGCGTGTCACCGCCGGCCCTGCAATTCCGTGGCCTCACCCCACCTCACAGTTTTCAAACATTTCTCTGACAGGTTGTTAGGAAATATAAAACCGTGGGGATGTATTTAAAAGTTGGGGAATAATTTTAATTTTGCACACGTGTGGTGGGGGAGGAGGGAGAGCTGACACTGTACGCCAGTCCACATCACTGAATGCCGCTTGTTTTAAACACATTCCAGTGGCGTGCGGGACATTCCAGTCCTCTCCAAGCCAATTCTACTAGTTCAAAGTGGTGAATGTACTAGTCACCCGACCAACATACACGCCACCATAATTTGTTTCAATTTATTGCTCTTTAATTTTTCGCATCACTAGTTTGCTGACGAATTATATTTGGCATAACACTACCGTACCCACAACAAGGGGTGTAAATACAACAGTTATATAAATTAACGAATAATTCTTACACGAAGCTACATACTTATTTTGACGAAATTCTGTTAAAAACATTGTAATACAATAACTTTAAGAGAACTATTTCACTTTTACTACGGTACGTGATATATTTTTGACCAATAAAACGGTACGGAAAGACGTGTTTCAACCAATCATGGCGGCTTATCCTACAATTTTTATCACCTCGCTAACATTTTTATCATCTCCCTAGCATTTTTTTCTTCATTTCCCAACATTATACTCTCAATAATTGTACCTTTTAAAATGATTCATGTTTATTTCACCATCCTTAATTAAATTTTTTCTATCATTTATCTTGTTTATATTATTTAGGTTATGTTATAGCTTCTGCTGTATGAGATTATCACTGATTGTTTAATAAATATTGATAATTAAAATGGAATGCAACTTCCCTAGCATTTGTTTCTTTGTTTGCCAACATTTCAAACTGCAAATTCTTTACGGTACTATAAAACATGCTTTGCGATCGTCATTTGTTTCTAGCATAGATAGTCAACTGAAAATAGCGGCTCCGTTCAAATGTTTTGGTGAAACTAATATTAGTGAAATAGGATTTTAGTAAGTCAATTAATATTTTATTGTATTAAAGTAACTCACTTTATTTCTTCTAATCTTCATTTACTTTCTTCTAATCGTGTAATAGTCAATTAAAAGCCACTCGAGTTTTGATTTTCTCTAGATAAATCAAAACCTCTAGTGAGATTACTGTTGATAAAATATATCTACTTATTTTTAAATTGCAATTTAAATATTCAAAACTCCAAGTAGTCGAAAAATTATGAGCATTGGAAATCTGGCTTTCAGGTATAGCTCCTTGTGAAGCTGATTTGAATAATTTCAAGTAAAAAATTGTTTCTGGTCCGGGTATCGAACTCGGGACCTTTAGCTTAGCTCACCAACGCTCTATCGACGTACCAGATACCTGCTCAATTTTTCCACTTTATATTCACATACCTATGCTAAGCCAAAGGTCCGGGTTCGATACCCGGCCCCGGAACAATTTTTCCCTTGAAATTATTCAATAAGTATTGGCTTTTACGTTTTGGATGAAATAGTAATATGCGTTACAAGAGCGGTATGTTGAAGTTTTCATGTTCGAGGAAAATTCTGAAAAAGCGAAACGTAGTTGAGCTTTTTTAATTACCGAGAACATGAAAACAAACATACCGCTCGTGTATCGTACATTATTTTGTGCGAAGATCGTTTATTACATACCTGAACTGAAAGAGGAATTTCTAATTAGTTGCAATGAAATCTCCATGTTGGTTTCTGTTCAATGACGGCAACTTTGGAAAACAAATATATCTATCTTCAACATTGTTCCTATAAAATGTGTTCTGTGTTTACTATATTCCAGCAGGCCGTGATATACGTCTGTCTTTTTTTCCCCAGTCTATAAATGCGAACTTAAAACAAACGGTAAGGTTATGTAATGATTTATTTTTCATTTTAATATTTTAACAATATTATTTATATAACATATTGCAGTAATAACATCGGCATCTGGAATCTTGTTGATTTTTTCACGGCTTCCTTAATGTTACTTACATTAAAATGCAGTAACTTTTGTGGTGTTGTAGAGTTAACTTAATTTTTGCAAATATTTAAAAACAATAATTAACAGTGCAATTTAGGTGAAATTGCAGTGGTAAGTTTCCAATTTATAATTATTACTATGTTAAACGTCTCTAAAATAATATGTTAAAAGCCTAAAGCAGTAAAATGAACGTCGCGTTTAAGCGGTAAGAAGAGGGAAATTGTTATGTGAGTTACGTTGGGAATACTGAATGTGGTATTTCACACTTACCGCGTATTGGTTTTGTGCGGAAAGCAAGCAAATACGCACGATCTCGCACAAAAAAACATTGAAATGCAATAACTTTAAGAGGACTATTACACTTTTACTACGGTACGTAATATATTGTTTATCGATAAAACGGTACGGAAAATCGTGTTTCAACCAATCATGGCTGCTTATCCTACAATTTTTATCAGGTCCCTATCATTTTTTATCATCTCCCTAGCATTTGTTTCTTTGTTTCGCAACATTGTACTCTCAATAATTGTACCTTTTAAAATGATTTATGTTTATTTCACCATCCTTAATTAAATTTTTTCTATAATTTATTTTGTTTATATTATTTAGGTTATGTTATAGCTTCTGCTGTATGATATTATGGACAGTCACGTATCAGAGATTGTTTAATATATAACTGATTGATTAAATGGCAAACTTACTAGTGTTAATTATATAAGCACGTGTGGCTTACAGCTGTTTCGGTATTTCTCACGCCTTCTATTCTGTAGGTGAATTCATGACATTCAATAACGCTTCATGAAATTGATACTAAAACTATGTGTTGTACTAGTAGACTAAATTGTAAATCTCGTCTGTATATATTTCATCTAGACTGTGACTATAAATTAAGACTTTATAATAGTATTAATTTTTTTGACTTGTTCCATATTCTAGCTGTAAGCATGTATGAATACCATGGAATGTTAATAAATACAATACAATACTGTACACCATCATCAGAGCCTACTAGATTTCGGCGTCATCTCGACATTGCTGCCTGTTGTAGGGGTGCGTTTGCGTGTTGAAAAGTGGAGTCAAATAGTGTGTGTGTTCTGAAATTGATCTGTGTGCTGAGATCAATTTCAGAACACACACACTCATATTTGAATCCACTTTTCAACACGCAAAACAGATCAATTTCAGAACACACACACTGACTCCACTTTTCAACACGCAAACGCACCCCTACGACAGGCAGCGATGTCGAGATGACGCCAAGATCTAGTAGGCTCTGATGATGGTGTACAGTATACACCGAAACAGCTGTAAGTCATACGTGCTTATATAATTAACACTAGTAAGTTTGCCATTTAATCAATCATTTATATTTAAGTGTTAAAAGTAGTGTACGCAAGATTCAAGATGGGTTAAATATATATTGATAATTAAAATGGAATGCAACTTCCCTAGCATTTGTTTATTTTTATCACTTCCCTAGCATTTGTTTCTTTGTTTGCCAACATTTCAAACTGCAAATTCTTTACGGTACTATTAAAACATGCTTTGCGATCATCATTTGTTTCCAGCATAGATAGTCAACTGAAAATAGCGGCTCCGTTCAAATGTTTTGGTGAAACTAACATTAGTGAAATAGGATTTTAGTAAGTCAATTAATATTTTATTGTATTAAAGTAACTCACTTTATTTCTTGTAATCTTCATATACTTTCTTCTAATTGTGTAACAGTCAATTAAAAGCCACTTGAGTTTTGATTTTCTCTAGATAAATCAAAACCTCTAGTAAGATTAGTGTTGATTAAATATATCTACTTATTTTAAAATTGCAATTTAAATATTCAAAACTGCAAGTAGTCGAACAATTATGAGCATTGGAAATCTGGCTTTCAGGTATAGCTCCTTGTGAAGCTGATTTGAATAATTTCAAGTGAAAAATTGTTTCTAGTCCGGTATCGAACTCGGGACCTTCAGCTTAGCTCACCAACGCTCTATCGACGTACCAGACACCTGCTCAATTTTTCCACTTTATATCCACATACCTATGCTAAGCCAAAGGTCCGGGTTCGATACCCGGCCCCGGAACAATTTTTCCCTTGAAATTATTCAATAAGTATTGGCTTTTACGTTTTGGGTGAAATAGTAATATGCGTTACAAGAGCGGTATGTTGAAGTTTTCATGTTCGAGGAAAATTCTGAAAAAGCGAAACGTATTTGAGCTTTTTTAATTTCCGAGAATTGAAACAAAACATACCGCTCGTGTATCGTACATTATTTTGTGCGAAGATCGTTTATTACATACCTGAAAGAGGAATTTCTAATTAGTTGCAATGAAATCTCCATCTGGGTTTCTGTTCAATGACGGCAATTTTGGAAAACAAAAATATCTATCTTCAACATTGTTGCTTTAAAATGTTTTCTGTGTTTACTATACTCCAGCAGGCCGTGATATACGTTAGTCTTTTTTTTCCCCCCAGTCTATAAATGCGAACTTAAAACAAACGGCTTCCTTAATGTTACATGCATCACGAAATGCAGTAACTTTAGTGGAGTTGTAGAGTTTACTTAATTTTTGCAAATATTTAAAAACAATAATTAACAGTGCAATTTAGGTGAAATTGCAGTGGTAAGTTTCCAATTTATAATTATTACTATATTGAACGCCTCTAAAAATAATACGCGTATGTTAAAAGCCTAAAGCAGTAAATCAATATGTCACTTAAGCGGTAAGAAGAGGGAAATTGTTATGTGTGTTCGGTTGGGAATACTGAATGTGGAATTTTAGACTTACCGCGGGTTGGTTTTGTGCGGAAACCAAGCAAATACGCACGATCTCGCACAAAATATATTGTGAAACAAAAAAGTAGGACTATTAAAATCCAGATTCGTTTTATTTATTGTGAGAATGATCTTCTGTTGTCCATAAGATGGCTTTGAATAAATATTTTGCGCGAGATCGGGCGTATTTGCTTGTTTTCCGCACAGAACCAATACGCGGTAAGTGTGAAATACCACATCCAGTATTCCCAACGTAACACACATAACAATTTCCCTCTTCTTACCGCTTAAGCGCGACATTTATTTTACTGCTTTAGGCTTTTAAAATATAATTTTTAGAGACGTTTAACATAGTAATAATTATAAATTAGAAACTTACCACTGCAATTTCACCTAAATTGCAATGCTAATTATTATTTTTAAATATTTGCAAAAATTAAGTAAAGTCTACTACTCCACTAAACTTACTGCATTCCTGATACAAGTAACATTAAGGAAGCCGTGAAAAAATCAACTAGATTCCAGATGCCGATGTTATTACTGCAATATGTTATATAAATAATATTGTTAAAATATTAAAATTAAAAATAAATCATTACATAACCTTACCGCTTGTTTTAAGTTCGCATTTAAACTGGGGGAAAAAAAGACAGACGTATATCACGGCCTGCTGCAGTATAGTAAACACAGAAAACATTTTATAGCAACAATGTTGAAGAAGGATATTTTGGTTTTCCGAAGTTGCCGTCATTAAATAGAAACCAACATGGAGATTTCATTGCAACTAATTAGAAATTCGTCTTTCAGGTATGTAATAAACAACCTTCGCACAAAATAATGTACGATACACGAGCGGTATGTTTGTTTTCATGTTCTCGGAAATTAAAAAAGCTCAACTATGTTTCGCTTTTTCAATATTTTCCCTCGACTATGAAAACGTCAACATACCGCTCTTGTAACGTATATTACTATTGTTTATTATTAAATACACATGACAGACGAGTCAGAGCCCTCCTGCAAACGAAGCTAGTGTGATCATTGTACAGTAGTGGCAAAAAAAAAAACGGACCGAACCTTGTAGCTGATTTCTGAGCCTTGTTCACTCCAGAGCACGATAGACTGGTAACTAAGACTTTCGTGGCTCGAATCCTGCCTGGGAAGGAAACTTTTTTTTTTGTTCCTTATTCAAATTTATTCCAAATATTTTCGATTGCAGCGATATTTTACCACTTAATTAACTTATTATTCCCAGAACGTGAATTTTACCAGCGTTGCTCCACAAGGTCGTCTGTGATGATGGTTGGTCTCCCACTGCGCTCCTCGTCATGCACATTTTGGCGTCCTGCTGAAAATTGCCACAGCGCCATCTGCACCATCTGACGTTAGGCCCATAGACCTGCACAGCTGACGATCAATTTCAATCGGTGCTATGCCCCGTGCATTCAAAAACTTTATCACTGACCGCACTTCACTCGGCGGGAGCTGGAATAGGAACGTCCATTTTCAACCAATGCAGCGAAGCTACTGCGAGCACTCGGGAAGTTCCGCTAGCTCATGCGCCATGACAGGATATTACTCTATCACGTACACGCAGTCGCTTCGCGCAACATATGGTTTGCTAGCTGTGAGACGAGTGGGAAAGTTACTTTATGGACGCGCCTCGTACATACATACATACATACATACATACATACATACATACATACATACATACATTTGAAACTATAAGGCCTACATACATACATACCAGCCTACTGTTACTTTTGAAACTATAAGGAACTTATATATGTTACTAGGAATATATATATGTATATATATATATGTATATATATATATACCTAGTAACAGTAGGCCTATAAGTTCGTAATAACGATATACCGTAACCCTTGGTTTCACTCCGATCCTTCCATATAAATTAACTTCACTGTTGGCAGTCACTCCAGTATGGAGAGTTCAGTGCGAGGCTTGTGGCAGATGCATCTAAAGACATTTATTTTATTTTATTGGGTTATTTTACGACGCTGTATCAACATCTCAGGTTATTTAGCGTCTGAATGAAATGAAGGTGATAATGCCGGTGAAATGAATCCGGGGTCCAGCACCGAAAGTTACCCAGCATTTGCTCGTATTGTGGTTGAGGGAAAACCCCGGAAAAACCTCAACCAGGTAACTTGCCCCGACCAGGAATCGAACCCGGGCCACCTGGTTTCGCAGCCAGACGCGCTGACCGTTACTCCAGAGGTGTGGACTCTAAAGACATGGCTACGACCTTGACTTGTAAGCTTGAGAAGGGACCGGGGAGGGGGTATCGATTCGCCACGAAACGAGGCTAGCCTTCCGTCACAATAATACTTCGCGCTATATTGCTGTTCTATAAATGCGCTGCGTTGTTGAATGTTAGTTTTATCAAAAGTACAATCGTGTGTGTATTGCATATTAATTTTGTACAAAATGGCTCATACAGAGCTAACATTTAGGTAATTATTTGTGGAGTTGAAAGGGAAACCGTTTTAGCTGGACGTATGAAACAAAATGTGCTTACAAAGACCCACATTTACATATTAAAATAGTGGATGGAGGAAGACAAAATATAGATTTTTCAATTTTTGTGGTATAAGAAATATCCTTGGCTAATAGTGTGTTCTGAGACAAATAAGTTGTATTGATATATCTACCGGTATTTATCTTATGGTGTCACCAGTAACATATCTAAAGTTTTTTTTTTTTTTAATTTTAGTAAGTTATACGTTTTCAGCATTATGAAACGGGACTTTTTAACCACTCTGTATTTTTAAAAATAGGACGATTATTTTGTATTTTTAAATTTTCTGGAGATCTACAGTCAATAATAATAATAATAATAATAATAATAATAATAATAATAATAATAATAATAATAATAATAATAATTCTTTATTTATACTGGCAGAGTTAAGGCCATAGGGCCTTCTCTTACACTCTACCAGGTCACAACAAAGTACAAAAGCAGTTAAAATTTAATAAAATGTTAAAGAACAGAATACTAACATATTACAAAATAATAATAATAATACTAATAATAATAATAATAATAATAGCATAATAAAATCGACACTAAACAAATGAAAATAATACAATAACAGAAAAAAAGAAAGTAAAATAGCCTACATTGGAATATAGTAAAAGCAACTCATTTAGTACAAATGGTTAATATCGAAAACGTAAGGTACGAATATAACAAAATGGAAATGTTAAATATTCCAAATTCTTAACAAAGATTGGTGTATGATTTTGATGGGGGTAACATTACCTCCCTCGATATTAGTAAGTTGTTATAAGCCTTGGTAGCAGGAGGGTTAAAGCCTAGAAAGGTCTGCCTTATAAGTTAAAATTTTGTCAGTATCATTCAATAATAGTTTATATTTTCATCAAAACACTTATCAATATGTGAAGTCAGAAAATGTTTCTGTTACATTTATAATTTAAAATTTGAAAGGCCACAAATATTTTCGACTTCTACATAAAGTCATCTTCAGGTGAATCCTTAAGCAAACAATATTGAAAATTAGGTGAGGGACTGATCAGGTACATTTTGATCTAACAGTTGAATGAGAGATTTCAGTTGTCTTTGTAAGTAAGTATTTTATCTTGTATGTAAACTATTTAACCTCACAGTCATGACAAGCATATATTTGTAAAATCCCTGCATGTGCATTCAACTGTTAGACCAAAATGTACCTTAGCCACCGGCGTGGCTCAGTCGGTTAAGGCGCTTGCCTGCCGGTCTGAAGTTGCGTTCGGGCGCGGGTTCGATCCCCGCTTGGGCTGATTACCTGGTTGGGTTTTTTCCGAGGTTTTCCCCAACCGTAATGTGAATGCAAGGTAATCTATGGCGAATCCTCGATCATCTCGCCAAATATCATCTCGCTATCAGACGCTAAATAACCTAAGTTGATACAGCGTCGTTAAATAACCAACTAAAACTAAAATCAAAATGTACCTGATCAGTCCCTCACCTAATTTTCAATATTGTTTGCTTAAGGATTCACCTGAAGATGACTTTATATAGAAGTCGAAAATATTTGTGACCTTTCAAATTTTAAATTATAATGTGATGTAACAGAATTATTTTCTGACTTCACATATTGATAAGTGTTTTGACTGAAAATATAAACTATTATTGAATGATACTTCATAACACTTTTCTGAAACAATATGACCTTTAAACTTTTGTCAGGTTTACTACGCTGCCATCTAGTTGTTACATAAGGAGTCATGTCATAATTCCCATTTGAATTGCATTAGCGACTGTACAGCCATCTCGTGTTCGTTTACGGCGGACGGGTGGCGATCCTGGCGGTTGTTCTCTTCGAAGTGCAAACGATTTTAACAAAGCGATGACCTATCTGTTACGTATATGATCTAGGGTTAAAGAAACGATGGAAAAACAAATGAACTGACAAAACGAAAAAAGAAAAAAGCTAGTGAGAGAAACAAATTCCGAGCAACAGTTATTTTATGAAAGAATTATGGAACAGCAAGTTAATACCTGTAGAACACATGGGCCATTGTGTAACATGCTGGAAATGCGGGTATTTGCTTTTATTGCGTTTTAATTTTTTATTGTGTGATGAGAACTGCGGACGGATCTTATCATGTATCTGCGAGAGCCGTTCAACTGTTTCAGCTACAATACCATTCGCTTGTTTAATGGGGTGGCTGTTTTCTGCCTGCAACGAGCATACGAAACCTCACGCTTTAAATTTGCGTTCACACCACTGATTAAAATTTCCGTTGTCACAATTAATACGGTTCCCAGAGACTTTCTGATATTGTGGAGCCGACCACGCTAGAGTCTCCCAAGAGTAATTTTACATGAGGTTCCCATAATGTGTTGCAGTTACAGCGTGTGTGCTACAAGCAGCCTCCCTGATTTAATAACCGTAAAACACTGTGTCACGGTGCAAAATTATGAGGTTCCTCATTAATGTAATTTTCTCAAGTCTCCTTTCTGCTTAACCCTCTTAGCTTCAAAACATTTGCCTCGCCGCCATGTTTTCAAATAATTCCCCTCTCTTATGTAACGCCAGCGAAAGCATTCCTAAATACATTAAACGTACGTACAATGGAACTGTTACTATGCTTACAGAGTGTTATATCACAAATTCTTCCACAGGATCAAGCGGGTGCCAGAAAAATGGCACAGACCACCGGGTAGCTAAGGCTCTTTTTAAAGGTTGCGCTGGGGCGTGGATTCGAATCCCGATTGGGCTCTTTACACAGTGGGTTTTTTAAGGTTCTCTCCATGTAACTGACGGTCAATACTTAGGGTTTTTTTTTTTTTATTTGGTTATTCAACGACACTGTATCAACTACGAAGTGGTCCACGCCTGTGGAGTAATGGTTAACATGTCTAGCCGTGAAACGAGAGGCCCGGGTTCCATTCCCGGTCGGGGCTAGTTACCTGGTTGAGGTTTTTTCCGGGGTTTTCCCTCAACCCAATATGAGCAAATGCTGGGTAACTTTCGGTGTTGGACCCCGGACTCATTTCACCGGCATTATCACTTTCATCTCATTCAGACGCTAAATAACCAAAGCTGTTGATAAAGCGTCGTAAAATAACCAACTAAAAAAAACTACGAAGTTATTTAGCGTCGATGGAATTGGTGATAGCGAGACGATATTTGGCGAGATGAGGCCGAGGATTCGCCATAGATTACCCGACATTTACCTTATGGTTGGGGAAAACCTCGGAAAAACCCAACCAGATAATCAGGCCAAGCGGGAATCGAACCCGCGTCCGAACGCAACTCCGGATCGGCAGGCAAGCGCCTTAGCCGACTGAGCTACGTCGGTGGCTATTTAATTTCATCACGACAACAATTCCATCGAAGCACAGTGTGAAAAAACGCAAATCTAGCTGGATAAAATTAATAACTTCTCTGCATTCCAACAGATTACGAAACTTTGTGAAGGTCTTATAGGTAGTACATACTTTTTGTGTACAAACTCTGATTATGTTTATATTATAGATTTATTAATTTGTCCTACAGAATAATATCTGTAATATTGACAATATTTTAGGAGAAAAATTCGCTCCGGCGCCGGGGATCGAACCCGGGTCCTTGGTTCTACGTACCAAGCGCTCTGACCACTGAGCTACGCCGAATTCAGTCCACAGCACCGGACCGAACCCTCCTCCTTCAATGTTTCCCTTTGTGGCCTGACTCCAAGTTAGGCATATATATTGACGTGTATGTCCAATGTCAACTGCCATTATACTAGGAGCGCACTCAGCTGAGTGACTTGTTTGGCCGGAGCGAATTTTTCTCCTCAAATATTAATTGTCAATATTACAGATATTATTCTGTAGGAAAATCCTCGTGAATCACTCTGCATTGTATTGTATTGTATTGTATTGCATTGCATTGTATTGTAATGCATTGTATTGTATTGCATTGCATTGCATTGTATTGTATTGCATTGCATTGCATTGTATTGTATTGTTTTGCATTGCATTGTATTGTATTGCATTGTATTGTATTGTATTACATTGTATTGCATTGCATTGCATTGTATTGCATTATATTGCATTGCATTGTATTGCATTGAATTGTATTGTATTGTATTGCATTGCATTGTATTGTATTGTATTGCATTGTATTGTATTGTATTTATTAACATTCCATGGTATTCATACATGCTTACAGCTAGAATATGAAACAAGTAAAAAATGTAATACTATTATACTATTAATACTATTATGAAGTCTTAATTTATAGTCACAGTCTAAATGAAATATATACAGACGAAATTTACAATATAGTCTACTAGTACAACACTAAGTTTTAGTATCAATTTAATGAAGTGTTATTGAATGTCATGAATTCACCTACAGAATAGAAGGCGTGAGAAATTAGGTACTTCTTTAATTTGGCCCTAAATAATCTTATGTTTTGAGTTTCATTTTTTATATCGATAGGGAGGCTATTAAAAATTTTTACTGCCATATAACGCACTCCTTCTTGATAGCACGATAGACTTGCCGATGGAGTATGAAAGTTATTTTTTGACGTGTATTTATGCTATGAACTGTTGAATTAGTTACAAAGTTTTCACGATTACATGCGAAGAAGATTATTAATGAAAAGATATACTGACAAGCCATCGACATTATTTGTAGATTTTTGAAAATATTCCTACACGATTCCCTAGATTTGGCAACTACTATTAATCTAATTACTCTTTTTTGTAGTAGAAATATACTGTTACTATCTGTGGAATTTCCCCACAATATTATTCCAAAACTCATTACCGAGTGGAAGTATGCAAACTATATTGTTTTTAAGGTATTGATATTTACTATCTTTTGCATAGATCTAATGGCAAAACAAGCTGAATTTAGTTTGGGGGTAATTTCTTTAATCTGATTTTTCCAATTTAACACATTATCGATTTTTAAGCCAAGAAATTTGGTTGTTGTTGTTTCTAATAGGGATCTATTGTTAATTATTGCGCTAGATATTTGCGAGGTTGAATTTGAACAGGATTTAAATTGAATAATAATAATAATAATAATAATAATAATAATAATAATAATAATAATAATAATAATAATTTATTTAACCTGGCAGAGTTAAGGCCATACGGCCTTCTCTAACACAACCAGGAATAAAAACTGCGTTACAAAAACACTACAAATTTACAAAGTACACTATAATTTTACACACAAAACTGAATAAGATAATAATAATAATAATAATAATAATAATAATAATAATAATAATAATAATAAAAAATGTAAACAAGTAAGAAGAAATCAGACATAATATATAACATAGAGGAAGAAAGAAAAAAAAGCATAATAAAATGTGAACAGCAGGTCAAAATAAATGAGACATACAAAGTATAAAAATAAGACAATTATTGATAATAATAATAATAATAATAATAATAATAATAATAATAATAATAAATAATAATAACAGGCCTAATAGTAATCATAATACTAATAGTAGTATAAAATAGTGCAGTACAAAATCATACAATGAATACAATATTTTTAAGTATACACAGTAAAGAAAATTATGATTATACATAGCTCAACTTATCACTATTATCGGAAAATATGAAAACAAAAATATAAAATAAGTTAAATATCACTAGAACATAAAAAATATGTGAATACGTGGAAACATGCAATACAACACTTGTCATAATAGTAAGTTAGCTTGGCAACTCGTCATAAGATAATTTTCTAACTTGGATTTGAAAGATTTCAATGTTCGGCAGCCCTTGACTTCAGGCGGCAGAGAGTTCCAGTGACGAGAGGTAGCAACAGTGAAAGATGAGGAATAAAGAGATGATGTGTGAAGTGGAATTTCTAGCGTGTTATCGCGTTGTGATCGAGTATTAATATTATGATAGCGAGAGAGAGTATGAAAACGAGCGAATATGTTAGTTTTATTACAATTTAATACCAATTTATTGACTGAGAACCTGTATAGTCCAAACTTTCACAATTTAACAGTTTTGGTATGAACTTCCTACCTCTACTTATCACTATATTGGAGTTATTTTTTTATAAATAACTAGCTGAAAGCACCCGGCGTTGCCCGGGTTTTCCTTTCTGCTTCTATTTTTAATTAAATTGGTTATTATATTTTCGGAAATCTCGGAAACATAACTATATACAACCAAAACGAATTGTCTTTATTAAGCATTCCTCGCCCATAAGGATGAATCTTTACTTAACTTATGAACTCCTTAGCCAAATCCCTGCTAGGGTTAACTTAATTTAAAACAGTTGTAAATCAGGCACCGAAAAGAAAACATTTCATCATGTGCCTGACGTTAAACTGTTGTTTTACATTTATTTATTTATTTGTTTTTATTTATTTATTTATTTATTTATTTATTTATTTATTTATTTATTTATTTATTTATTTATTTATTTATTTATTTATTTATTTATTTATTTATTTATTTATTCTGGTGTAGTTAAGGCCATTAGGCCTTCTCTTCCACACCGCCAGAAATACAAATAAAGTAATAGAAAAATCAAACAAACTATAAACAAAGTAAAACCCAACGAAAATATAATTCCTTCTCCTCTTTCTGATCAGTTTCATCATCGAATCAATATACAGTATACATATATAATTTAATTTATATTGGAAGATTTTATTACCTCTTCACCGCTGTACACCCACTTATCATACCCAGTACTTTTTAATAAAACTTGAAACTATATCTCTTAAATTCAGAACATATTATTTTAATTATAATTTTATACACGGAATGCAGATACAATATAAACTCGCAATAAGTCATTTTTTAACGTAAAGACTAATATTCTGAGAAACGTATAGGCCTATCGTTATTTTAGAAATTAAGAGATTTTTATTTCCACAACGCTTAACATACTAAATTTGCAACGTGATTATACAGATATAATTTCGCAGCAACACATTTTCGGACGTGAAGAACAATATTTTGAGAATTAATACAATGTTATTTTCAGTGGGAGTATGTACATTCACATACTACATTAGCAACATGACAAAAGTATGATTGAATTGCTTATTGTGTAAAATCTTTTTTTTTTTTCACTTCTTTGTATAAAATATAGTTGAGGATGTGAAAAACACGTAGTTTTTAAGTTAATGTCTGAAACTTTTGAGCGACTGTCCTTGAGTTTCATTTTAATATGGCCATTAGTGGCATTGACATTGCAGTTGCTTAGAATTTAATGAGTATCCTAGCAATACGTGGAATAAAAACATCTCCTTTTATTTTTGCAGTTAATATTGCCAATTCTATTACGTTTCGTATGAGTTTTTCACACCAATTCTTATTCGTGCATAATTTTGGTGGGTCAATATTTCGCAATAGTACTATTCCTTATTCAATATTAAGTAAATTATGTGGTAGGAAACCTTGTAGTTTCAAAGAATTCTAGAATTCAGTTGAATAAAACAGTTTGCTCAATATGTACAAAACTGCATCGAGGAATTCATAATACGGTCCTGGATGCGTAAAGATACTTATTGCATGAATTATCTAGTTTTAGCCTTCATGATCTGTAACAACAATGTAATTTAATTTCGTGTTAAAATTTCCATGGCCTCGTGAAAGTCGATGTTGAATACAACAGACAATAATAAAAAACAATTGACTATAGAAGATTGCATTTTAGTGTTACACATGAATGTTTGATCGTATTTATTTTTATTATTTATAATTTTAATCAGTGGCGTATACTGGTTAAAGGGTTTGGGCTACCGCTGACCCTATTATTACACAAAATATATCTAACAATTACTTTAATTTTAATTACTATGGTAAAACTAATAATACATTATGTTATATTATAAACTTTTTCTTTTGTAATTTCCTTGGGCTACCGCCGGTAGCCCCGGTAGCCCGCAAAATACGCCCCTGATTTTAATTAATTTAACTTCCATTTGCACAATTTTAATGTAGCCTATGTTCTTCTCCTGGTTATTCATTCATTCATTCTTTCATTCATTTTATTCCATAGATCTTACATGAGCAATGAAGCTTTAAGATGTGGAACATGTCAACATTTTACAATATTACAATTACAATTTTTACAAATTTTTATAGTTTTACAATTTATTAATTTTCTACAATTTTTACAATTTTGTACAATTTTTTTTACATTTTTTTACGTTTTTTTTTTTACATTTTTTTTACTTTTTTTTACATTTTGGCGAGATGTAGTGAGATGAGATGAGGTCCGAGGATTCGCCAAAATATTACCCGGCATTTGCCTTTTCGGTGGGGGAAACCTCGGAAAAACCCAACCAGGTAATCAAATCAAAGGGAAGGTTAAATGTGCAAACTTTGGCACATATCGGTCAAAGCGTGTGGATTTGTATAGAGAACATACACACATACATAGTAAAGAGTGCGTCAGAAAGAACGGATGGATTTCACAGGGCAAGAAAATTGTAAGGATTCATCAAATCAAAAATTTATTGTTATCAACATATTCACCAATACATGCAGTTTATTTATGGTATACAACACCATCCATATGATGTCCTTGGCTTTCGATACAGGCATCGAGGCGTTTTCTGAAGTTCGCCGTAACTTTCAGTCATAGTTCGTGGGATTGCCGCAATTTCTTCACGAATCGCCGTCTTCAGTTCATCCAGTGTATGTGGTTACTTACGGCTTCAAATGTTCCCAAAGAAAGAACTCGCAGGGCGCGAGATCTTACCGTAACCTCGGACAATCTCAGTGCAATAGCATGTTTGCGGGCTGATCGTTGAGGTGGCCGGACAACCTACTGTTTGTCTCCACATTTGTAGGAGTACACGCGCTCCGTGTTCGTCCTGGTGATTTCTTCTTTAATGTTGAACCTGTGGTACGAAATGAAGCCACCCACCGCAAAATTGTATTCCGAGTTGGAATCCTAGCGTGACATCCGATGTCGAAATGAGTCCTGAGTGGCGATCACAGACTCTTCATTTTTCAAAAATGTCTCTGCGATGAAAGCACGACCAGACCAACACCATATTCTCAACTGAAACTGCATCCTATGGCTGACCCAACAGTCGTGGTCCCCCTCACTATATCTCTCTCCTCGTTGCGTATCGATAGTTTGAAATCCATCCGTTCTTTCTGACGCACTCTGTATATATACATACATACCCTCATTCAATTTTATATATTAAGATTATGTAATTTTCAATTTAAGGAAATAACTTATTGGCATAATTAAAAAACTGAAACCAACCAAGGGGACGCGTTGAATATTGACCAGTTCATGTATCAATTTCCATTTTGGGGCTGTAAGCGCTTCTTTTGTCTATGTGAACTGAGGGGAGCGAGCATAGCGAAAGGCCCTGTCTTGCCTCTTAGGCTGTACGCTAATACGTTAAGACGCTGCAGAATAAACATGAGGACCTCATCTGTGCAGGAGGCTCGCGAATAAGCGCACAATTGTTGGCAAGGCGTCTCAAAATGGCGGCTGCTCATCACAGCAGACATTCTGAATGCCATTATCTGGCTTGCGTGTTGCGTGAATACATGCATCCAAATAAGCTGCTCCAGTGCACAGGGCTCAGATATTAAGACGATGTGCTGCCGGCAGCGTTACCAGTATTCTATAAGACAACAGCCACACAAACAGGAGCCGAAGCGTAATTCTAATCACATGGCTCACGTGCAGGAATATGCAGGGAAGGTGCTTATTTTTTACATCTTTAATGCTAAGAAATTAATCTATTTTCGAGATTTTCGCGTGGAAATAAACGTTTTCAGGATCTCTGATATCCGAAAAAGTAATTTGAGAGTTCCGTCTGCCGGTCTTTCTACAGGGACATCATTTTCCAGGGGCGTATTTTGCGGGCTACCGGGGATACCGGCGGTAGCCCAAGGAAATTACAAAAGAAAAAGTTTATAATATGACATAATGTAATAATTTTGTATTATTAGTTTTATTTTTTTTTATTGGGTTATTTTACGACGCTGTATCAACATCTAAGGTTATTTAGCGTCTGAATGAGATGAAGGTGATAATGCCGGTGAAATGAGTCCGGGGTCCAGCACCGAAAGTTACCCAGCATTTGCTCATATTGGGTTGAGGGAAAACCTCGGAAAAAACCTCAAACCAGGTAACTTGTCCCAACCAGGAATCGAACCCGGGCCACCTGGTTTCGCAGCCAGAAGCGCTGACCGTTACTCCACAGGTGTGGACTATTAGTTTTACCATAGTAATTAAAATTAAAGTAATTGTTAGATATATTTTGTGTAATAATAGGGTCAGCGGTAGCCCAAACCCTTTAACCAGTATACGCCCCTGATTTTTACTAACATTTCTGATATTAACCTGGCTATACCTTTGAATCAACAGATGCTATCCTCTTCCACGACTGGAGTTCGATGGCGTAATATACAAACAAATCACTTTACTAGGTATAGGAGGGAACAAAAGTAATTCATCCATTTACGTAAACTATGAAATATTACGCTTTTGAGTTTGATAATTTTCATTAGGTTTTTGTTTAATCAGAATACAGTACAGTATTAACAATGAGTGTTTTTAGTCACGAACTGAGCTGTCCATATGGCCGTATTCATTATGCAGTGTATATTATAGTGTCTATAGCACATTAGCGTACACTATAGAGAATGAAGTTAAATTGAAAAATAATCATAATATGGATATTTAAACACAATTTTCAAAATAGTGGCGGTTCATTTCGATACAGGCTTCAGTTCTAATGTATGTAATTCCAATTACTAGTTCCGTCTTTCGTACTAGTAACTCATGTTGAAATAATTCTGTACCTACTCTGTAAAAGAGTACCTTACGTACTGTAAATTCAATCTTCACTTCTGCTCGATCCGAAAAGATAAAATTACTCAGACATGCTATCTACTGTCCGTCCAAGTGGTTATGTCGCAGGATCGTAGAAAGAAGGGAAATCACGTGACAGTTAGCCTAATTACTTAACGAGGCCCTTTTATTTAAGTTATTTTGAACAGTTGTATGGGTATAATATTACGTAGATGTCCAATTCCTAACAGAAATTAATGTTCTCAGAAAAGAGCTAAGACAGCCCAGCCACTAGCCTTTACAGAGAGGGAAATCCGGAATGCGACGTAGGCAAATGGACGACAGTACCTGTGCGAAAATGATGCAATATTGAAAGCTCTTTCGTCATTGGAAAACGCGAACATATTTTTGGAACGTACTGTGACGGTAAGGCCAGTATGACTGTATATGCGGTCTTGGATCTGTGTGGAAGACGGTTGAACTTCATTAGTAGAAGGGGTGGGAGTGAAGTACATTCAAAAACTCAGGTACAATAAAAATTGAAGTACAAATAAAATGATGTCCCTGTACCTATGGTTAGCGATTCCCCTTAAACTACTGGAACAGTCTTCTCCACATTCAATATCTTCGGGTTAATTTACATGAGAATGATGTACACAATATAAAGAGTGTTACAGAAGTAACTTTGTATTTTGCATTGTATTTTTCTGTGACTCTAGTTCGATTAATTAAAATGTGTCTCAGTGAAACTCACAGCAGAGTCCGTATAGGTCAGTTTCTGTCAGATGCGCTTCCAATTCACTGTGAGCTAAAGCAAGGAGATGCACTATCACCTTTACTTTTTAACTTTGCTCTAGAGTATGCCATTAGGAAAGTCCAGGATAACAGAGAGGGTTTGGAATTGAACGGGTTACATCAGCTGCTTGTCTATGCGGATATGAATATGTTAGGAGAAAATCCACAAACGATTAGGGAAAACACGGGAATTTTACTGGAAGGAAGTAAAGAGATAGGTTTGGAAGTAAATCCCGAAAAGACAAAGTATATGATTATGTCTCGTGACCAGAATATTGTACGAAATGGAAATATAAAAATTGGAAATTTATCTTTTGAAGAGGTCGAGAAGTTCAAATATCTTGGAGCAACAGTAACAAATATAATTGATACTCGGGAGGAAATTAAACGCAGAATAAATATGAAGGGTACACGGGAAAAACGAACAATGTCACATTTCCATTAAAGGTGAGATAGCGATCTATTTCAGTATATTACTGCAAAATTTATTGATGTTTCTACTTGAAATGAAGGAAATGATGAGTGTATCCGTAGTTTTAATTCTCCTTTACCACTTTTGGTAAAAATGACACTAAAGTTTGTAGTAATACAGTGAATTAGATCAAGACATCACCCTTAACAGAATTGTAACATTGTTCGTTTTTTCCGTGTACCCTTCATATGGGAAATGCCTGTTATTATTCGGTTGAGAAGCTTTTATCATCTAGTCTGATGTCAAAAAATGTGAAAGTTAGAATTTGTAAAACAGTTATATTACCGGCTGTTCTTTATGGTTGTGAAAATTGGATTCTCACTTTGAGAAAGAACATAGGTTAAGGGTGTTTGAGAATAAGGTGCTTAGGAAAATATTTGGGGCTAAGAGGGATGAAGTTACAGGAGAATGGAGAAAGTTACACAACACAGAACTGCACGCTTTATGTTCTTCACCTGACATAATCAGGAACATTAAATCCAGACGTTTGAGATGGGCAGGGAATGTAGCACGTATGGGCGAATCCAGAAATGCATATAGAGTGTTAGTTGGGAGGCCGAAGGGAAAAAGACCTTTGGGGAGGCCGAGACGTAGATGGGAGAATAATATTAAAATGAATTTGAGGGTGGTGGGATATGATGATAGAGAATGGATTAATCTTGCTCAGGATAGGGACCAATGGCAGGCTTATGTGAGGGCGGCAATGAACCTCCGGATTCCTTAAAAGCCAGTAAGTAAGCAAGTATTTTTCTGTGACTATTACACTTTTACTATGTCATATTAATTTTGACCAATAAGTCGGGGTTGGTCGGCTTTGGCTCTGAGCCCTTCAATTGTATCTTTTAAAATGATTCATGTTTATCTCATATCTCGGCTGGTGTTGATTCTTCTATAATCTTGTTGGAAGCGAAGCGAAAGGTAGTTTTTCATATTATGGTTTCCACGATAAATTGGTTTTCCTCTATCACTGCGGAAAAAGTGTTCTGTAACTGAATTATCAAATTCCTGATCACTTGTTAACCTATCTTCCTGTTGTGTCGAAGATGTTTTAAGTCCAGGGTCGACATTTCGAACTTAAGGAAATTACAGCATAATTTTCATGAAGCCGCGGAACAGGCCATGAATTACAATGAGCTGCTGTAACAGGAAAACTTGTGTCATCAAGTTCTACTGGCGACGAATTATAGCTGGATAACAACCGATCCTTGTAACAAAATATCGTAACATTCGTGTGAATCAGACGTTCTCTCACTGACCCCTACAGATTTAGATCGTATGAAAAAAATAATTATTAGACTGTCTACAATGCAAATGTTAATTTTCATTAAATTATAGGGATATTGTATAATACCTACTTACTTACTGGCTTTTAAGGAAACCGCAGGTTCACTGCCGCCTTCACATAAGCCCGCCATTGGTCCCTATCCTGAGCAAGACCAATCCAGTCTCTATCATCATATCCCACCTCCCTCAAATCCATTTTAATATTATCCTCCCATCTACGTCTCGGCCTCCCCAAAGGTCTTTTTCCTTCCGGCCTCCCAACTAACACTCTATATGCATTTCTGGATTCGTCCATACGTGCTACATGCCCTGCCCATCTCAAACGTCTGGATTTAATGTTCCTGATTATGTCAGGTGAAGAATATAAAGCGTGCAGTTCTGTGTTGTGTAACTTTCTCCATTCTCCTGTAACTTCATCCCTCTTAGCCCCAAATATGTTCCTAAGCACCTTATTCTCAAACACCCTTAATCTCTGTTCGTCTCTCAAAGTGAGAGTCCAAGTTTCACAACCATAAAGAATAACCGGTAATATAACTGTTTTATAAATTCTAACTTTCAGATTTTCTGACAGCACACTGGATGATAAAAGCTTCTCAACCGAATAATAACAGGCATTTCCCATATTTGTTCTGTGTTTAATTTTCTCCCGAGTGTCATTTATATTTGTTACTGTTGCTCCAAGATATTTGAACTTCTCCAACTCTTCAAAAGATAAATTTCCAATTTTTATATTTCTGTTTCGTAGAATATTCCCGTCACGAGTCATAATCATATAGTTTGTCTTTTCGGGATTTACTTCCAAATCTGTCTGTTTACTTGCTTTACTCATATTTATCCTACTGATAGGATATTTTTATTGTTATTATTCTTATTTTGTTTATTTTTTCAGTCTATCATAGACAGCTCGGTTTTGATCACACATTAATCACAAATGAATGAATGAATGAATGAATGAATGAATGAATGAGGAAGTGGGAGGAAAATCAAAAGATATAAGCAATCCCGCGTTCCTGCAACAGAATATGGAACTGTGAGAAAGAATGTATGTGAGCTCCAAGCCGGTTGGCCAATTATCTCACTCCGTTCTCGCCGTTCCTTTGATGTAGGGTGAAGAGAATAAAATGGACATAATACCTAATAATACCACATGGGGGAAGTCGGAGCACCATCTGTAACATGTCTGAACAGCAGTAGGGCAGTCTTTCGACTATGTTAAAAGTTCTTATATACTGTACATTAAAAATGAATAACTGCGCTCAAAATATTCATTTTTCATGTACTTAGAAAAGATATTATTTCTACAGACTAAAAAATTGTCATACAGTTAATATATCAAATGGTCAGCACTAACAAAATGCGCTCTTTCGAACACTCTTGTATCATTTCGAATAACGGGAGCTGATGCGTGGATTAATATGTTAACCTGTCAAGCTTGATGAGTAATGTGTCACATAAATTTGATAACCCGCTGTGGCCCAGTGTTTAAATTTTACCGGAGTGGGCTGTATCAAAGAGACTTGTATTAATTCGTATGCCCCACGCAGGTTGAAAAATTGACTCAAATTATAAAATATAGCCTATTTAATAAATAAATGGCAACAAGACTCATAATATTTTAATATGGAACATGATTTATTCAACGTATTTATAATATACCGATCTCAGCTTTACCATCATAGTCACATGGGGTTATATATTTATTAAAGAAATTAGTGACTTGTGTTTCTCAAAATTATTTAAGATGTGCCCACTTTTCGTTCTTTCAGTGAATAATTGGGTATGTTTTAATTTTCTGGGGAAATGGTAGCAAAATTAGGAGTGTCTTGATTTTTCAAAAGAAAGCCATTAGAATTCTATGTCAATCAAACTATCTTGAACATTGTCGACCTCTTTTCAAACAATCACAGATATTAACTGTCATATATATATATATATATATATATATATATATATATATATATATACGACCTAGTCCTTTACACTCAACAAAATATAGACAATTACTCATTAGTAGCCAATATACATGATCATGAAATTAGAAATAGTGAACAAATTAATATTCCATACTGCAGATTACATAAAACTAGTACAAATGTTTCTGTCATGGGGATGAAATTATATAATAAGCTTCCCAGTCAATATTATAAGTTACCAACCAACAGTTTCAAAGCTAGATTTTATAATTGGCTTTTAATTAATCCTTTCTACTCTGTAGATGAGTTTCTTAACATAAATTCATACGAAATTATTTTTTAATAAATAAAGTTATTTAGATTAGTTACAATTATTACATAAGAGTGAAGTGTTTTCATTAATTTTAGAGTTTCAAAATGTTTTGTGTTCCCATTCTAATGACTGTTTTCAATTATATGTGTATTTTCAAATGTATGTTTTTTTTTTTTGTTTTTTTTTTGTGACGAAGCCTATCACTGTATGTTTAATGGCTTAATAAATTGAATTGAATAGACAGTGTTAAGCATGTGTGCACTTTTGAGGAGTTTCATTTGTGAATTCATCTACAGTAATATTACTAGAGGTTTTGATTTATCAAAATCGAATCGAACCCACGCCCCAGCGAAACTCTGGATCGGTAGGCAAGTGCGTCAGCCGACTGAGCTACGCCGGTTGTTTTTAATCTATTAAAAAAGTGAAAATCATTTGAGTGAAACGAAAAAAAAGAAACATTAGGAATATCTTTCCTGCTAAAAAAAACCCTTTCCATTCTTTAGACCAGTGGTCGTCAGCATTCGCTGAAATGGGTAACGGGTAAGCAGTGCATCGCAATATGCACCGTCGTGCAGCAGGAAGAGGGAGAGAGCATATCCGCTAGCAGTCACGGATGCACCATAGTGCAGTCTCTTATCCGCGGGTAATAGACGCTTGCCCAAGGGTGCACTTTGCTGATGACCGCTGCTTTAGATCTTTCACAGATTATTATTAGGTTATTTTACGACGCCTTATCAACAGCTTAGGTTATTTAGCGTCTGAATGAGATGAAGGTGATAATGCCGGTGAAATGAGTCCGGGGTCCATCTCCGAAAGTTATCCAGCATTTGCTCATATTGGGTTGACGGAAACCCCCGGAAAGAAACCTCAACCAGGTAACTTGCCCCGACCGGGAATCGAACCCAGGCCACCTGGTTTCGCAGCCAGACGCGCTAATCTTTACTCCACAGGTATGGGCTTCACAGATTATCTTACTTTTATTATGGAGATCGGACTTACACAAACGAGGAAATTGATAAGGGGCTTGCGCGTACAATATGGTAACTGACATTTTGGTCAAAAATGAGATGTGTAGAGTACAATACAGTATCTTACATTCTAATGCAATAGTTAGTTTTCCAAAGTCCCGACAGATGGCAGAAGTATACAGATTTTACCAAGGTCGCTAGATGTCGCTGTCGAACATCAGTCAGGTCCTCTCATCCCATTCCACCAATGTTGTTTATTGTTTATTGTTAATAAAATAACATTGACAGAAATACAATCTTAGTTCTTCCCTGAAGGAGTAAAAACTCGTGCTCAGGAGATATCTAAACACAAAGATAAACACAAAGATAATTTTTTGACACAAACTGGGTCAAGAAAAAAAAAATTACAGGATTAAATTAAATTTAAAAATACAATTTCAATTTTAACAATTTAAGTCATACAAATACATATACATATTAAATCAATATATATTCTTTAAAAATTAAATTCCTAACGCTATTTTTGAAATTCCTGATACTAAAGTTTTGTGTAAGCATTGTCTTTCCAATGTGGAGTCAAAGAGTGTGTGTGTTCTGAAATTGAGTTGTGTGTTGAGAATTTCATTTGGGTGTATTTTTGTGTTTCTGTATATTTCATATTGTTCTAGCGTGTTGAGTTTCTGGCTTTTGGTTGGACGTGCAGTATTTCCATGTCTGTGTTGATGTCTCTGTAGGTGTGGCTAGCATTTGTGATGTGTTCTGCATATGTGGAAGTGTTTTGTAGTTTTGTTATGGCTGTGATGTGTTCTTTGTAACGTGTTTGAATTGATCTGCCTGTCTGTCCTATGTAGAAGTTGAATAATTTCGAGGGAAAAATTGTTCCGGGGCCGGGTATCGAACCCGGGACCTTTGGGTAAACGTACCAACGCTCTCCCACTGAGCTACCCGGAACTCTACCCGACACCGATCCAATTTTTCCACTTCGAGGTCTGTGGATATAAAGGGAAAAATTGGATCGATGTCGGGTAGAGTTCCCGGGTAGCTCAGTGGGAGAGCGTTGGTACGTTTAACCAAAGGTCCCGGGTTCGATACCCGGCCCCGGAACAATTTTTCCCTCGAAATTATTCAAATTAACTTTACAGGGAGTTATTCCTGAAAGCTTAATTTGTATGTAGAAGTTGTTGCAGGTGTTATATTTGAGTTTGTATACGCCTGTGTGGTTGTATTTGTTTGTTTGTGTTGT
Organism: Periplaneta americana; assembly: GCA_025594305.2. Lineage (NCBI taxonomy): Eukaryota > Metazoa > Arthropoda > Insecta > Blattodea > Blattidae > Periplaneta > Periplaneta americana. The sequence continues at coordinate 16,313,478 of JAJSOF020000035.1, forward strand.
TTGTGTGTTGAGATGTTTTTGTAGAGTGTTATTTGTTCTGTATGCGATGTTGTAATTTAATTTCTTGAATGAGGTTGCAATCTTGTGTGTGTTTTTGTTTTCGTATGTTAGTGTGATGTATTTTTTGTGTTCTTGTGCTTGTGTTGTATTCTTATGTTTTTTAATTCGTTATTTAACGACGATGTATCACTACTAGGTTATTTAGCGTCGATGGGATTTGAAGGGTCCAGGGGAAGAACCTGCTAAGTCACATTTTACTGTTTTTACAGGAGAGCAAGTTTAATGTTTCAAGGTCCATTACATTCTATTGTATCTGAGTTATCATTCTTAAAATATATCTGGCTTAATCAAGTTTTTACTCTGTACAATTAAACCACTGAAATCTCTACTGCCTGAGGTATTTCATGGCATCCAAAACAAAAAATTGATAATTTTGGACTTGACAGGCTTTTCCCCTGGACCCTTCATTTATGATAGCGAGTTAATATTTGGTGACATGAGGACGAGGATTCGCCATAGATTAGGTACTTGAAATTGGCCTTACTATTAGGAAAAACCTCGGAAAAAAACCCAAGAAGTTAATCAGCCCGAACAGGGAACGAACCCTCACCCGAGTGGTACTCTGGATTGGCAGACAAGGGCCTTAGCCGACTGAGCTACGCCGGTGGCTGAATCGAATTTTAGCAATACCAAAATAGTTTCTCTTTTTACCTTATATTCTATGACGGGAAAGCTACAAAATAATTAATCGCAATTAATTGCTGCAGAAATTTTGTAAATGCAGTAAATCTCGCCCTGAATGAAGTGGTGGAAACCTGCTAGCTGACGGATATTTATGGTGTTACAGTTTTGTTAGCTGGAATGAACGAGGGAGTATTCGAAGAATGACGAAACGAAGCGCCGACAACAACACTCCGATAGCAATCCTGGCATTCTTTAAATGCTTGTACATATAGCAGACGGTGTGATATAGTTATCGAAAGAGTTACAGCGGCATGTATTGCATGCAAGTCATAAATACTTCTACAACGATTCCAGTAATAATCCGCACCTCTTAGCGACTTTGCGCCAAGAAAATGCAGAGTACGCTCCACCGTTTGGATCAAGGAATGTTACGTCGCGTTATGAAAACATCTGCGTGCCGTTCACAGGAATTTCTCTGGAGTCAAGAATGAGAGAAAAAGACACCCAGAAAGTGAGCTATATGGGTGTCATCAACGCCATGCTTCTTCTCTGTAATAACAACTGTCATTATCATCGCAGTTATGATAAGGTTGCCAGATTTGACAAAGCATATTACATATAATTTGGAAACACACCTAAAAGGTAAAATGATATACATTTGAAACGGTTAGGGAATCGAATATACAAAATGTCAGATAAATTTACACCCAAGTAGCGTTTGTGCTCATTTACAGTTAAGAAAGGGGGGAAAAATATCATCAGATAGGTTAGAATGATTTGAATGCCATATACCGCGAGAAAAATAATAGTACGGATTTATTGGCATTGATATCTAAACCAATCAACAGCCATCGGTTAAGATAACTTGAAATTTCCATTATCACTCCCATACAAATGATTTCTCAATATCTGAACCGATCCTTTGAGGGCACTAATGGCTATTTCCTTCACAATGCTGTGTGTTAGGCCCAGGTTTTTACATTTGAAGGGTACACGGGAATAACAATCAAGGTCCATTTTAGAAAGTTTCGAGAAAAAGGAATTTTAAAGTTTAAGCAATTAATACTTTCTTATGTGTGTATTTAATAGAAATTGACGTAATGGAATGTCAAGAACGATTATTTCTTATTACTAGCTACACCACATGATAGTACTTCTTTTCCACTATAAGATAGCATTATTAACTCAATTTCGATTTTTGATGGACCTTGATCGTTTTTCCCGTGTACCCTTCATTTGTTGGCAAATAAGGAGGGTATGGTACCTCGTGCTCCCACCATCAGACCTATTACATCAATGTGGGACAGGCTATATTTATCTTTACAGAACGGATTGTTGGTTCATAGATCCGTTTCTTTTCACTGTCCACCTCATGCGGTTGATCTGCATGTGTCTCAAATCTGATGGTGGGATCGAGAATGTATGCCGAGTTGTTCTTAATGGCAATGATATCAATTCGCCGAACACTTCCTTGTGTGGCTAGTCCCTGCACCTCTTGCATCTCCACTATCAAGTTCATTGTCGTTTCCAAAATCATCGTCGGTAGTGCCACGAGCGGTTTTGATATTACCAATCAACAGCTTACGAAAAGCTTTTTATTGCGTATAAATTTATCTGGCGAAACCTGGATAACAGCCATAAGCCAATGGTAGCCCAGCACAAATGGCATTTTCAGGTGCTACACAACTATCCAAATATTGTATTAATAAATTATTTAATAAGTGGCAAGAAACAGCGTCCATTGTCTGTGAGAAGAAACGTTGTACACGGCTAATACACAATGTTAGTGAGGATGAGCTTCAGTGAGTGTAATAGAACTTCATAGTGTACATTGATGTCAATATCATCACGTCGACATCATCATTAATATCGACAGGAGGATAGCATGTCATAATTTATCAACTGCATAATATATACAGCAGCAATGATCATTAAATAAAGCATTATACTAACAGCGTTTCTCAACCGCCGGGTCCTGAAATCAATAAAATTATACCGTATCGAGAGATATTCTCCTGGAATTTTGCCATTTTACTTTCCTAAGGATTTTTCACAAATAAATATTTTATAGCGAAAATGTTGTTAGGAGAATAATTTTCAGAATTGTCTCGAAAAGCGCAGATCCAGATCTTCTCTATCCATACTTAGGCCTACATCACAGTCTAGTATACAGGGTGTTAAAATAACGTTCAGGGATGATAGAGGAGGTGAAAAAAAAATCTTTTGTAAGTGACAAAACTTTGGCAGATGCGCCGTTTATTGTGTACGTAAGTGTTAGTATAATCCATAAAGAACAAGACCAATTGTCGTTTTAGAGGTAGTGTTCAAACTGCCGTCCATTGAAGGCATTGCACAACTGGTACCTTCGTACTATGGAGTGTCTGCAACGCTCAAAAAGGCAAACATTGTCTCTAATAACACTGGCCAACAAAAATTTTTTTTTGAATGTTTCCTCCACTTCATGAGTCAATTCTTACTACTTTTGGGCTGAGAAAAACGGATATGGCAATGAAAAATTTTCCTTAACTCTACTTTCTGTGATATACAATAGGTGGAAGTATTTCAGTTTAACGGATTAAGAGAAAACGATACATTTTAATTACATATGCCACCAACATTGAAAGTGTATTTACATTTTTTTAAAATGACAGTTACATTCTAAGAGTTCTAAATTAATGGAAGAATACCTCGCAGATGGTTGGGTCTGAAGAGAATCATGTGTGGCTTCATGAGATCATCGTCTTTTAGCTTGCCTCTTGTAAGTGAGTGCCGGAGCATCCCTACACAAAGACAGCAGTAATCCGTAAGCATTGTTTCATTCCAACGGTCCTGATATCTTTGTTCCATAACAGAAATATCGTGTTGGAACCTTCCTCCGTGTTCATCACTGAAAGCTCCACAACTAGGAGGGAAAAATCTAGGTGGGAGTGGAGAAAATGGATTTTAAGGGACATGTTGCATCCGAGTTGATCCAACTGAGTGTAGTTATCATCTCTTTTGTTGCCTAAAAATCCATGAATAACTCCCTTGAAGGCTTCCCAAACTTCCTTTTCTTTCCCCTCCAAAACTTGGTCAAATGCAGGATCCTTTACAAGTTCTCGAATTTGTGGCCCGACAAAAATACCTTCCTTGACTTTGGCATCACTTAATTTCGGAAATTTCTCTCCTACGTACTTAAATGTCTGTCCTCGTTTCATTCTGCGACAATTTTTTTTATCAAACCCAGCTTACTATGCAGGGGTGGAAGAAGAACTTCTTTTGGGTCCACGAGAGGCTCGGCAACAACATTTTTCTCGCTAGGGTTAACATTTCTTGCAGAGCTGTCTGCTTGAATATAATGTGATTTCCTATCCCTGCTGTCCCACATACATAAAAGCAGCAATATTTTGTGTACCCCAGTTGCATTCCTAAGAGTACAGCAATGACTTTTAGATCACCACAGATTTTTCACTTGTGTTCATGATATTTGATTGAGTCGAAGAGGGCTGTCATATTTGCATGTCTCCTTCATGAACTCCATGACCAACAGGAATAGAAGGAAGACGGTTGTCATTGTGAAGTAATACAGCTTTCAAACTAAGCTTGGAGGAGTCTATGAATAGCCTCCATTCAGTTGGATCATGGTTCAAATTCAAACATTTCATCAAGCAATTAATGTCGCAGCAAACAAGATTGTTTTTCTTCTCAAAAAGGGAAGCAGATCCCTGTGACTTTTCTGTACTGTGAGACCCTGACATCACGTTTGAGAAGATTCCATTGCTGTAGTCTAGACACTAGAATTTCTGCCTTCTCCTTTGACAGTTCAAGGTCTCTAATGAGATCACTCAATTCCGCTTGACTCAGTCTGTGCGGTTAATCATCTTTTTTCATCAAAATCAGGGTCATGGGATGTTGAAGGCTTGTTGGGTTCTTTTTCTTGTTCCACACTATCTTCATTTCCTACTTCAAACACACAATTTTCGTGGCATTTTTTTTATACAAATTTTACACTTTAAAAACACTTCGAAACCAGAAATTCTGCATTACTTACAGCAGAAATGGTATGAAATTCACAGTCACAGCAACAATATCTATGTTTGTAACTTACAAACAGCTGAAGAACATTTGTGTTTTGTTATTTGACAAGTGTGCCAACTCCCAACTCAAAATTTCCCCCAAATTTCCCCCAAACTGAAAATGTTGACTCTAAAAAATGAAATGTCACTTTATCTCCAAAGCAAGAGCTAATCTGTCATTTTTATGGTGATTTTTTAATTCAGCAGGTGGAAATACATAAGAATTAGCTATTTTTGAGCCCGAAACATTTTCATTGTTGACCAGTGTAATATGTGCAGCTTCAACAACGAGAGCAACTAAGTCTTCTGCCGTATCGATCGGTGTCTCATACACAAAATGTTTCACGTCTCCCCACAAAAAGAAATCCAGTGGAATTGGGTCCGGTGATCGAGGTGGTCACTGTACCGACCCACCCCTGTTAATCCAACGATCGGGGAATGTAGCATTTAGGTAGTTCCTGACACGACGATCAAAGTGTGGAGGGACATCGTCATGCTGAAACCATATTCGTTCTCTGATGTTCAATGAGATATTTTCTAAAAGTTCTGGTAGGACGTCGCTTAGAAAAACAAAATAATTACCACCACGGAGACTGTTAGGCAACAGATAAGCCCTACAAGATGGTCGTGCACAAACAGAACTAACCAGTGTGTGTTGTGACGGAAGTCAAGTCATCTATCCTTCAGGCCATCTAGCGGCAAAACGGCGCATCTGCTACACTTTTGTCACTTAAAACAGACGTTCATTTTTACTTCCTCTATCATCCCTGAAACGTTGTAAACGTTATTTTTAACACCCTAGTCACGAAGCTTGAGTTTATGAGGGTACTAGAAACAATAGACTGTGCAGGTACTCTTTCGCATTGTCTGTAATGAGGCAATAGTAGCGATCCTAGTGGTTAGCAACTATCTATGGGTGCATATTTACTACGTATTGAGCTTCATGACTATATATTATATACTAGACTGTGCTTACATGAAATATCAATCAGATTTCTTCTTTGTTTTTCCACCACACATCTTTATGAAACAGCATTTTATGCCATGACTGTGCTTAAAACGCAACAGAAGAACCGCCTGTATCTTTCTGTGTCCGTTTAGCTATAATCTCAATTCATCATAGAATTCACAAGCTAACGGACAGAAAATAGCAACAAAAGTATTGTATTATATTTATTTATATTCCATAATATTTGTACACCGCTTCACAGCTAGAATATGGAACATTTCAGAAGAGTCTTAATAGTACTATACAACGTTTCAATTACAGTGACAGACTAATTGAAATATATGCAGAAGACTTCTACAATATACTAGTACAGCACAAGGGGTTAGTATCGATACTTAATACAAGACAGAAATATTCATGAAGCGTTGTTGAATGTCATAAATTCACCTACAGAATAGAAGACATGAGAAATTAGGTACTTCTTTAATTTGGCCCTAAATAATTTTATGTTTTGAGTTTAATTTTTATATTCATATGGAGGCTATTAAAAATTTTTATTGCCATATAACACACTCCTTTTGATAGCACGATAAACTTGACGTTGGAGTATGAAGGTTTTTTTACGAGTATTTATGCTATGAATAGTTGAATTAGTTAAAAAGTTTTCAAGATTACATACGAGGAAATTTATTAATGAAAACATATATTGACAAGCCATGGACATTATTTTTAGTTTGTTGAAAATGGTCCTACACGTTTCCCTATATTTGGAATATACTGTTACCATATGTAGAATTTCCCAGAATATTATTCCAAAAGTCATTATCGAGTAAAAACATACAAAGTATATTTATTGTTTTTAAGTCATTTATATTAATTACTACCTCTTGCATAGATCTAATAGCAAAATATACTGAATTTAATTTGGCGATAAATTTTTATAAATATTATTTGTCCAATTTAACACATTATCGATTTGTAAGCCAAGAAATGTGGTTGTTGTTGTTGTTGTTTCTGTTAGGGACCTGTTGTTAATTATTGCGCTTGAAATTTGCGAGGTTGAATTTGGACAGGATTTAAATTGGATTACGTTAGTTTTGTTACAATTTAATATTGGGTGAGAAATCAATCACATATTTTGGGGAGAATTGCCTTATTATTTAATTATTTATTATTTATTTAAATTTAAACATACAGAACACAGAATATAATTACGACTATAGAAATAGAAATAAAATAATACAATCAATATAAAAAGGGGATACAGTAATAACAAAATTTGAGGACCGAATGAGCAGCGCTCGTGTTCGGTCGCAATTGAGATATATTATTAATAGGCATATAAGAGAATACGTTGGAGTTATTGACTGTAACTACTGTACTTGTGTCATCTGCAAATAATATGGGATGAACTATATCTTTTATTAGGAGTGCAAGATCGTTTATAAACACTAGAAAAAGTAAGGGACCTAACATTGACCCTTGTGGAACTCCATTAAGTCTCACTAGCCTCGCTAAATTCTTAAAAATTATCAGGTGTGATAAAAAATAAAATCAACTAAACACTAATGTTGTCTTTTTCAATAACTTATTGTTGATCTGGTAATGTTGTGAGTTTATAGGTATTTAATACTAATAATTATTGGCACTAGTGTTTAGAATTGATATTTATACACTTTATACCATTTTCGTAGTAAACTAATACTCTTTAAGTCTTAAGATTACAGCATATTAATATTCATGTTAGTTAATTGTATGAACTTTAAAAAATTGGAACGGTGTTCCAAAAATAAATTTTTTAGGTCCGGGCCTTCGTCATGTTGAAAAAGAATTTACCCGGCCGCTATCTTTCAAAGTTGAGAACCATTGTCATTCGGTATTTAACAGTTTATCTTGCAATTTATATCAAATGTATTTCATATAAGACCGTCATAAACTTATATGACTTTATATAATATGAGTAGTGCAATATTTTATTTCATGATAAACGTTTTCGATTTTTTAAGGACCACACGTGACTCCAGGCGTTACGTACAGCTATAAGCATAATGCTGCATATATATTATCTTTATCTTCTCACCATTTAATAACTTACTTGCTTACTTACTTACAAATGGCTTTTAAGGAACCCGAAGGTTCATTGTCGCCCTCACATAAGCCCGCCAGCGGTCCCTATCCTGTGCAAGATTAATCCAGTCTCTATCATCATATCCCACCTCCCTCAAATCCATTTTAATATTATCCTCCCATCTACGTCTCGGCCTCCCTAAAGGTCTTTTTCCCTCCGGTCTCCCAACTAACACTCTATATGCATTTCTGGATTCGCCCATACGTGCTACATGCCCTGCCCATCTCAAACGTCTGGATTTTAAGTTCCTAATTATGTCAGGTGAAGAATACAATGCGTGCAGTTCTGTGTTGTGTAACTTTCTCCATTCTCCTGTAACTTCATCCCGCTTAGCCCCAAATATTTTCCTAAGCACCTTATTCTCAAACACCCTTAACCTATGTTCCTCTCTCAGAGTGAGAGTCCAAGTTTCACAACCATATAGAAAAACCATTTTATAACTGTATATTAAATTATGGTTTGTAAATACAGACATTATGACATCTATTATATGCAATTACAAGATACCTTTTATATATAATCGCAAGGAAGCGCATGCTGTTCATGCCACATAATTTTCATATTGGACCCACTTCTTGATTTTAATTATTTTGACAATTTTAAATTTGTATACCCTACACATTAATGTTTTATGATATTCATTCCTTTGTATGATCTCACAGTTTCAATATGACTTACCTTCATGCAAGCCATTGTCTTTCATTGTTTATAATGTAAAAAACTGTTCATTTTAATGGTTAATGATGATCTGATAATGTTTTTTTAAAAAACCGGAAACGTTTATCATGAAATAAAATATTGCATTATTATATTAAATCAGATAAGTTTATGATGGTCTTATACGAAAACATTTGATATTCAATACAACTTATCGGATCGAACATGGGTATTAACCTTGAAATTTTTATTCTTAATTTCTATTTCTACTCATTTCGTCATTCTTTTCCTGGGCTTATTTCCATTGTGTTACAATTTGATCTCTATAGATCTGCTCTGAAATGTCACAGAGTTCCAGCCGACCAGAACGTAGTAAGTTCATAAACGGTCGCTAGGGACAATATGTATCGGAGAGTCACGTGTCATTACAGTTCAGACGCTTTGACACGTAGAGCATGTTCTGTGTAGTTCATAATCTCTGGGACTTGAATCTGCAGCCAGAAGTGACATACGGTCGCAGACATTCGCTTGGTCCTCGTCATACACGTATAAACCTCTGTGCTTATACAAATATGACATCCCTTCAATAACCTTCAGGGACGGGTAAACTTGGCTAAAACAGCCAAATACGTCACAGCATAGACACACGCTATAGTCCGGGTCAGCTTACTTAAGAGTGAAACCTAACCATTTCCCCCATTACTACATATCTATGCTAGTGGATTATCGTAATTTTATAATTTTCAGGTAAAATTTTCTTTTGCCAACTTCGTTTCGAATTTCAGTACTGAGAAATACCACAACTATTAGTGATTTTCTAATTGTTATGTTAGTAGAAGTGACAGCAGTTGTCGGTAGTGCAAATTCTGAAAATTCTAACTTCTGAGCCCATTACTGGAAGATAGTGAAATTTAAACATATTAATAATTAATTAATTCATGAAATAAATAAAATAAAAATTATATAAAAAATAAAAAATCTCCGGGAATAGATAATATTAACAGTGAATTAATAAAATATGCTTCATTACCGCTGAAATACAGATTATTACATTTCATGAACATATGTTGGAAATACGGACACATACCTGAAGAATGGAGAGTAGGGAAAATATGACCAATATATATAGGGTGTTTAAAAAATACGGGGCACAATTTCAGGTATGTATTTCCCACATGTAGACAATCAAAATAGTTCATTACAACATGTGTCCGGAAATGCTTTATTTCCGAGTTATGGCCTTCACAACATTGAAATTCACAGGAACCATACCTCATGTTTTAGAAGACACTCCACTGATCAATCGTCAACACATTCACTTCTTGCATGATGGCGCTCCTGCACACTTCAGTCGTACGCTCGCCGGTACTTGGATCGAAGGTTTCCTGATCGATGGATAGGTAGAGGTGGCCCAATTGCTTGGCCTCCACGCTCACCTAATCTGAACCCTCTCGATTTCTACTTGTGGGGCCATTTAAAATCATTGGTTTATTCGTCTCTGGTGCCTGATTTGGAATCCCTTTGGAATCGAATTGTGGCATGTTCTGAGGACATACGCAATACTCCTGGAGTTTGGGATCGTGTCAATGAGACATCGATGTGAGGTCTGTATTCAAGCAGGAGGTGGACATTTTGAACATCTTCTGTAATGACAACGACCTGCGGAAAGAAAAACTTTCCGGTGAATTTCAATGTTGTGAAGCCATAACTCGGAAATGAAGCATTTCCGGACACATGTTGTAATGAACTATTTTGATTGTCTACATGTGGGAAATGCATACCTGAAATTGTGCCCCGTATTTTTTAAACATCCTGTATAAGAAAGAAGATAAGAAAAATTGCTCTAATTATAGAGGAATAAGCATTTTGAATACATGCTATAAAATATATGCGTCAATATTAAAAACTCGACTCAATATCATAATAGAAAACATGCTTTCAGAAAGTCAAAATGGATTTAGGAAAGGAAGATCTTGTGCCGATTGTATATTCTCCATAAATCAAATAATAGAGAAACATAGAGAACATAATCTACCAACATACATGATTTTTGTGGATTATGAAAAAGCATTTGACAATGTTTGCAGAAAGAAACTATGGATCATAATGAAACAGAAAGGTATTCCGAAACATTTAATACCAGCAATTAAAAGTTTATACGTTCAAAATAAAATTGTAATTGGAACATCAATGGAAAGAAAGAATATAGCAGCGACAATAAATAAAGGAGTAAGACAAGGGTGTCCACTTTCGCCGTCACTTTTTAATATTTATATTGACAAAATCGTAATGGATTGGCAGATGGATTTAAATGTAAATTTTAAAATTAAAATATATATATATATATATATATATATATATATATATATATATATATTCTTATATGTATTGCTCTTTGCGGACGACCAAGTTTTAATAACCAGTTCTGAAAACGGGGCACAGAGGGCTCTATTCCAATTAAATAATATAAGTAAACGTTTTAACTTAAATATTTCAATTAACAAAACAAAAGTTTCAGCATTTAGAGGAGCAGATACATTAAGAGCCAAAACTGTCTTGGAAGGAAAAATTATTGAACAGATAAATTGTTTCAATTTTCTTGGGTGCAACATTTCTTATATGAAGAATGAAGATATTCAAAACAAGATTAATAAGTTCAGCTATGTATGCGGTGTCATTAATAGATCCGTAAAAAGTACAAGAAAAGAAACAAAAATTAAATTTTATAAGGTAATGGCAGTACCAATGTTGCTTTATGGGTCTGAATTTTGGATCCTTACTAAAAAAAAAAGAAGAAAGAAGAATAGAAGCAGCAGAGATGAAATTTCTGAGATCTGTAGGAGGTTACCCCTTATTGGATAGGAAAAGAAGTGAAGATATAAGGGGGGAACTAAGCATTTTTAAATTAATAGACAGAATAAAACAATATAGAAACGATTGGAAACAACATATACAAAGAATGGAAGCAGACCGCATATCAAAACTGATGATGAACTATAACCCAATAGGTAGAAGAAATGTTGGTAGACCGAAAACAAGATGGGCTCAACAGTGTTAAAAAAAATGAGACCGGAACGAGCCTTATAGGGCTTAATCCATGATGCTGATGATGATGATGCTGATGATGATTAATATTAATACATAATAGTTATTTTATGTATTACGTTGTGGTTACAGTTCAAGATTATAGTCAGATAAGAGTAAATAAATACAACATACTTGGTGTGATGCATGCACTTGAATAACATTTCACATTTTAAATAATTAATTTCGTGTTTAGGTGGAACTAACTAAGAAACTAAAAGGTGGAAAATAAACTGAGAGGATTTAATCCGGCATCGAAACTGGAATCCGGTGTGGCTTAGTGGATAAAGCGTCACCACGTAGAGCTGAAAACCTGGGTTCGAGTCCCAGTGCCGGAGAGAATTTTTCTCTGCTCCACCCATCCTTCATCGTATGGTAATGCAGAATTCCTGCAAGGAAGTATCATACGTACTTCGGTACATCGCAATAACAATTACTTAATGTTTTCCTATTTACATTTGCTACGACCATGAAAAAAGTTATACTTTATTTAACGACGCTCGCAAATGCAGAGGTTATATCAGAATCGCCGGTGTGCCGGAATTTTATCCCGCAGGAGTTCTTTTACATGCCAGTAAATCTACTGACATGAACCTGTCGCATTTAAGCACATTTAAAAGCCACCATCGACCTGGGCAGGGATCGAACCCGCAACCTTGAGCACAGAAGGCCAGCGCTATACCGACTGCGCTCCCGAAGCCGACTGCTACGATCACGAGAAAGAACAATTGTTTGTATACATCTGAAGCCTGATTAATGTAATATGTAGCTAATCGGCGATCTATGCATTAGAGGGGGGAAAGGAACTGGCCATCCTACTCCATTATCTCCTGGCCTAGTTGCCTCATAATTGGTACCTTGTTGCTATCATTCGTGAGGTTCAGGCCTGTCTTCGGACAGTTGACTAAACAACAACAATATATTTAACTTCGTCCACACCTGTGGAGTAACGGTCAGCGCGTCTGGCTGCGAAACCCCGGGTTCGAATCCCGGTCGGGGCAAGTTACCTGGTTGAGGTTTTCCCTCAACCCAATACGAGCAAATGCTGGGTAACTTTCGGTGCTGGACCCTGGACTCATTTCACCGGCATTATCACCTTCATATCATTCAGACGCTAAATAACCTAGATGTTGATACAGCGTCGTAAAATAACCCAATAAAATAAAATATATTTAACTTCTGATTTTCCTATTAAGTGATGATTTTGTTCAACTAAAGAATTCCCTTTCCGACAATTTCATAAGGTATAATAATATTTGTAAAATATTTTCTAAGACGATCATAGATCGTATACCAATAGAGAAGTTATATCCTGGGTCACAACATATGCAAACACTGCTACCGCCTGAGCTACCACGAGTAGCTTATTTCTAATTTTGCTGGTATTATCTTGATGGTTTTGATGAATTAAGGTGTATGTATCTAATGCCTACCCACTTCACTTGCTGATATACAGGTTGATTCATGAGGATTTACCGTCCTTTATAGAACTCATTTCCGAAGACATTCTGAGCAAAAAAATGTCATATGAACATGGGTCCTATTCTCAATATTTACAGAGTTACGTTTCGTTATTGGAACGCATTGCTGTGAACGCGTGATCTTGGTCAGCGTGCAGTCAGCAGCCAGCGCGAGCGCTACGGAAATCAAAGATAGCCGTATGCAGTTACGTAGAGCGACGAGTGCCGTTCACAAGTGTGCGGCCAAGTGTACTCAAGCGGACGGCGACATTTTTTAGAATGAGTTGTAAACTGTCCAAGACTGTAAATTAGGATGCAAAATTGAACTGCAAATAATTAAGTCGGTGGAAATGGTGTGATTTGTAATAAATGTTGTGATAAGTGCGTAACAATAATGTAATTTTCTGGTTAAAAATAGAAAAAAAATGTCTCTACCAAGCATCTAAGGAGTTCACAGCACATTTTTAGCTTCATAATACTTGCCAATTAAAGAAATGATACTCCTGAATGGTTCATTATCTATTTGTATTATTTTTTAACCTTCAAACTAAAGAAAAAACGTATTTACAAACAACTTCAAATTAGTGTAACTCTGAAAATATTGAAAATAGGAACTATGTTTATATGACATTTTCTTCTCAAAATGTCTTCAAAAATGAGCTCCATAAAGGACGTTGAAGATTGTTGAAGATTTATTTTTCAGTCGTTGACTTTACTATTTTGTATAATGTTATTAGGTGTTAACCTTTACATAATAAATTATATGACGTATGAACGTTTTCGTTGAGCCTGTCAACATCATCAGATACAAACTGTCATTTTACAATATCATTATTCTCAGTATTATCTACACAATCTACAAATACATTTCATGTTTTTTATCACGTGGGGATGAAATCTATTAAAAGTATATGAATTAGCTTTCTAATGTTCAATTATAAATACCCCAAATGTCAACATTTAAAATATACTTATACTATTTTTGCAAGTCATCATATGAGAACATAATTATAAACGATATAGTGATATAAGCTAAAAGTGAGATTAAAATATAAAATAAAAGATGAGCTAACTCTCTTCCATGTTATGCTATGCATGTGAAGATTTGCAAATTACAATGTTTTGTTACAAATTATTCATATTTCCATATTATAGTATATGATTCCTAGCCTGTCTTGACTGCCTATGCTTTGCAAGTCTTGGTGTTGTTCTTTCCGCCAATGTATTGGGTTTAATTGTTTATAGTTAATTAGATGGTGGACGTTTTTCTGTTTTTGCTTGTGTTACGTTGCTGTAGAGGTGTTTTCTGTGGATGTTGGTCGTGTTGGTCGTCCGTAAAGGACGGTAAATCCTCGTGAATATGTCTTCTTCTCTTGATAAGTATACTGCGGAGAGATTTGAGATTTAATCCAGGCATATTGGTGCATAATCTGGTGATTAGAAGTTGTACACCATCATCTCTCCTAGTCCCGAGGTTACATGCAAGTTTCTGTCCCCGCCGGGAATCGAACCCGGCTCGGAAGCAGACGTGCTACCATAGAGCTAACACGGCGGACTAGGCGAGATTAGTAGAGAGATTTTGTTTGGAGCCTTTTATCACGTACAGGATTCTTTTGCGTGCTGTAAATCTATAACATGGGACCAGAAGCTTGAATTCCCTGCCAGAGGAAGCATCCACTACTTCACAGTCTAAAGTTCGAATTCCACCTACAGCATGGACGTTCCTTACCCCCTTCCTTTCACTTTGACCTCATTTGTTGTATGAGGTAATGACCTGGCATCGTATTGGAACCCCACAGTGCTCATTTAATCTTCTTCTTCTTCTTCCCTTGAAGTATTAGGCCAAATGGCCTGTTACGATCTCACAGTTGAATTTTCAATCCAGCGCTTCTTTGGACGACCGAGAGATCTCTTCCCGTTTGGACGATAGTGGAGCATGACTTTTGAGATTCTAAAATGTTAAATGTTATGTTTTATTTAGCGACGCTCGCAACTGCAGAGGTTATATCAGCGTCGCCGGATGTGCCGGAATTTTGCCCCGCAGGAGTTCTTTTACATGCCAGTAAATCTACTGACATGAGCCTGTCGCATTTCAACACACTTAAATGCCATCGACCTGGCCCGGAATCGAACCCGCAACCGTGGGCATAGAAGGCCAGCGCTATACTAACTTGCCAACCAGGTCGACTTGGGATTCTATCTCTATACATGCGATGCAGATGATTTATCCAGTTGTTCTGATAATGTTTTACGTGATTAATTACAGGTTCTAGATGTAATTCTTCCATTACATCTTCATTGCGTTTGTGATCCCATTTCGTATATCCCGCTGTATAAATATATATCATAAATTTCATTTCATTAGCCGTTATTCTGCTTTCGTCTTTCTTCCTCAATGTCCATGCCTCACTGCCGTTACAAAGTACAGGTCTCGCCAAGGTCTTGTATAGGTGAATTCTAGTACTAGGGAAGGTTTCATAATGTTGTTAATTATTATTATTATTATTGTTATCCAAATATAGAAACCCTATTTTACCTTTGGTATATTAGGGTTGTAGTTTGTTTCATGTGAAATACATTATGTAGAGATAATACACAATTTTAAAGAATTAATAGTAGGCCTGAGTCATAGTTACAATATAAATACAGTAATTAATAGACAGTAAACAATACTAAATACCTTATGTAATAATTACTTTCAGTTAAAACAGAATTAAATAAAATTAGAAATTATAATCGAAGATGTAGAGAAATTGCAAGAATATTACATAAATTCGTGATTGTATACACAATTTTAAGCAATAGTAAAGAGATAATGCACAAAATTGCCTTAGTTACGAATAAAACACCTATTATATAGTTGGTTTGCGATAGTAAAGAAATAAAAATAAAATTACTTACGGTTACAAACTATATACCTGTCATCAAATACAGAACAATAGTAAAATCTATAATACAAACATAGTTGTTGTTATTACTATTATTATGTCCCAAAGAGAGACACCTTGTTTTAGATAATGCATTAGGATTAATATCACCATTAATTTAAATACAATTAATAGCTACAATCTTGCGTGGATGTGGTGTATAAACTCTGTGAATTGTTTGTAACAACATTTTTTTCCTAAGTAAATGGTAAAGGGGTGTGCAGTAATTTAAATTATGTTAATCTACAAAAATAATCACAGATTAGGTCTGTGAACTGAGAGGTAAATGCTCAAAGCTGTTTGTGAAGGCGAAAAAAAAACAGATACGAACACACACATAAATAAAAAGCTCTACATAAACTTTAATGCATTCTGGAAGCGATACAATTCAAGGATTTTAAAAAATGGATAAAAGGAAGAAAAAAATTGCAATGTTGTGAGTTGTGCTTATGCATACGAAATATGTTTAATCTCAACTATCCGAGAGTTACCTTCAAACTGTTCCATTCTGTATTCAAAGCACACCTTTTGAATCCACTTACGTTTATCGCTGCTACAATAGATGGAGTCAAGTAGAATAAAGGATACAAGTAAGAGGCCTTTCTTAAAGAGCTACTGGCCGTTAGGAATCACAATACATCGGCAATTTGCTTATTTTATTAACCTAATCCGCGCGGAATATTAATCGCCGTATTAAAATGATTACTGTTATGCCCTATTAACTCAGGCTGCAATATTTCAACTGACTTGCTTCTAGTTTCGTGGAACTTACTTTCAGAAGACACAATAGTAATATGCGTTACAAGAGCGGTATGTTGACGTTTTCATGTTCGAGGAAAATATTGAAAAAGCGAAACGTAGTTGAGCTTTTTTAATTTCCGGGAACATGAAAACAAACATACCGCTCGTGTATCGTACATTATTTTGTGCGAAGATCGTTTATTACATACCTGAAAGACGAATTTCTAATTAGTTGCAATGAAATCTCCATGTTGGTTTCTGTTTAATGACGGCAACTTCGGAACACCAAAATATCTTTCTTCAACATTGTTGCTATAAAATATTTTCTGTGTTTACTATACTCCAGCAGGCCGTGATATACGTCTGTCTTTTTTTTTCCCAGTCTATAAATGCGAACTTAAAACAAACGGTAAGGTTATGTAATGATTTATTTTTCATTTTAATATTTTAACAATATTATTTATATAACATATTGCAGTAATAACATCGGCATCTGGAATCTCGTTGATTTTTTCACGGCTTCCTTAATGTTACTTGTATCAGGAATGCAATAAGTTTCGTGGAGTAGTAGACTTTACTTAATTTTTGCAAATATTTAAAAACAATAATTAACATTGCAATTTAGGTGATATTGCAGTGGTATGTTTCCAAATTATAATTATTACTATGTTAAACGTCTCTAAAAATAATGTTTTAAAAGCCTAAAGCAGTAAAATGAATGTCGCGCTTAAGCGGTAAGAAGAGGGAAATTGTTATGTGTGTTACGTTGGGAATACTGAATGTGGTATTTCACACTTACCGCGTATTGGTTCTGTGCGGAAAACAAGCAAATACGCACGATCTCGCACAAAAGCAATTAAGCATGATTGTCAGTAATTCACAGTCGCAGTCAATTTGAAGGGAAATTCATGGTTAAGGTGTCCTAACAATGGGGAAAATGAAATGTTCATTTGCGTGGTTAAATTAACTTTCTTCTGAGACTTGTGAAGAGAGTATGGATATGCAGGGTGTAAAGGTATAAGCGCCGTCCTTTTCACAGTAGTCGAGAGTGGTTTACAGCAGGCATGTCAATTGATGCCCATAGGAGCAAGCGCGCGCTTTAGAGCCAAGGAGAGCCTGAGCGCTTTACAGCGGAAAGGAAAGAGACAGACGAAAGAGGTGGTATATGCCGCTTGGTCGAGCTATATACAGGGATGGCCAGCACTGATTCAATGGATAAAGGGAAGAAAACTTATTAATTAAAACTATATCCATGTTAATTTTTAGATTTGCCTGAGAAGTATAAGTGCATTATAAGAATGTAAGTTTTAATTTTAATATTCATTTTTCATAAGTTTGCTTTTTGTTATTCAAAAGGAATATTTTATCAACGTTTTTACAGAAAATTGTAATTTTCAGATATGATTGTTTAGTAGCCTTACAGGTACTAAAATAATGTTTCTGTAAATCTAATATATCGTAAATATGTATTACTGAAGATTGTGTATTAAAATGTTTGAAAATATTTGCATGGAAAATGTTTGTAAGGAAATGAATTAACAAAGCAAATACTGTTACACCACAAACAAAAGATATGTGCCTATGTGTTGGTAAAACGTCAGCTCTATAGCTTCAGCAGATTTCGAGATAATTTAATATCCTGATAACAGAAAGTTGCGCACCAATATCACCTAAAAGCATAATGCGATAAGAGTTTTATTATGTAATATTAGTTACAGTTAAAACATATACCTAGACAACTTTGCTTTGTACTGTAATATTGTTTTGATTACTTTTATAAGGCTAAAGATACCATCAATATCAATTTCAACTTATCATGTCATATTCAGTGTCTTTCTTTGGGATAACACTTTCTTTATGTTTAATTCACTTAGTGCAGTATAGTTGTAGTTATTATGGAATTTGTGTGAATATTTCTTCTTTACTCTTTATTATGTTATTAACGTTAAAAACACAACTGCAATATTAGGCTAAGAAATAGGTGTTAGTACTTTTGTTTTACAGACAATATAGAAAATATCAAACAGAAAGAAGCCATATGAAAATAACGACATAAAATTTCACGTTCCGTTTGAAGTTTGTGCACCACTGTTTTCTTAATCCAACAGGCTGCTTATTCCTCCTAGCATACCTAGCGCTTAATGCCCGCGCACGACGTCAAGGTCAGAAAAATGCGCTTGCTTTGACATCACTGTTCTACAGGATAAAAAAATGACCATACAACATAGGGTAAAAACTTGATAGTTTTTCCAGAAAAAATATTTCTTTCCTTATTTTATTTGCATTATACTGCTTATATCGTTAGTAAAACTACGGAAACAATTACATCAGTAGATATAGCTAGCAAAGACTTAATATTAGTTTAAATAAATATTTCTGTGTTCTATTACTTTTCGTGAAATTAAATAATGATAATGGATGCTTAAATTTGTTAATATTCTGGCGTGAGAGACGTGGCAACTTTCAACAGGATTTATTCTGCACAGACGTACAGATCAGCTGAGTTCAAGCTCCCTGTCCATAGGTCTACTGCCGAGCGGATGACAGTTCGGTAGACTACAGGTATTCGATAGACAACTTACAATTTCAGTTCTTAGGAAAATATTTGGGACTAAGAGGAATGAAGTTACAGGAGAAAATATGAAAGCTACACAACGCAGAACTGCATCTATATATATAATTTGAACTGGTAATGGAAATTATGGGAAAACGGCTGAACGGCCTCATTTTCACGCCTGGCATCCAAAGTTTTTCGGAAAAGTAGTAGTTTTCAGTGAAATGTCAATTTTCTTACGTAATTTTCCTATTTTCCGAAATCCGTCTGTTGTTAGTTTTGAGAACTAACTTATTGAATCACGGCCAACTTGATTGAATTTCAGAACAAAACACACACTACAATAAACAATAGGCTATTACACGAAGGCCATGACCTGCAGGATTGCCGACAATATTTAGACCTCAATTCAATTTGTTATTAAAAACTGATTCTGCAGTCTATAATTTTCTGAGTACAGCTGTGTATTGAATATTCAAATCTACGAAACGTGAGGTGGTTTGATGAAATTATTACCATTAGAAATTAAATATTATTATAGTTAATATCATGATGCATCTATTTTTCATTAATTATACATAATATTGACGCTATATTGATGACATGAAAGTGAAACGTTTTGAGGTTATGTAAGTAAATGTAGAGAATATCTTAATTTAGATCTTCATTTCTATAATTTACCGAGTGACTGCTATATATAACTACAAACCTTAAGTAAGATAATAATATTGTTATTAAAAATCAAATATTTTCATACTTATTAACCCAGTGGGATTGGGTCTCTTTCATATACTTAATGGCGGTGTAGTGTAGATATTGATATGTGTCATTGTCTTCAGTATTGGCTCGAGAGAGCGCAAAAATTACAGTTCCTAACGAAAGATAAAAAGGTATTACTTACTGATAAAATAAGAGGCCTAGAATATTTTATAGTCTCCAGATCATTTCAGCAAGATCTCTTAGTAGGATAAAATGATTTTACGCTCTACATTTCAAGTTCTACATGCAGCAGCTATACGAAAATGCTATTGTTCAAAGCTTAGCAAACCTGACATTTTTTAACTTTTGCCTACAATCCACAATGACCTGAAATAGCTACTGCTATCGTCCTGACATTGATACTTGCGTTTTCGCGTTGAAACTCAAAAACTGAAGTTCGATAGGTTCAAGAAAAAGTATTTGGCCTAAAAATCCATTCAGAGGGAGTAGCTATGTTTCATTATTATGGAAGCAAATTACTATCAAAAGACAAGTATTCTTCATTGAAAATAAGTCTGAAAAATGTTTATTTGAACGTCTAATGAACTTAGTTTGCAGCAGCATTTCCTGCACAAGCCACTAGTATATTATATTCTTCACCAGACATATGAAGGGTACGCGGGAATAACGATCAAGGTCCATTTTAGAAAGTTTCGAGAAAAACGAATTTTAAAGTTTAAGCACTTAATACTTAGTTATGTGTGTATTTAATAGAAATTGACGTAGTGGAATGTCAACAATGATAATTTCTTATTACTAGCTAGACCACATGACAGTACTTTCTTTCTACTATAAGATAGCATTATTAACTCAATTTCGATTTTTGATGGCCTTGATCGTTTTTCCCGTGTACCCTTCATATACTTAAGAACATTAAATACAGATTTTCGAGATGGGCAGGACATATAGCACTTATGAGTGAATCCAGAAATACATATAGAGTGTTAGTTGGGAGGCAGGAGGGAAAAAGAGTTTTGGGGAGGCCGAGACGTAGATGACACGATAATATTAAAATGGATTTGAGGAGGTGGGATATGATGATAGAGATTGAATTAATCTTGCACAGGATAGGGACCGATGGCGGGCTTATGTGAGGGCGGCAATGAACCTCCGTGTTTCTTAAAAGCCATAAATAAGAAAGTAATTAAGTAAGTAAGGTCTTGGTCTAAGGACCTGTCACAATAAGAAGAAAAACAATATTTGTGGCATCCCTTATTGACCATTAATGCTTTGTATACAATACTGTGCATATAGTCTCACGAAGAAGGTATTTTTAAACATAGAATAAGGGCCGAATTCATAGTCAACACTTATCGTAAGGAAACACTTAAGCAGTTGCTTATAATAATTTCCAATTCATAAATCCCACTGAAGTGAACGCTTATTCAAATGAGGTAGCTTGTCAGCTTACTCAAGTGTTTCCTCATATGCATTGTAATCAGCTGATTCAGTATACAGTAGATGATGATTATGATTTAATTTAATTTATCGAGTTCTGTAATTAAAATGAAAATGAGTTTCGGCAAGCAAAAGATATATCAGAGATATGGAAAACCCTTTAGAGATGTATAATGATAAACAATTTAAGAGGAGATACCGTTTCGACAAGAACACTGTTGTGGATATTCTGGTGTCTCTCATTTCAATTCACAATACAACCATGAGGCTTACCGATTTCGCTACTGCTGAAAGTACTGGTTGCTTTGAGATTTTATGATAAAGCAGCATTTCAGGTAGGCTAGATTTAAGCGGCATTTTATTTCGAAAAGTATTCACGTCCCAACAAAGTGCCATTTGCATTTTTGTTCGTGTTCTACCCAAGAAATAAGCTGTTAAAATTTTCGTAATTATATCACTTCCACTTTGTTTAGCATAAAAATAACTGAAAAATAAATTAAAATGATTTACTTACAGGAATATTTCCGGAGTTTGCATTAAACTCAACTGCAAATTTATTCCATGTAAATTTCTTCTTTTGGAGAGAAGAATTATCTTTTTTTTTCCGCCGATATCTCCATATTTCATAACTAGTTATCTTATCTCACTTCTTTCTTTTCTGTAAAATGCTTTCTGGACATCTTGTATAATTTTTAGCTCTATAATATTTACTTCTGTATTTGTGTTTGACAATAATGCCGACTTAACAATTTGAAGGCGCTGGAAAACAACTGAATGTAGGAAAGCGCTCACGTCTAGCCACGTTGCTATATTTCTTTCGATGTCAAGGGAATGCTCAGGGCATATGAAAGAGTAGCGTCTCTGCAATACGATCTGAAATAAGTGCTAAGGAAATGCTCATTACTTAAGTGTTTCCTCATTTTATAAGTGACAACTATGAATTCGACCCTAAGGCACAGTGTGCAGTGGATTGCTTATTTCAACAACCGCTCACGATTGTACGTGACACTTTAAGATTTAAGTTGTTAAAGTGACTTGTCTTGATTGCATATATATCACCTGACCAAGTTTGTCACTCGAATTGTGTATCTCTACGTTAAATTCAACCATACGAATGACACTCTGGACAATAACTTTATTCACATACTGTAGGATAGGATTTCATAAAACAGGGAATTGTAATACGTGCATATGATGCAGATTTAAAACACAATAAAAACAGTATCAGCCAGAATATCAATACAGGACAGTCAAAAACAACACTATTGGAGATCGAGTGTCGATGATCAAATTGTAATGATACAATCGGAAAAAATCAATTGTGTGGTGACGTCCACGTACGACTGTAGGATTAAAATACGGTTAGTATAAATTGGATCCAGTAAATTGGACATTTTGTTTCACCTACCACTAGAGCCGACAGCTGTCTGTATTCGTGTACTATCTGGGTGACCCGTTGTTTGGCAAGTCCTCCTACGTAAGATATTTATTTCTCCTCATATTTAGCAATTTCTTCAATGATAAATTTTTCACATTTAAAGGACAAAATTCTTTCAATAATTTATTATTATAATACACTGTTCTCTTAAAATGCATCAGTTATTCATAGATTTCAAAAAGGCGTATGACCCGGTTAAGAGAGAAGTTTTATATAATATTCTTATTGAATTTGGTATTCCAAAGAAACTAGTTCGATTAATTAAAATGTGTCTTAGTGAAACTTACAGCAGAGTCCGTATAGGCCAGTTTCTAACTGATGCTTTTCCAATTCACTGCGGGCTAAAGCAGGGAGATGCACTATCACCTTTACTTTTTAACTTCGCTCTAGAATATGCCGTTAGGAAAGTTCAGGATAACACAGAAGGTTTGGAATTGAACGGGTTACATCAGCTTCTTGTTTATGCGTATGACGTGAATATTTTGGGAGAAAATCCTCAAACGATTAGGGAAAACGCGGAAATTCTACTTCAAACAAGTAAAGAGATAGGGTTGGAACTAAATCCCGAAAAGACAAAGTATATGATTATGCCTCGTGATCAGAATATTGTACGAAATGGAACTATAAAATTTGGAGATTTATCCTTCGAAGAGGTGGAAAAATTCAAATATCTTGGAGCAACAGTAACAAATATAAATGACACTCGGGAGGAAATTAAACGCAGAATAAATATGGGAAATGCCTGTTATTATTCGGTTGAGAAACTTTTGTCATCTAGTCTTCTGTCAAATAATCTGAAAGTTAGAATTTATAAAACAGTTATATTACCGGTTGTTCTGTATGGCTGTGAAACTTGGACTCTTACCTTGGGAGAGGAACAGAGATTGAGGGTTTTTGAGAATAAGATTCTTAGGAAAATATATGGGGATAAAAGGGATGAAGTTACAGGAGAATGGAGAAAGTTACACAACGCAGAGCTGCAGGCATTGTATCCTTCACCTGACATAATTAGGAACATTAAATCCAGAGGTTTGAGATGGGCAGGGCATGTAGTACGTATGGGCGAATCCAGGAATGCATATAGAGTGTTAGTTGGGATGCCAGAGGGGAAAAGACCTTTGGGGAGGCCGAGACGTAGATGGGAGGATAATATTAAAATGGATTTGTGGGAGGTGGGATATGATGATAGAGACTGGATTAATCTTGCTCAGGATGTGGACCAATGGCGGGCTTATGTGAGGGCGGCAATGAACCTCCGGATTCCTTAAAAGCAAGCAAGTAAGTAAGTAAGTAAGTAAGTTAGTAAGTAAGTAAGTAAGTTCTCTTAAAATGACCGAGCATATTGGGAATTCAATGAATGGCTTTCCCAAAACACGCTATGAAATGTTTAATACAGAACAATTTTATCTCCAAAAGGAAGCAAAAACAAGCAAAATTGTATTAAACTATTTTGTTTTAAATAACTCACAAAATTCCTCCCTGAAATTAATGACATTACTTACGGTTAAACTTGTATTTGTACATGCATATGTATGCTATGTCTTGTATTGCAGTTTATGATATTGACACAGTAATTGTGTGTTCAATGCAAAACGTAGCTAATTGTATTATCTAATTTTATTGCAAAAGAGGGTAGTTCTATTATTTGTTTATGTTTTGCCACTCTAAATTTACTGATTACAATAAATTTTTGAGTGAATATTACACTTTTACTACGTCACACTAGTTTTGACCAATAAAACGGTACGAAAGGACGTCTTTCAACCAATCATGGCTGCTTATCGCACAATTTTATCGCGTCCCTAGCATTTGTTTAATTTTATCGCGGTCCTAGCATTTGTTTATTTTTATCATTGCCCTAGCATTTGTTTCTTTGTTTGCCAACATTTCAAACTGCACTGGTCTGGAAAAAAAAAAAAAAAACACAAACCACTCCAGTCGACGCATAGCACTTTCAAATATGACTCGCATTGGCATTCAAGAACAAGAATTAATAAAGATCACTGGTCATATATCTTCCTGAAGACCCATTTACAATTAAATCAAGAGAAATCCTGAATAAGTTCAGGGATACACCATGTACATCAACGAGTTCACTTCTTTTACGCACACGTCCAATACAACATCAACTGAACCACCAACCACTAAAACATTAAAATTTGAAAATTGTACTTTCAATAATAAAATTGTTTCTTTTAAAATTATTCATGTTTATTTTTTATTTCATCATCGTTAATTAAAACGTTTCTTGTTTATTTCATCATCCCTAATTAAAACTTGTTTATATTATTTAGGTTATGTTTGGTATAGCTTCTGCTATATGATATTATGGAAAGTCACGTATCAGAGATTGTTTAAAACCAAGATTTATTGAAAATCATCAGTCAAGAGACGTTGATTACTGGGATCCGGATGATTGAATTGGAATCCAAATGTTTTAATAAAAATGAAACTGAATCAACAAAGCCTTCTTGACTAGTAACCGTCCACAGAGTAAAATGAAGATTCCATAGTTGGCACAACTGATAACAAGAAAACATAATCATAAAACACTACTGCCATCTAGCGTAATGGTGCAATAATACATTTGAAGACAGTTTTATTTTCGTAAGCCAATTAATATTTTATTGTATTGGAGTACTTCGTTACTTCTAATCTTTATAGGCTATAGTTTCTTCTAATTGTGTAATAGTCAATTAAATCCTACTCGAGTTTTGATTTTCTCTAGATAAATCAAAACCTCTAGTGAGATTACTGTTGATGAAATGTAACTTCTAGGTACCTAGGACATACTCTGGGTAAGGAAAGATGCTCAGTTAAAATTTGAATTTTTCTAGAATGCTTTTTATAGTTTCCACAACTTTTGTAAAAGTTGAGCTAACTCATTTTTGCAGGGTTACCTTCTATTTATACAGACATTATTTATAGGAATTGCTATTACAACCCGCTGCATGATTTTGGCGAGATAGAAACTCTTGGACATGTGTTAGGGTTTTTCAAGGAAGGAGAATTAGACCTAAAAATAAAACACTCAACACTACCGTGCCAGATCAGCCATGGCATCTGAATTAAGAGAAATGAATTGGCAAGTCTTGAGGCAACAGTATTCAACAGTTTTAATATCAGATTGCAATGTTTAACGATACTTCCATGTAATTATTATTGTGTTATACAGAGTCTGCATGCATTGTATTCTTCACCTGACATAATTAGGAACATAAAATCCATACGTTTGAGATGGACAGTACATGTAGCACGTATGGGCGACTCCAGAACTGCATATAAAGTGTTAGTTGGGAGGCCGGAGGGAAAAAGATCTTTGGGGAGGCCGAGGCGTAGATGGGAAGATAATATTAAAATGGATTTGAGGGAGGTGGGTTAATGATGGTAGAGACTGGATTAATCTTGCTCAGGATAGGGACCAATGGTGGGCTTATGTGAGGGCAGCAATGAACCTCCGGGTTCTTTAAAGCCAGTAAGTAAGTTATAAAGAGTTCTGCACATGAACAGATAGACCTGCTGCTTTTGTTTGGTCTCTTGATCTCTTCCGGTGAGTTTCCTGCGGAGTACTGATGTTTCGGCACAGTGACACTCCACTTCAACGCCTGCTAAATAACGTCGTCTTCAATTTCCAATTTGCACCCGAGTGCCATCTTAGAGGAGGTAAAGGAAACCGCAAAATCAAACCCCATTACTGAAGTTGGCTACTGAGTAATTGCAGAGGTCTCTGTGGTTATTGAGAGTTGAGGGATGTGCTAGCAGCTCCACATTCACACAACTGGAACCAACTAGATGTCGCTGTTTAATTTTGTACGTGTTTCAGGTATCTTTCAATAAAATGCTATTTCTACATTTAATATCTTATCTGAACTTGCTGAAATTATAAATAACATACCTAATTTTTATTTAAAATATAGAATTTGCATCCAAAAGGGCAAATGCTCGTGCCTGGGACAGTTAAAGTTGTATAATATAGAAGCTAAGTGACATTATTAAAATTTTAAGTAGGTCTAGAAATTGAAAAAAGCACGGACTGAAAAAAAAAATAAAAAAATAAACACTATCTATAAGAAAAAGAATTAGGAATAGAAAGCTTTAATTTAAATAAATACTATAATATTTAATTGTGTAACTAAAAATATAATTAAGATTACAATGTTAGGAGAAAATCCACAAACGATTAGGGAAAACACGGAAATTTTACTTAAAGCAAGTAAAGCGATAGGTTTGGAAGTAAATCCGAAAAATAAAGCATATGATTATGTCTCGTGAGCAGAATATTGTACGAAATGGAAATACTATAAAAATTGGAGATTTATCCTTCGAAGAGGTGGAAAAATTCAATTATCTAGTAGCAACAGTAACAAATATAAATGACACTTGGGAGAAATTAAACGCAGAATAAATATGGGAAATGCCTGTTATTATTCGATTGAGAAGATTTTGTCATCTAGTCTGCTGTCAAAAAATCTGAAAGGTAGAATTTATAAAATAATTACAGTATATTACCGGTTGTTCTGTATGGTTGTGAAACTTGGACTCTCAGTTTGAGAGAGGAACAGAGATTAAGAGTATTTGAGAATAAGGAAAATATCTGGGGCTAAGAGGGATGAAGTTACAGGAGAATGGAGAAAGTTACACAACGCAGAACTGCAAATTGAATTCTTCACCTGACATAATTAGGAACATTAAATCCAGATGTTTGAGATGGGCAGGGCATGTAGCAAGTATGGGCGAATCCAGAAATGCATATAGAGTGTTAGTTGGGAGGCCGAAGGGAAAAAGACTTTTGCGAAGGCTGAGACGTAGATGGGAGAATAATATTAAAATGGATTTGAAGGAGGTGGGATATGATGATAGAGACTGGATTAATCTTGCACAGGATACGGACCGATGGCGGACTTATGTGAGGGTGGCAATGAACCTACGAGTTCCTTAAAAGCCATTTGTAAGTAAGTAAGTAAATAAACTTATTTCAGGATTTATTTCAATAAACTAATTGTATATATACTGATTTGATCCTAATAAGAAGATTGAATTTTCCAAGATTTTGTATTATATTACGGTTGAAGTAGGAGAAATAGGTTTCGAATAATAGCTATTATGAAATGTTTCTATCACCTTTATACATACAACGAAGTTAAATTGTAAATTTGTTCAATATTACAAGCACAAGATTATAAAAAATTGAAAGTGTGAAAGTGTGAAGTGTGAAAAATGAAAGTGAAGCGAGACGACAGGTACGAAGGAATAGAAATATTGAACTCTTGTATTCCTTCGTACCTGTCGTCTCGCTTCACTTACCTTTCTTCCCACCACAATCTGAACACACGCTCTCGCCATGAAACAATACTAACAATACCATCCCATCGCACCTCCTCATACTCATCTTCTTTCACAATAGCCCTGCCAAGACTCTGGAATTCGCTACCTGCTAGCATCAGGGACTGTCGAAATAAAATTGAATTCAAACGCAAACTTACTACGCACTTGGTCAGTAATTTGTAAATAGTTTCCTTAAGCTATCACAAAATATTTCAATATCCAGTAATTTCATCACTATACAATTTTGTTATTCTAGGTTTAATTTGTAATTCAGTAAATATAAAATATTCTTTGTTTTTCTATGATAAATTATCTAGCTTTCATTAATCAGGTAATCTTGTCGTACTTTGATTTTTATTGCAATTGGAATTGTAAATTTAATACTAATTGTAATTTTATTCTTCAGATTATAGTTGGAATGTCCTGGTAGAGGGGCAGAGAAGGCCTGACGGCCTTATCTTTACCAGGTTAAATAAATAAATGCTAATACTAATACTAAAATGTTGGAAAATCAAGAGGTCATGACAAACAAATTTTAATTATTATTTTTTGAAGCAAAGGCAACGGAATAAAATGGATTCACCACTTTATCCCCAATAAATTATGTCGTATCCATGTATAGATTCAAATATTGCTTAATAAGCAATGTGATTCAGATATAATACTTACGTAACTTATATATATATATACACACACATACTAGGTTCAAAAGTTCCCGGAATTTGCTAGTATCATATCAACAACGTACCTTAAACATTATTCTACAGCATTCCCTTCAAAATAGTTGCCTTCCGCAACAACACACTTTTGCCAACGCGTGTAGAGTTCCTGGAAGCGGGCCTGAAGCCATTTTGTGAAACCCTTCTTAGTGCTCTCGTCGCGTTTGCGATAACCTCTTCAGCATTGAATCTCCATCCTTTCAGATGACTTTTCAGACGGGGAAACAGAAAGTAATCAGGTGGTGAGAGATCAGGAGAGTATGGTGGGTGATCCAAAGCAGTTATGTTGTGCCTGGCTAGAAAATTCTTTACAATAATTGCGCGATGAGCAGGTGCATTGTCATGCATAAGGAACCAGTTGTTTTCTACCCACTTTTCTGGACGTTTCCTTCTCACTGCGTCCCGGAGGCGACGGAGGATTTCTACGTACAATTCTTTCGTTACAGTACGACTTTCTGGAATGAACTCATGGTGCATGAGACCCTGAGAGTCGAAGAAAACTTCCAACATAACTTTGCCTTTGGAAGTGTCCCTAGGAAATTTTTGCTTCCGAGGAGATTTTTCGATTTCCACTCAGATGACTGTCGTTTAGGGACTGGGTCGTAAAGTAGCACCAAGTTTCATCACCAGCAATAATTTTGTTTAAGAAATCACCATCTTCATCAGCCATACTGATCATGTCCCCAGCAAGAGTCATTGTTGTTTCTTTCTTTCTGCCGACAACATTTTCGGAACTAACTTCTGAGACACGTAATGCATGTTGAGGTGCTTGTGAAGAACATTGTGTACACTTCCGACTGATATTCTGACCTCTTCTGCTATCTTTTTATGGTTTTACGTCGGTCGTCCTCACAACATTACGCACACGCTGAGCGATTGCTTCATTTGTTGCAGTTGTTGGTCGGCCGCTGTTGATGCTATCGCGGCCACTAGAAAAATTAATGCCAGGCATACACTTGAGTTTTTTTCATTGCTGCTTCGCCATATTCTTCCAACAATCTTAATAGGAGTTTTGTGTAACAAAACACAGAACTTGATGTTTGTACGTTGCTCTGTGGACATAATTACAAAATGCGACGAACAAACAAAACACTATGATAAACAATTACCTACAACTCAAAACCAACAATCGCCATTATCAATAAACTTTAGGAAATGACATCATGAATGTTACCAACAAAACAAATGTATACTATCCCTTGTTATATATTAATACGAAAAATGGTAGTAAAATTCCGGGAACTTTTTGAACCCAGTATATATATATATATATAATTTTAATAATTACTGTTGGCTTTGAAAATGTTTCAAGTTACATTCAATAAAATGATTCATCAATGTTTTATTTATTTATTTATTTATTTATTTATTTATTTATTTATTTATTTATTTATTTTATTTTATTATTATTATTATTATTATTATTATTATTATTATTATTATTTCCACTGACTCGGCTAAATTGGAGAATATTCAAAGAAAATTTATTTCCTTGTGTTCTTATAGATTTTTACCAAATTCCGATTATAACTATGAGAAACTAAATGCAAATATTTTAATTGCAGTAGTTTGTTTACTAGACGTCAGGTCTTGATTATTTATTTTTTTGTAAAGTCATTAAGGGTGATATTGATTGTGAATCTTTCATAAGCAATATCAGTCTTCATATTCCGGTTAAGGGTTTAAGATTTCATAAATTGTTTTATAATAGAAATTCTAAATCTCTCTCTCCGGTCTGCAGATGTATTAAATATGCTAATTTGCATGGATTGAACTTGATCCATTTAATGTGTAGTAATACTTTTCGAGTTTTATGTCAGTTTTATTATTTATGCCATTGTTAGATATGTATCATACTATTCTCGTCATTTGCATAACTTTGCAATATTAATTATATGATTCCTGTCTTCATTTATATGATTTCATTAATTCATTTGTAATACATTTTATTTTATTACTATTATATTGATTGTATTTCATCTCATTGCCATTTTCTATCATTCATTCTCATCATCATTTGTTGTTTTGTTTCGTTTTGTACCTGTGCTAAACTGTAATTGGCCTTGTGCTGTTGTTTTTGCACATTAATATTCTAAATAAATAAATAAAATAAATAAATTATTATTATTATTATTATTATTATTATTATTATTATTATATCTAATTGCTAATTTCTTTAAGTTTAAAAACTTCAGACATTTTACTTTCGGAACAGCTCTCGTAGCAATGCAGAAGCAAAAATGTTCTTCACACTGTAGGGAATATTGTTTAAGTCCCAGGAATTTAGCGGCCAATTCAGCGCCGTGCGATCCTCTCTCCACCTTTGAATAAGTGTCGCAATACGTTCTTGGCCCGGCGCCCAACACTGGCATGAGGACGATTCTTTGTCGCTGTCTGCAAACTCGTATTCTCGTGGAGGACGGGCGGGCGGTCTTGCGAGGCGACGTGGATAAAGGGGCGCCATTTGAACCAGGCAGTCACATAATTAAAGCAGCACAATTACACCCCGCTGCAGCTTGTTGCAGCCAGCCAGTCCAGAAGAATCTACAACTGCGAGTTACACGATATTCTGCTTTCCATTTACACTAGTCGAGTATCAACTTACATTCTTTGGGAATTTCCAAATTAGACTCACTACCTTCACCCCACAATCGTCGACAACGTTAGTCCGTAGAAGTCGTCAACGTTAGCACGCAGTAGTCGACAACACTAGCACGCAGTAGTATACTAGCACGCAGTAGTCGTCAACGTTAGCACGCAGTAGTCGACAACACTAGCACGCAGTAGTCGTCAACGTTAGCACGCAGTAGTCGACAACACTAGCACGCAGTAGTATACTAGCACGCAGTAGTCGTCAACGTTAGCACGCAGTAGTCGACAACACTAGCACGCAGTAGTCGTCAACGTTAGCACGCAGTAGTCGTCAACGTTACAACATTAGCACGCAGTAGTATACACGCAGTAGTCGACAACATTACACGCAGTAGTATACTAGAACGCAGTAGTCGACAACGTTAGCACGCAGTAGTATACTAGCACGCAGTAGTCGACAACGACAACATTTAGCACGCAGCAGTAGTATACTAGAACGCAGTAGTCACAACGTTAGCACGCAGTAGTATACTAGACGCAGTAGTCGACAACATTAGCACGCAGTAGCATACTAGAACGCAGTAGCACGCAGTAGTATACTAGAACGCAGTAGTCGACAACATTAGCACGCAGTAGTATACTGCACGCAGTAGTCGACAACATTAGCACGCAGTAGTATAGAACGCAGTAGTCAACAACATTAGCACGCAGTAGTATACTAGCACGCAGTAGTCGACAACATTAGCACGCAGCACGCAGTAGTCGACAACATTAGCACGCAGTAGCACGACAACGTTAGCACGCAGTAGTATACGCAGTAGTCGACAACATTAGCACGCAGTAGTCGACGCAACGACAACATTAGCACGCAGTAGTAGTCGACAACATTAGCACGCAGTAGTATACTAGAACGCAGTAGTCGACAACATTAGCACGCAGTAGTCGACAACGTTAGCACGCAGTAGTCGACAACATACACGCAGTAGTATACTAGAACGCAGTAGTCGACAACATTAGCACGCAGTAGTATACTAGAACGCACAAGTATACTAGAACGCAGTAGTCGACAACATTTAGTCGACAACATTACAGTATACTGGAACGCAGTAGTCGACAACATTAGCACGCAGTAGTATACGCAGTAGTCACGCAGTAGTATACTAGACGCAGTAGTCGACAACATTAGCACGCAGTAGTACTAGCACGCAGTAGTCGACAACGTTAGCACGCAGTAGTATACTAGCACGCAGTAGTCGACAACATTAGCACGCAGTAGTATACTTAGCACGCAGTAGTATACTAGCACGCAGTAGTCGACAACGTTAGCACGCAGTAGTATACTAGCACGCAGTAGTCGACAACATTAGCACGCAGTATACTAGCACGCACGCAGTTAGCACGCAGTAGTCGACAACGTTAGCACGCAGTAGTATACTAGAACGCAGTAGTCGACAACATTAGCACGCAGTAGTATACTAGCACGCAGTAGTCGACAACGTTAGCACGCAGTAGTATACTAGCAGTAGTCGACAACATTAGCACGTAGTCGACAACATTAGCACGCAGTAGTATACTAGCACGCAGTAGTCGACAACGTTAGCACGCAGTAGCAGTAGTCGACAACATTAGCACGCAGTATCGACAACGTTAGCACGCAGCTAGCACGCAGTAGTCGACAACGTTAGCACGCAGTAGTATACTAGCACGCAGTAGTCGACAACGTTAGCACGCAGTAGTATACACGCAGTAGTCGACAACATTAGCACGCGACAACGTTAGCACGCACAACATTAGCACGCAGTAGTATACTAGCACGCAGTAGTCGACAACGTTAGCACGCAGTAGTATACACGCAGTAGTCGACAACATTAGCACGCAGTAGTACTAGCGACAACGACAACGTTAGCACGCAGTAGTATACTAGCACGCAGTAGTCGACAACATTAGCACGCAGTAGTATACTAGAACGCAGTAGTCGACAACGTTAGCACGCAGTAGTATACTAGCACGCAGTAGTCGACAACATTAGCACGCAGTAGTATACTAGAACGCAGTAGTCGACAACGTTAGCACGCAGTAGTATACTAGCATGCAGTAGTCGACAACGTTAGCACGCAGTAGTATACTAGCACGCAGTAGTCGACAACGTTAGCACGCAGTAGTATACTAGCACGCAGTAGTCGACAACGCACGCAGTAGTATACTAGCACGCAGTAGTCGACAACGTTAGCACGCAGTATACTAGCACGCAGTAGTCGACAACGTTAGCACGCAGTAGTATACTAGAACGCAGTAGTCGACAACGTTAGCACGCAGTAGTATACTAGCACGCAGTAGTCGACAACGTTAGCACGCAGTAGTCGAACGCAGTAGTCGACAACGTTAGCACGCAGTAGTATACTAGCACGCAGTAGTCGACAACATTAGCACGCACTAGCACGCAGTAGTCGACAACGTTAGCACGCAGTAGTATACTAGCACGCAGTAGTCGACAACGTTAGCACGCAGTAGTATACTAGCACGCAGTAGTCGACAACGTTAGCACGCAGTAGTATACTAGCACGCAGTAGTCGACAACGTTAGCACGCACGCAGTAGTCGACAACATTAGCACGCGCAGTAGTCGACAACGTTAGCACGCAGTAGTATACTAGCACGCAGTAGTCGACAACGTTAGCACGCACGCAGTCGACAACAGCACGCAGTAGTCGACGCAAGTCGACAACGTTAGCACGCAGTAGTATACTAGCACGCAGTAGTAGTCGACAACGTTAGCACGCAGTAGTATACTAGCACGCAGTAGTCGACAACTTTAGCACGCAGCTAGAACGCAGTAGTCGACAACGTTAGCACGCAGTAGTATACTAGCACGCAGTAGTCGACAACGTTAGCACGCAGTAGTATACTAGCACGCAGTAGTCGACAACATTAGCACGCAGTAGTATACTAGCACGCAGTAGTCAACAACGTTAGCGCAGTAGTATACTAGCAACGCAGTAGTCGACAACGTTAGCACGCAGTTAGCACGCAGTAGTCAGTTAGCACGCAGTAGTATACTAGCACGCAGTAGTCGACAACATTAGCACGCAGTAGTATAACTAGTCGAGCACGCAGTAGTCGACAACGTTAGCACGCAGTAGTATATTAGCACGCAGTAGTCGACAACATTAGCACGCAGTAGTATACTAGCACGCAGTAGTCGACAACGTTAGCACGCAGTAGTATACTAGCACGCAGTAGTCGACAACGTTAGCACGCAGTAGTATACTAGCACGCAGTAGTCGACAACTTTAGCACGCAGTAGTATACGACGCAGTAGTCGACAACGTTAGCACGCAGTAGTATACTAGAACGCAGTAGTCGACAACGTTAGCACGCAGTAGTATACTAGTCGACAACTTTAGCACGCAGTAGTATACTAGTCGACAACGTTAGCACGCAGTAGTATACTAGCACGCAGTAGTCGACTACGTTAGCACGCGCAGTAGTCGACAACATTAGCACGCAGTAGTTACTAGCACGCAGTAGTCGACAACGTTAGCACGCAGTAGTATACTAGCACGCAGTAGTCGACAACGTTAGCACGCAGT
This sequence comes from Periplaneta americana, assembly GCA_025594305.2. Lineage (NCBI taxonomy): Eukaryota > Metazoa > Arthropoda > Insecta > Blattodea > Blattidae > Periplaneta > Periplaneta americana. Next base: position 16,348,537 of record JAJSOF020000035.1, read on the forward strand.
AGTATACTAGCACGCAGTAGTCGACAACATTAGCACGCACGCAGTAGTCGACGTTAGTCGACAACATTAGCACGCAGTAGTATACTAGCACGCAGTAGTCGATACTGCACGCAGTAGTATACTCGCAGTAGTCGACAACATTAGTAGTATACTAGCACGCAGTAGTATACGTTAGCACTGCAGTAGTCGACAACATTAGCACGCAGTAGTATACTGGCACGCAGTAGTATACTAGCACGCAGTAGTATACTAGAACGCAGTAGTCGACAACGTTAGCACGCAGTAGTATACTAGCACGCAGTAGTCGACAACGTTAGCACGCAGTAGTATACTAGCACGCAGTAGTATACTTAGCACGCAGTAGTATACTAGCACGCAGTAGTCGACAACGTTAGCACGCAGTAGTATACTAGAACGCAGTAGTCGACAACGTTAGCACGCAGTAGTATACGAACGCAGTAGTCGACAACGTTAGCACGCAGTAGTATACTAGCACGCAGTAGTCGACAACTTTAGCACGCAGTAGTCGACAACGTTAGCACGCAGTAGTATACTAGCATGCAGTAGTCGACAACGTTAGCACGCAGTAGTATACTAGCACGCAGTAGTCGACAACGTTAGCACGCAGTAGTATACTAGCACGCAGTAGTCGACAACTTTAGCACGCAGTAGTCGACAACGTTAGCACGCAGTAGTATACTAGCACGCAGTAGTCGACAACATTAGCACGCAGTAGTATACTAGAACGCAGTAGTCGACAACATTAGCACGCAGTAGTATACTAGCACGCAGTAGTCGACAACATTAGCACGCAGTAGTATACTAGCACGCAGTAGTATACAACGTTAGCACGCAGTATACTAGCACGCAGTAGTCGACAACGTTAGCTACACGCAGTAGACAACATTAGCACGCAGTAGTATACTAGCACGCAGTAGTCGACAACGTTAGCACGCAGTAGTATACTAGCACGCAGTAGTCGACAACGTTAGCACGCAGTAGTACTAGCACGCAGTAGTATACTTAGCACGCAGTAGTCGACAACGTTAGCACGCAGTAGTATACTAGAACGCAGTAGTCGACAACGTTAGCACGCAGTAGTATACTACAGCACGCAGTAGTCGACAACGCACGCAGTAGTATACGCACGCAGTAGTCGATACGTTATACTAGAACGCAGTAGTCGACAACGTTAGCACGCAGTAGTATACTAGCACGCAGTAGTCGACAACATTAGCACGCAGTAGTATACTAGCACGCAGTAGTATACTAGCACGCAGTAGTATACTAGCACGCAGTAGTCGACAACGTTAGCACGCAGTAGTATACTAGCACGCAGTAGTCGACAACTTTAGCACGCAGTAGTCGACAACGTTAGCACGCAGTAGTATACTAGCACGCAGTAGTCGACAACGTTAGCACGCAGTAGTATACTAGCACGCAGTAGTCGCACGCAGTAGTATACTAGCACGCAGTAGTATACTAGCACGCAGTAGTATACTAGCACGCAGTAGTCGACAACGTTAGCACGCAGTAGTATACTAGCATGCAGTAGTCGACAACTTTAGCACGCAGTATTATACTAGCACGCAGTAGTCGACAACATTAGCACGCAAGTATACTAGCACTCGACAACATTAGCACGCAGTAGTTGACAATGTTAGCTCTACTATGCATTACTTAGCTTCCAGCCACAAATCTACAGATGGAGAAGTTGTGGGAGCTGATAAAATGTGGTCTGCAGGAATAACGTCAACTACTCAACGTGTAAAATATTATGAATGAAAACGTTATTTTAGACACATTGATATTTCTAAACATTCGGGCAAAGGCTACAGAGATGTCTGGGTCCCTGATCGGATAAAAAAACTGTAATGGAAATTATGTTTAACCAGTATGGTGAATATCGATGAAATCTGAAGACCCTAATGAGTCAAATCCACTTCCCTCGCCTCCACGATGGACCCCCTGGGATCTTTAAGGATAAGAAAGAGGGAGGTGTGCGGAAAGCAACAGGAAATTACCGTATTCATCTTTCCGAAGAAAAAATGCAATCATGGCATGATGACGCTTTCCACGGTAAAAGATTCCGGACGTAAACTGTCCCCACCAATCGGATGTCCGGGTGGGGAATAGTGGGGAAGGACACAATATGGCGAAAACAAAGGAAGGTGGAAAATAGAAAAGATTGAAGAATGCTGGGTTTTCAGTGAAAGACATGTCTTTGGACTGAACAGCATGGATGAATTATTATTGTTACTCAGAAAGCTGTATATCATGGAATTGCTGGGAAACGAAACTTCAGCAAGATATATCTGAATTGGTATTGCAAATTAAGGGTTATTTGACAATTAGAGTCCTGCGTTTGGTTACCTAAACTGACCAAGCAAACCGCAACTGTAGTTCAGTATGGGTTATAGGTCAGTGTCATTGAACTTCAGACACACAGTTGAGGTCTGCTGTTGAGTGAATATGGCTGCCGAAACATGTCGTAGGCGCTTGAAGATTAGTGTTCAAATAGAAGAAGTTGGTAGGGTGCGAAAAAGTAGAACCAAGGACCCGGGTTGGATCCCCGGCGCCAGAGCGAATTTTTCTCCTCAAATATTAATTGTCATTATAACAGATACTGTTCTGATGGACCAATTAATAACATCTTTAGTAAATTAGAAAAGTTATGTTTTATCTCACGAAATCAGTTTCTGAGAATTTGCTAGATTTATGCCGGAGTTTTTATTTTTAGTATTTTGGCAATAATTTCCTTTGTTATATTAACTATTTCTCTTATCTTTGTGCACAGCTTATTGGCCCTTGGTTAATAATAATAATGACGCTTAGTGTCATTTTTATTTTGTGTCTGTGTCTGTTATGTATGCTTTTACTTTTTTTTTTCTTTTTTTTTTGCATAATTTAAGGTATTGGAAGACTAATGTTTAATATTTTCAATTTCTATTTGTATTTTCAGTGTTTTTATGTCATATTCGTTCTGTCAGACGTTATTACATCATATTAATTGCATCATGGCATATAATTTTTCTTGTAGTTGTATTGCATTTTCGGTGTTATGAAAGAGAGTAAATAAATAAATAATTAAATAAATAAATAAATAAATAAATAATTAATTAATAATAATAATAATAATAATAATAATAATAATAATTTTTATTTGATACTTAGTTACTTACTGGCTTTTAAGGAACCCGGAAGTTCATTGCCGCCCTCACATAAGCCCGCCATTGGTCCCTATCCTGAGCAAGAATGATCCATCCTCTATCATCATATCCCACCTCCCTCAAATCCATTTTAATATTATCTTCCCAACTACGTCTCGGCCTCCCTAAAGTTATTTTTCCCTCCGGCCTCCCAACTAACACTCTATATGAATTTCTGGATTCGCCCATACGTGCTACATGCCCTACCCATCTCAAACGTCTGGATTTAATGTTCCTAATTATGTCAGGTGAAGAATACAATGCGTGCAGTTCTGTGTTGTGTAACTTTCTCCAATCTCCTGTAACTTCATCCCTCTTAGCCCCATATATTTTCCTAAACACCTTATTCTCAAACACCCTTAATCTCTGTTCCTCTCTCAAAGTGAGAGTCCAAGTTTCACAACCATACAGAACAACCGGTAATATAACTGTTTTATAAATTCTAACTTTCAGATTTTTCGACAGCAGACTGGATGGTAAAAGTTTCTCAACCGAATAATAACACGCATTTCCCATATTTATTCTGTGTTTAATTTCCTCCCGAGTATTCAAATACCAAATCTCAAAACCTTATTCCTTTGCTGTGGTCGTGCCAGAGAATCAGTCCCATTCCGAGGCTTAATTGAAGGATTCGTAACAAGCTGTTTTTTAAGGTGATGGGTTGTTAGCCCTTCGGCCAACCCCCAAGCTGGAGGACCACTCCACATCGGCTGTCCGCGACTGCTTTCACAGCTACCCTCCATATCTGGAGGCCGTCTTCTCGATCCGCAACCTGAGGAAGCGCCATGCCGTGGAATTTTTAGTTGATTGTATCCCAAAATTTATAGCAGCTCGAAGATGGTTTATAATTTTCTTTAAGAAAAGTTCTAGTTAATTAAATACAGAATAATAATATTTAACATTTTTTGTCACGTGTCTAAATAAATACAATTTCTATTTGTTTCAGGTCCAGGTATGTGAAATTGTCTACTAAACTACTGATAGCAACGGAATCTGAAGGAGTTTTTCATCAGATGAAGCCAATCCATCTGCAACAGCGAGAAAATCTGTTTCCTTGAAGGTTCGTAGCAGGAACATTTTTTAAGGTACATTGTCCACCATGAAAGAACGTACTAGTTTACATTGCAATGTTTACGAATTATAATTGGGGTAAATAGAAATATGGAACCAAAAGCCGAATTGGTGTTATTGACTCGCTTGTACAGAAACAAGTACCAGGACCCGTGGGAGAAGCCGTCACATTAAAACTGAATCCAGGTTTTGAAAAAATGAAAAATGTGTGCTCCCGTTCTCCAGGGGGAAAGCTTCAATTGTCAGTTACCTTGGGTACCTACTGCAGTGGCAGCAATGAAATTTGCACCTATGACGTCAAGTGCTGTCGAAAGAGTCATTTCGTCCTTCAAATGTATTTTGAGAGACAATAGAAAAAAATTCTCGGTCGAGAATCTTGAAAAGTACTTTGGTCATAACTATATTGCGACCAGGAACAGTACCAGTAAATAATGATGTTTTGTTTGTTTTTTGTTATTTTGTAAATAATTCTTGACCAAGTTTGAACAAATTTAATTCAAACGTTATGTGTGCACTGTACCTTTTATCAACAGTAATCTCACTAGAGGTTTTGATTTATCTAGAGAAAATCAAAACTCGAGTGGGATTTAATTGACTATTAGAAGAAAGTATATAAATATTAGAAGATATAACGTACTCTAATACAATAAAATATTAATTGACTTACTGAAATTCTATTTCACTAATGTTAGCTTCACCAAAACGTTTCAACGGAGCCGCCATTTTCAGTTGACTGTCTATTCTGCAAACAAATGACGATCGCAAAGCATGTTTTATAGTAGCGTAAAGAATTTGCAGTTTGAAATGTTGGCAAACAAAGAAACATGCTAGGGAAGTGATAAAAACAGAAGTATATAAAGATTAGAAGAGATAAAGTACTCTAATACACTAATATATATTAATTGACTTACTAAATTCTATTTCACTAATGTTACCTTCACCAAAATGTTTGAACGGAGCCGCCATTTTCAGTCGACTATCTATGCGGGAAACAAATGACAAGCATGTTTTATAGTACCATAAAGATTTTGCAGTTTGAAATGTTGGCAAACAAAGAAACAAATGTTAGGGTAGTGTTAAAAACAAACAAATGCTAGGGAAGCGATAAAATTGTGCGATAAGCAGCCATGATTGGTTGAAAGACGTCTTTTCGTACCGTTTTATTGATCAAAAGTAGTATGACGTAGTAAAAGTATAATGATGAATTGAAAATTGAAATTTATGTAGTCATATGAAGGAAAATTACATTAGATAAAATGTTAATTGTTATACTAATTTATTCAAACTACAAGTAATGCTAAAGGGGAACAAACAAAAATTTGAATCTTATAAATTTTGTTAAATATTTTGGTTCTTGGAAAGGTCACTTTCGTGCTCCATGTTGCCTTAATAAATATATATTTACTTTTTAAGAATAACTATGAGGATACATTTTTAACGATAGGGTAGTTTTTGCGACCCCTTTCACAGGTTGGACAATAAAAAACCTATTTCACCTATTCAAAAAACCTAAAATGGTCTTTTTAAAAACCTCAAAATCCGGTCTCTAGTTATGGTTGTTCTAGAGTTGCCAGATTTGTTTTAGGGAAAAAAGTAGATTGTAACAGAAATTGAGGAAGATGTGAGCGAACTTCCCAGGAATTTAGTAGCGTAAAATATAACAAAATTAATAGTTTATTTTTTAAGTTCTAAGGTCATTGTCATTACCGTACTTAACAAGCCACTAGGTCTAGTTTTTACAACAGTTTCTTTAAATAGTGCAAACCCGCAGTATTATAAAATAAATCTCTGCATATAGCAGGCATGTCAATTGATGCCCATAGGAGCAAGCGCGCGCTTTAGAGCCCAGGAGAGCCTGATCGCTTTACAACGGAAAGGAAAGAGACAGACGAAAACGGTAGTATATGCCGGTTGGTCGAGCTATATTCAGGGATGGCCAGCACTGATCAATGGATTAAGGGAAGAAAACTTATTAAAACTATATCCATGTTAATTTTTAGATTTTTCTGGGAAGTATAAGTGCATTATAAGAATGTAAGTTTTAATTTTAATTATTTTTTACGTTTGATTTTTTATTAAAAATATTTTCTCAACTTTTTTATAGAAAAGTGAAATTTTCAGATATAGACCTATTTATTTAGTAGCCTTACAGAATGTTTTCGTAAATCTAATATACCGTAAATACGTATTAATGAAGATAGTGCATTGAAAATTTTGAAAATATTCGCATGGAAATTGTTTGTAAGGAAATGAATTAACAAAGCAACTGCTGTTACATCATAAGCACAAGATACGTGCCCATGTGTTGTAAAAATGTCAGCTCTATAGCTTCAGCAGATTTCGAGAAAATAATTTAATATTCTGATGATAGGACGTTGCTCACAAATATCACCTTAAAAGCATAATGCGATAAGAGTTTTGTTATGTGATATTAGTTACACTTAAAACAGATACAGTGCCTAGGTAACTTTGCTTTGTACTGTAATATTGTTTTGATTAGTTTATTGATTACTTTTGTAAGGCTAAAGATACCATCAATATAAATTCCAACTTATCATGTCATACTTAATCTCTTTATTTGGAATATCGCTTTCTTTATGAATGATGTGTTTCATCCACTTAATACAGTATAATATTATAACTTACTACTGTGGAATTTAAGTGAATATTCCTTCTTAACTCTCTATTATGTTATTATGATTTAAAACACAAGTGCAATATTAAGATATCAGTATTAGTACTTTTATGCTCGACCATGCCGAAATGTAGTAATTATACACCTGGTAGCAGACCTTTAATGCATGTCATTAAAGTACACCTACTCATTAAAGGTCAGGTCTTTCAGCCAATGACGACTCAGGTTACAACTGTTCGGCCAATGACAGGTCAGCTTTCTACCGTTATAAAACCGCAAGTAGACCCTATTGATTATTCTCGGATATGCCATCGAAAGACAATTAGCGAAAAGTCACGGAGGCTGGAAATCCAATACTGTCGCAGAAGGTTATGTTCTGTTACTATAATAATTAGCGTTAATTGTAAATAATATTCAAATAAATTCAATTTGTCATCTCGTTTTTCAATGTCTAATTTAATTTCAATGTTATCTCTGTAGGTTCTTATGGCCTAGCAAGGTCAATGTGAACATCTGCTCCTCGGAAAAAATCAATACTTTCGCGGCTGCGCACATCTCACAACATACGGGACATTGGTCAAGGTCAGATACAAAGAAAATTAATAATATCAAGTTAGAAATATGGTCGAGCATAAAAAATCTTATGAAACTCGCCTATAATGGTAATTAAGAAGCTCGTATGAAAATTATGAAACGAGCGCAAGCGAGTTTCATAAATATCCATACTCACTTCTTAATTACCTTCATTATAGGCTCGTTGCATAATGTACTATTGTTTTACAGACAATATAGGTAATATCAAACAGAAAGCAGCCATATAAAAATAACGACATAAAATTTCACGTTCCGTTTGAGGTTTGTGCACCACTGTTTTCTTAATCCAACTGGCTGCTTATTCATATACATAACCCTTCCTCTTTCCATACTTAGCGCTTGCTGCCCGCGCACGACGTCAAGGTCAGAAAAATGCGCTTTCTTTGACATCACTGGAGTAGCTGGTCACTTAGCCGTTTTCATGAACCCATCTCCATCTCATCGATGCGTAAGTAATCTAATAACTGTGCGCTCGTTACAGATTTTGAATTAGAGGAAGCATCAGGCGCCGTCATGGAGTGGGGCGTCGAACTTGTTTACCTCTTGTCCGGGATCAATTACAGAGTATTGACGTCGACGCCGCGATTTCTCATGCTGCCCTCTCCGGGCATTGCAATTCATTTCTTGCCGTTCTTCGCGGGGATTAGTGCGCCGAGCGTGAAACGTATTGCCACAATTTTTTCACCACGACATTGCTGTGCTTTATTGCTGATAAAGTTAAGCTGCCCACAGGGTTTGACCGCAGACAGCCTCCCCACGTCCGTATATTACAGCTGTGATGGATAGCTGTGAACCTCGCACGTAAATCTTCGGTTGTGGCTGCCGCCGACGTGCAGCGTAGGAACCGGCCATTGTCGATAGCGGGCTTAACACAAGAATGCGCGCAGCTTATCTTCAACCAGTCTTCTTATCTGAGAAATGATAGTGTTGGGCCCATTGCCGTCGAATATAGTGTTAAATTTAGACACTACAGATACCGGAAATAATTAATAATTATATATAAGTTTTCAGTCAAATACACTTTTCATTTTGTGAGGTCAGATAATCTGTTACATCATAATATTTAATACGAAGTCACTAATATTTTCGACTTTAAAAAGTCATCTTCAGGTGCATGAGATGCAAACAATTTTAAAAATAGGTAATAAATTGATCTAACAATTAATAATATAGTAAGTAATGCACGTACTGGCATTTACAATTATATAAGTTTCGTGCCTCTTGAGGTAAACTGTACATGGTAAAGCTGAACATAGATGCTAGATTCTCGTATATATAAGACAAGGAAAGGCACGGCATGATATTAACCTTATACAATTAAAGGCTAAATATTCTCATTAGATCATGCCATTAAAATTAAATTTGTACAGTTTGATATTAACTATGTTAAAATGTTGAATATAATGTATAAGTTTAAAAAGAGATGGAAAAGCTGTGATGCAAATGCTGTTCGTAGGAGAACACGCAGTCTAATTCGTCGTGGTGAATGCCATAGTTGTATAGTTGTTCAGTTCTTTGCGTCCACACAAGGAGGCGTGTTTCACCCGACGTTACATGTTTTAGCCTTTAATTGTATAAGGTTAATATCATGCTGTGCCTTTCCTTGTCTTATATATATACAGAATCTAGCATCTATGTTCAGCTTTACCATGTACAGTTTACTTCAAGAGGCACGAAACTTATATAATTGTAAATGCCAGTACGTGCATTACTTACTATATTATTAATTGTCAGATCAATTTATCACCTATTTTTTAATTGTTTGCATCTCATGCACCTGAAGATGACTTTTTAAAGTCGAAAATATTAGTGACTTCGTATTAAATATTGTGATGTAACAGATTATCTGACCTCACAAATGAAAAGTATATTTGACTGAAAACTTATATATAATTATTAATTGTATCCACACTTTTCTGAACCAACATGTCTTTCAAAAAAAAAATTACCGGAAATAAGATAATTACGGTCAAGTGGGGTTAATCTAATCCATAATTAAATTGAATTAAGTATTATTATGATGTACCGAAGTACATACGATATTTCCGTGCAGAAATTCTGCGTCATCATATGATGAATGATGAGTGGAACAGAGAAAATTCTCTCCGCCACCGGGGTTTGAACCCGGGTGTTCAGCTCTACGTGCTGACGCTCTATCCACTAAGCCACACCGGATTCCCATCCCGATGTCGGATTGAATTCTCTCAGTTTAAATTCCACCTCTTGAGTTCCCTCTAGTGGGCCTACCCTCATGCACTGCGTCATAGATGTATGACAGTGGCACAATGCCCACACATGTGCAGAGGTGCACTCGTTATGAGTGACTAAGTGGCCGGGATCCGACGGAGTAAGCGCCGGCCGTCTTAAATCACCAAGTCATTATTATTCGCATATCATATATTATTATGATGTACCGAAGTACATAATATGATATTTCTGTGCAAAAATTCTGCGTTATCATATGATGATAGGCCACTAGAGGGAACCCAAGAGGTGGAATTTAAACTGAGAGAATTCAATCCGACATAAGGATGGGAATCCGGTGTGGCTTAGTGGATAGAGCGTCAGCACGTAGAGCTGAAAACCCGGGTTCAAATCCAGGTGCCGGAGAGAATTTTTCTCTGTTCCACTCATCATTCATCATATGATGACGCAGAATTTCTGCACGGAAATATCGTATGTACTTCGGTACATCATAATAATACTTAATTCAATTTAATTATGGATTAGATTAACCCCACTTGACCGTAATTATCTTATTTCCGGTAATTTTTTTTTTTGAAAGACATGTTGGTTCAGAAAAGTGTGGATACAATTAATAATTATATATAAGTTTTCAGTCAAATATACTTTTCATTTTGTGAGGTCAGATAATCTGTTACATCACAATATTTAATACGAAGTCACTAATATTTTCGACTTTAAAAAGTCATCTTCAGGTGCATGAGATGCAAACAATTAAAAAAATAGGTGATAAATTGATCTGACAATTAATAATATAGTAAGTAATGCACGTACTGGCATTTACAATTATATAAGTTTCGTGCCTCTTGAGGTAAACTGTACATGGTAAAGCTGAACATAGATGCTAGATTCTGTATATATATAAGACAAGGAAAGGCACAGCATGATATTAACCTTATACAATTAAAGGCTAAAACATGTAACGTCGGGTGAAACACGCCTCCTTGTGTGGACGCAAAGAACTGAACAACTATACAACTATGGCATTCACCACGACGAATTAGACTGCGTGTTCTCCTACGAACAGCATTTGCATCACAGGTTTTCCATCTCTTTTTAAACTTATACATTATATTCAACATTTTAACATAGTTAATATCAAACTGTACAAATTTAATTTTAATGGCATGATCTAATGAGAATATTTAGCCTTTAATTGTATAAGGTTAATATCATGCCGTGCCTTTCCTTGTCTTATATAGGCTATACGAGAATTTTTCTCTGTTTCACTCATCATTCATCATAAATTGAATTAAGTTCAACCAGTCTTCTTAGCTGAGAATTGATAGTGTTGGGTTCATTACCGTCGAAGATAGTGTTAAATTTACGCAATACAGATACCGGAAATAAGATAATTACGGTAAAATGGGGTAAATGTAATCCACAATTAATTTGAATTAAGTTCAACCAGTGTTCTTAGCTGAGAAATGATAATGGTGGGTCCATTACCTTCGAATATAGTGTTAAATTTAGACAATACAGATACCGGAAATAAGATAATTATGGTCAAGTGGGGTAAATGTAATCGATGTAAACTATAATTAGAATAAAGTTCAACCAATCTTCTTAACTGAGGAATGGTAATGTTGGGCCCATTACCGTCGAATATAGTGTTAAATTTAGACAATACAGATACCGGAAATAAGATAATTATGGTCAAGCGGGGTAAATGTAATCGATGGAATCCATAATTACAATTAAGTTCAATCAGTCTTCTTAACTGAGAAATGGTAATTTTGGGTCCATTGCCGTTGAATATAGTGTTAAATTTAGACAATACAGATACCGGAAATAAGATAATTACTGTGAAGTGGAGTAATTGTAATCCATAATTAAATTTAATTAAATTCAACCAATCTTCTTATCTGAGTAATGGGTCCATTACCGTCGAATATAGTGTTAAATGTAGGCAATACAGATACCGGAAATAAGGTAATTACGGTCAAGTGGAGTAAATGTAATCTATAATTAGAATTAAGTCCATCCAGACTTCTTAGCTGAGAAATGATAGTGTTGGGTCCATTACCGTCGAAGATAGTGTTACATTTAGACAATACAGATACCGGAAATAAGATAATTACGGTCAAGTGGGGTAAATATAATCAATGTAATCTATAATTAGAATTAAGTTCAACCAGTCTTCTTAGCTGAGAAATAGTAGTGTTGGGTCCATTACCGTCTAATGTAGTGTTAAATTTAGATAATATAGATACTAGAAATAAGATAATTACGGTCAAGTGGGGTAAATGTAATCAATGTAATCTATAATTAGAATTAAGTTCAACCAGACTTGTTAGCTGAGAAATAGTGGTGTTGGGTCCATTACCGTCTAATGTAGTGTTAAATTTAGATAATACAGATACTAGAAATAAGATAATTACGGTCAAGTGGGGTAAATATAATCAATGTAATCTATAATTAGAATTAAGTTCAACCAGTCTTCTTAGCTGAGAAATAGTAGTGTTGGGTCCATTACCGTCTAATGTAGTGTTAAATTTAGATAATACAGATACTAGAAATAAGATAATTACGGTCAAGTGGGGTAAATGTAATCAATGTAATCTATAATTAGAATTAAGTTCAACCAGACTTGTTAGCTGAGAAATAGTAGTGTTGGGTCCATTACCGTCTAATGTAGTGTTAAATTTAGATAATACAGATACTAGAAATAAGATAATTACGGTCAAGTGGGGTAAATATAATCAATGTAATCTATAATTAGAATTAAGTTCAACCAGTCTTCTTAGCTGAGAAATAGTAGTGTTGGGTCCATTACCGTCTAATGTAGTGTTAAATTTAGATAATACAGATACTAGAAATAAGATAATTACGGTCAAGTGGGGTAAATGTAATCCATAATTAAATTTAAGTTCAACCAGTCTTATTAATTGAGAAATGGTAGTGTTGGGTCCATTACCGTCGAATATAGTGTTAAATTTAGACCATACAGATACCGGAAATAAGATAATTACGGTCAAGCGGAGTAAATGTAATTGATGTAATCTATACATACAATTAAGTTCAACCCGTCTTCTTGGCTGAGAAATGGTACTGTGGGTCTATTACCGTCGAATATAGTGTTAAATTCAGAAAATACAGATACCGGAAATTACGGCCAAGTGGGGTAAATGTAATCTATAATTAGAATTAAGTTCAATCAGTCTTCCAGTAAATGGTAGTGTTGGGTCCATTACCGTCGAATATAGTGTTAAATTTAGACAATACAGATACCGGAAATAAGATAAATAAGTGCGGTAAATGTAATCCATAATTAAATTGAATTAAATTCAACCAATCTTATTAGCTGAGAAGTGATAGTGTTAGGTCCATTACCGTCGAAGATAGTGTTAAATTTACACAATACAGGTAACGGAAATAAGATAATTACGGTCAAGTGGGGTAAATGTAATCCATAACTAAATTGAAATAATTTCAACCAGTCTCCTTCACTAGGAAATGGTAATGTTGGGTCCATTACCGTCGAATATAGTGTTAAATTTAGGCAATACCGGAAATAAAATAATTACGGTCAAGTGGGGTAAATGTAAACCATAATTAAATTGGCTCAAGTTCAGTAGATTAATGTTTCTATACAAATGTATCCAAAAACTTAAGGGACACTAAGACTGGATTTTTGGCGAAAATGTTAAATATATATATATATATATATATATATATATATATATATATATATATTTTTTTTTCAAAATAATTACCCTATACATTTGTTTAGCATTCTATTCTATATTTTTATCCCCCACCTTCTACTGGTCTGGTGACCATTTTTGAAATGCTAGGCACAACTCTTTCAAACCTACCATACCCACTAAAAATAAAGTTTTCTCAAAACTACGTTACATATTTTCAGACTACGAGTGAGGTTCGGTCAGTCCTCTCCTCCCACCAGCCTACTGCTTTCTACCTACCCTTGCCTTGCAAGGCGGGCTGTGTTTTATATGATGTCACCTGCTTTGACGTTCTGCCGACCCCTAGGTTAAATCAATGTACGTAGATTAACCCAAACAACATTATCCTGAAGTATTTTACATTTCACTTGAGACACCCTGTGTCTATATTTACCACTTTCTTCAAAACTATGAAATATTTCATAATAAACTAGCATCTATGCCCTACGGTAATGACTAAACAGCGCATTTCGGGTTTGTAAACCGCAAACTAGGCTACAACATAAGACTATTGATATTATCATCAAGCTTATCACGCTGGTTTTGCATCCAGGTGGCCCGGTCTCGATCCCCAGCCAGGTCGTGATGGAATTTTTGGTGGACAAGCAGACTTTGCAGGGTATTTTCTCGGGGTACTCCCGTTTACCCTATCATTCCATCAACACACTTCACCTCCCTCTCATTTCGTCTGTCATCTACAATAGTAAAAATAGGCTGGGGTGAAATCTTGGGAGTAGTACTGGTTTCCGATGCTGATGTAGGAATTGCTTTTGCTCCGGCCCCTGGATGAAAAACGTTGTCCGCTAACCTCTGACCCTAGATATGGCCTATTAAATACAGGGTGTCCATAAAATAAGTAACTATTTCGTGTTTACGCTAACTTACGAATATTTTTGTTGTTATAGGTTGACCACTAAGTACAATGTTGACTATTGCTGAACATGTTGGCGTTGTGACATGGCGTCTACAGGGGTTCCGTACGATGAGCTGCGACGACGGTTTGAACGGAAATTTCGATAGGATGGACCAACGAATAAATCCATATGGAGGCTTTCGAATAAGTTTCAACGAACAGGCAATGTTGCTGACGAGTCTTGACCAGGTCGACCTTCCACAAGCCCAGCTAACATTGACGATATACGGGAGATAATTGAACAGAATCCTAAACCTGTACGTTGTCTTTTGCGTCAATTGCAAATTCCGAACTCAACAGTGTTCAAAGTGCTCAAGTTCACCTTGAAGAAGCGTGCATATCATTTGCAAGTGTTACACCAGTTGCATGAAGAGGACCTTGCGGAACGGATGGCGATGTGCATACATTTGCTGGATTCTGTGGATACTGATGATTTAATGTCACACGTGTTGTTCAGCGATGAGGCGACATTCCATGTAAGTGGACAAGTGAACCGACATTACTGTCGGATTTGGGCCGACAAACCTCCAACGGATTTTATTGAGCACATCAGAGACAGTCCAAAGACGAATGTCTGGCTGGGAATCACACAGACAAAGATCTATGGACCATTTTATTTTTCAGAGAAAAGACCATTACTGGTGCCTGTTACTTGGATATGCTGATAGAGTTTCTGTAGCCACAACTGGAACAAGATGGTATCGTAGACACTGTTGTTTACCAATAAGATGGGGCCCCTTGCCACTATGCGACTAGGGACTACTTGAATGAAGTGTTTCCCAACCGGTGGATAGGACGAGGAGGTCGCACACCATGGGCAGCAAGATCTCCAGACCTTACTCCATTAGACTTTTCTGTATGGAAATTTGTTAATCGAACGTCTACACAAGAAAAGTGTCTAATGTTGATGAACTGAAACAAAGAATTCGTGATGCAGTGTCACTAATCACATCACAGTTTCTGCGAAATGCATTCCGTGAATCCGTGTCCAGATGGAAATTGGACGACATGTCGAAAGGAACCAATGAGTGTATATGAATGAGTTTGTAGTGTACAATCGTCTTATGCATACAAATATCATGAACTGTATCGTTTTCATGAAAATAGTTACTTATTTTATGGACACCCTGTACTACGCTTCAACACGAAAGATCTGATTTAACAAGAGTTTTGTTAACAAAACCATAACGACGGTTGGTGAAACGCGTAATATACTGTTAAAAAATTAAATACTTGTTAGGGAAACACTAACTTGTTACTATATATTTAACGGAGGTAAAAAAATGCAGCATTTTATTTGTTTTTGCATAAAATATTTCGTCATAACGAGGAAATACGTGTCTCTCAGAAGGCAGTGTTTATTTGTTCTTGTTCTTTCAGTACGACATAGACGACTTTACTAATAAAATTAATGGTTTCCTCTTTAAATAATCAGACCTGTCCTAAATACATAATGCAACGTCTGTAACTTTCTGGGACACTTGTAAGAGGGCCATTCGTCCCGCGTTCTGTTTGTCCTGTCTTCCGCCTGATTGCCCTCCGAGGAAGAGAAACCTCCGCAATAACTTAATTATGTGACACGACTCCCCCTGTACTATAAGTGATTCCACAGCTTGGATTTGATTATACGACATTCTGCGTACTACAGTGTTTAATTGAGTTTTTCACTTGCGTTCTTCGGTGTTACGAGAGATTTAAGCTGATTCCAAACGAAGTTATAGCTCATTGATTCCTGTTCGTGGCGGTGTCAAAGTTAGGCGGCACAGATGCAAGTTTCTGTCTGTGTGACAAGAATTTGTATGACAGTGCGTCCAAAGCTTCTGCTTGTGGCGCAGTAAGAATTTCAAAGCCCCCTCCAGATCGCAAGAAAAAACCGACGTGCCTTTGTTAACAGCATTTTACATCATGGGAGGCTATGAGATCTCGCATGTTCTTCATTTCTGTGATACAGAGTTATACAGGGACATCATTTTATTTTTACTTCAATTTTTATTGTACTGAGTTTTTTAATGTACTTCACTCTCACCCCTTCTACTAGTAAACTTCCAACCGTTCACGACACAGAACCGAGGGCGCGTAAGCAGTACTGAGTACGTTCCAGAAATATGTTCGCGTTTTCCAGTGACGAAAGAGCTTTCAATATTGAATCATATTTTCGCACAGGTACTGTCGTCCGTTTGCCTACGTCGCATCCCGGTTTCCCCCACCTGCTTCTGTTCGCCACTCTGTAAAGTCTAGTAGCTGGGCTGTCTTAGCTCTTTTCTGAAAACATGAATTTCTGTTAGGAATTGGACGTCTACGTAATATTATACAAGTATTTAAAATAACTTAAATAAAAGGGCCTCGTTAAGTAATTAACTGTCACGTGATTTCCCCTTTTCTACGGCCCTGCAACAAAACCACTTGAACGGACAGTAGCTAGCATGTCTGAGTAATTTTATCTTTTCGGATCGGGCAGAAGTGAAGATTGAATTTACAGTACGTAAGGTACTCTTTTATAGAGTAGGTACAGAGTTATTTCAACATGAGTTACTCGTACAAAGGACGAAACTTGTAATTGGAATTAGGTACAATAGTCTATATTGCGATAGTATGCACAAAAGAACTGAAGCCTGTATCGAAATGAACTGCCACCATTTTCAAAAATGTATTTAAATATCTATATTATGATTATTTTTCAATTTAACTTCATTCTCTATATTGTACGCTAATGTGTTGTAACAGTACAATATACAATGCATAATTAATACTTCCGAATGGATAGCTCAGTTCGTGAGTAAAAACACTAAGTGTTAATACAGTACTGTATTTTGATTAAACAAAAACCTAATGAAAATTATCAAACTCAAAATTGCGATATTTCCTAGTTTACATAAATGGATGAACTACTTTTCTTTCCTCCTATACCTAGTAAAGTGATTTGTATTTTATGCCAGTATCATCGAACTCCAGTCGTGGAAGGGGTAGCAAACGGTTTTTCCGGTTCTCAACCGTTAATCCAAAGGTATAGCCAGGTTAATATTAAAAATGTTAGTAACAATAAAATGATGTCCCTGTAGAACTTACACATTTCTTTTTTTCTTTATTTCAAAATGAATGATGCCAGCCACAATTTGTTATACCTCAAATGTAGAGTATCTTTGGGAGATTACTAACGTCTATAGCAAATGTTGAAAATTCTTTATTTATTCGGCTGGAAATTCACTTAATGCCCAGTTTTTAACGTCAAATTAAGCAGGAGTTTTGATTCCCTGTCACGAGATGCGCAGATGTTTATTCTTTATTCCTTAATGTTGGCAGCTGTTTTCGACATTTTGTTTTAGTCACTGAAAATACAGTACACATTACATCAACGGCTCTTCCTTGTGAAGCAGTACTGGATTATGAATTCAGTTACAGCTACTCAAAGTGCATACCAGAGAGAATTTGGTGTTCGTAATCCCTACCATCCCACAAAGAAAAATAATACTGGGACTGGAAAACAAATTGGAAACAACTGGATCTCTAAAAGAATACTAATTCTGATAACAAAAAATATACAAAATAAAGAATTAAATACTATGTGTGTTTAATACTATAACAGTGTAACTTGACACAGTATTTTAAAATATTTGTTCGTCATTAATTTTTAATTATTAATTATTGTGTACTCATGTACTATAATTACCAATGTATGTAAACTGTAAATGTGTAGACATTTCGTACACAATATATGCGGCCCTCAAAATCTCATAATATTTAGCTGCGGTCCCAGAAGGGTAAGTTGCCATGACTGGTCTAAATCATATTTGACTGTGTTTTTTAATCTCTGTGTAAGTGAATTTCGTGGCTTCAACTTGTATTTTACGATCACAGAAAGCAATAAACAGAATGAATGTCATGAAATATAATATACCATCTTTAGTTTATTGCAGTTGCATTTGTCGCATTTTGCTACTCGACTTCTAAAAATGCAACAAACTCTCAATGTAAATGTGTAAAATGCAACAACTACATTAGACTTCAGAAACAAAGATGGTAATGCAGAAAATTAAATCAGAGATGTGTTTGAACTAATCTCAATTTAAATGAAATGCTAATGGCATGGGCAATGTTCAAGAAGGTATTGAACAATAGATGTTCAGGAATGGACTTTCCAAAGAGTTGGTACAAGTCATGTAAGTGAAGTAAACAATTTCTTCTAATTGATTTATATAATTCCATCGCATACTGTAAATTGTGAGCGAGGATTTAGTTGCATGAATCTTGTAAAAACTGGAATTAGAAACTGCCTTTCAGTAAAAAGAGTTAGCAATCTGCTAACAATAAATCTTGAAGAGCCTACTAGTAAAGAATTTCAATGTTTAGAGTGCCCACAAAATAACGTATTTTAATGTAATGTAAATTCAGCAGTAATTGATTCTAAACATACCTAAGTGTAATGATTTACTTATATAAGTAGGCTATATATAGTTCTAGAGTGTGGTAAGAGGGATTGAAAGTAATAAAACTTAATAAAAAGTAATAAAAATAAATAAAATAAAAAGTGCTAGTTTCGGCCAAAGGCATTATAATTAAATTACAAACCATTTTCCAAATTTGAAATATTTTAAAATTGAACCTTTTAAAAAAGAAATTTATAAAATTATTCATGATATATAATATTAACAAACGTGTGTATTTTTTACCTTTTTATTTCTGTCGACTATATTTATGTTTTTATTGAATATCACTGGCTTCCGTCTGATTATCAATTTATAATAAATGTTTTTCTCTCTCTTTCTCTTTCTTCTTTTCTTTTTGCTCTTGTGTGTTATTTATCGGTTTGAATTAAGTTAATTACTATATTTAGTAAACTGTCTTTGGAAGTTTTGTGTTATATTATTGGCTAAGACCACACCGTACACGAGCCTGGCTCTTACGGTAGTGGCTAGAAACATTTTTGTTTTATAATTTTAATTTGTACTCACTTTTCCTACTAGCTAGCTAGTTAAATATATAAAAAACATAAATAAATAAACATACAATGACAACTCCGAGAAAAAATTACATAACTTTTTGTTTTTCCATAGTTTATTAATTTTATCTTTCTGTAGAATTATTTATAATATTGCACGAGCTTTCACAATTTGCACAAATATAATTTTATGCTCGACCATGCCGAAATGTAGTAATTATACACCTGGTAGCAGCCCTTTAATGCACCTCATTAAAGTTCAGGTGTTCCACCAATCAGAAAATACCATTGTAGCAATATGAAAGCGCAAGTATCGATTATTCTCGGATATGCAATCGAAAGACAACAAGTTCTATTACTATAATAATTAGCGTTAATTGTAAATAATATTCAAATAAATTCAATTTGTTATCTCGTTTTTCAATGTCTAATTCAATTTCAAGGTTATATCAAGATTAATGTTTATTTTACTCTCTAGATTATATCAAGGTCAATGTTCACATTTGTTTCTCAGAAAAAAATCAATACTTTCGCGTCTGCGCACATCTCACAATTTACGAGGTATTGCACAAGGTCAGTTCCGCTCCTCAGTCAGATAAGAATAACATGAATACTTATGAATAATTTCAAGTTAGAAATATGGTCGAGCATAAAAAGTCGTATGAAACTTGACTATAATGGTAATTAAGACGCTCGTATGAAAATTATGAAACTCGTTTGCGCTCGTTTCATAAACATACTCGCGTATTAATTACTACCATTATAGGCTCGTTGCATAATGTACTATTATATCTGTGGTGTTCGGGTAAAGGGGTATAAGTCATTTTTTTGTGTGAATGGAATTTTATTCCCCAGATGAACACACAAGTTAAATTATACAAGCGAGTGTGCAAAAATCAAAGAATACTAGCAGTTTATGTGTTTTGTGTAGAAAATTATTTGTAATAAGGGTTCCAAGTTTAATTTTCATTTATCTCCGAACTCATTTTTATCACTTATCTCCCTTTACCCAAACACCACAGATATTTGTGCATTTTGCGACAATTATTTACTGTATTTTATAATTTAACCTTTCGTCACTCGCACTGTTGGACTTTATCCAACACATTTTTATCTTTGATTATTATTCCTCTCATAGGTCATATTTTGACTAACACCCCAATTCTATTCCATTATTGACATTTCTCGATATGTTTACGAAACATTTCATATATATTAATTGCTTAAAACAGTCAGTACTGTTTGAAAGGTATTGGAGTGTGCACCGTTTGACTATATCCAACGCGCTAGCGGCCGTGTAAGCAAATTTGTGCTCTTGCTGTTTCTATTTTTCTTAGCAATTTCATTGCCAAAAGAAGTTATTGTACGCATTATGTATGTATATATGTATGTATGTATGTATGTATGTATGTATGTATGTATGTATGTATGTATGCATGTATGTATGTATGTATGTATGTATGTATGTATGTATGAATGTATGTATGTATGTATGTATGTATATAATTATGAGTGTATTTGTGTATGTGTGTATGTATGTTTGTATATATGCATGCATGTATGTATGTGTGTATGTATGTATGTATGTATGTATGTATAAGAATAGTCTCGTTTACATATTCTAGCTATGTCAAAGTTGAAGACATCCCTGGAATTCTGCAAAAAATGGAGGAAGAAGCAGAAGAAGAAGAAGAAGAAGAAGAAGAGCACAAAAAGAATGCCGCTATTAAGAACAATGAACGTGATAGCGAATTTAGTGACGAAGAATGTGAACACAGTGAGCATTAATCTGAATCAGAACTGGAGGAGATGAACGTACACAGTGGAGTGTTGAAATTCCAGGTTGTGAACGCAGAGAACATGAATCTGAATCATAACTGGAGAAAGTTGAAGGTGCACAGAGGATTGTTGAAATTCCAGGTTGTGAACGCAGAGAACATGAATCTGAATCATAACTGGAGAAAGTTGAAGGTGCACAGAGGATTGTTGAAATTCCAGGTTTTCAACACAGTGAACATGAATCTGAGTCAGAACAGGAGGGAGATGAACGTACAGAGTGGAATGTTGAAATTCCAGGTTATGAACACAGTGAACATGAATCTGAATCATAACTGGAGGAAGTTGAAGGTGCACAGAGGATTGTTGAAATTCCAGGTTGTGAACACAGTTTTTCATGAATCTGAGTCAGAACTGGAGGGAGATGAACGTACAGAGTGGAATGTTGAAATTCCAGGTTGTGAACACAGTGAACATGAATCTGAGTCAGATCTGGAGGAAGATCAAGGTACATAGGGGAGTGTTGAATGATTACAAAATAAGCATATGAAAGTCCCATCGACTTGTGTTGAGATTAGGGCACACAAAACTTTTAACTATGTCAGCTGTTACATTTGTGAATGCTTGTAGCTGTATATAAATTTTATTATTATTATTATTATTATTATTATTATTATTATTATTATTATTATTATTATTATCATCATCATCATCATTATTCTTGTCTCGAAAAGAACAGGGCTCAAATATTATATATATATATATATATATATATATATATATATATATATATATATATATATATATACAGTCTATATATTAATATGTAGGCCTAATATATACATATTAAAATATAATATAACAAAGAATTCATATTTAGATAAAAAAACTGATTTCTTGAATAATTAATTGTAGGTTGGACGAAATCCAACGTGCGAGTGATTGTGTAATAATTGGGCATGCGAGTGATGAAAGGTTAAACCCTGTTTCTAACTTCTTATTGTATATAGATATGTGTATTCTTCTCTTTAAATATGAGAGACACACTAATTTCGCTCCTTGTGGTGTCTTTTCAAAACCATTATCCCAGAAACTGAAGTAATGTTATACTTGCGTAACCAGACAACTACATGCGTTGTGCCGTATCTTCCATTAACGTTTGGGGTAGCATAATTTGAAAGACGAATGCTGAATTACAAGACGTATTTTAACTAACTAAGCTCAGGGGCTCATCGCTACTTGCATAACACAGTCATTTAGGATTGTGTTTTTTTAATGGAGGCTTCCAGTAGTAATGACGGATTGTGGCTGCTGCAGTTGTTCACACCATTTTCAAAACAAGAGACTTTAATTAACGGAGCAATATCTGTCTTGTTTTATTTCGCTCCGCCAAGATAAGCCACGCTTTAAACGTGACTGAAGAGTTCTAGATAAATAGAGTGTTCGTGCTTAAAACAAACACTGGCTTGGAAATGTTGATGTATACTAGAACGGAGGAGAAGGCCGACTTTCGCAAAGTTTCCCGCTGTAAGAAATTGTTTCTGCTTCCTTTCCAGTTCTTTATGAGAGTAATTCTTTTTGCATTTTCGTGTTCAACCTTCGTTTCTTCAAAACGTGGATGGTATTTTTGTAATCTAATTCAGATTGAATATGTTCTTTAAAAACACATTTTTCACATTCTTTTTTCTCTTCTTCTATATTGCTCTAGGGCTCCAGGCTATAAATCTCTAGAACTTGCTATTTTTTTCTTTCTATCCTTTCCTTGGGTATCCTTTGAACTTTATTCTTGAAGGTTTGTACTTATGAGTTTCACTATTCTTTATATTTACGCCATGTATTTGTTTCCCTACATTCAATTCTTCTCAGGAAAGCTGGTCATTAAATGTCATAGTTACCAATCAAATTAAGGATATCGAAGGCCAAGAAGTAATATCTCGTATATTCAAAAATAGTAATTTAGTTTAACATTATTATTATTTAGAATAACTACGTTATCATTACTTACTTACTTACAAATGACTTTTAAGGAACCCGGAAGTTCATTGCCGCCCTCACATAAGCCCGCCATTGGTCCCTATCCTCTGCAAGATTAATCCAGTCTCTATCATCATATCCCAGCTCCCTCAAATCCATTTTAATATTATCCCCCATCTACGTCTCGGCCTCCCCAAAGGTCTTTTTCCCTCCGGCCTCCCAACTAACATTCTATACTATGCATTTCTGGATTCGCCAATACGTGCTACATGCCCTCCCTATCACAAACGTCTGGATTTAATGTTCCTAATTATGTCAGGTGAAGAATACAAAGCGTGCAGTTCTGCGTTGTGTAACTTTCTCTATTCTCCTGTAACTTTATCCCTCTTAGCCCCAAATATTTTCCTAAGAATCTTATTCTCAAACATCCTTAATCTCTGTTCCTCTCTCAAAGTGAGAGTCCAAGTTTTACAGCCATACAGAACAACCGGTAATATAACTGTTTTATAAATTCTTTCAGATTTTTTGACAACAGACCAGATGACAAAAGCTTCTCAACGGCATTTCTCATATTTATTTTTCGTTTAATTTCCTCCAGAGTGTAATTTAAGTATATTTGTTACTGGTGCTCCAAGATATTTCAATTTTTCCACCTTTTCGAAGGATAAATCTCAAATTTTTATATTTCCATTTCATACAATATTCTCGTCACGAGACAAAATCATATTGTTTTTTCGGGATTTACTTCCAAACCTATTGTATTTCTTTACTTGCTTCAAGTATAATTTCCGTGTTTTCTCTAATCGTTTCTGTTTGTCCAACTGTAATATTTAATTTTCTTTATTCATTTGTTATTATTACAACTTTCATTAATTTAATGGTGTCTCTACATCTCAATACTGCAGTTATTTTACAGTCATAGTGTTATTATTTGATTAATATTGTATGTTTATTCATAATAAGAAATTGAGTGTAACTTTAATAAATTACATGATGTTAATTCATATAAATATATAGCATTTAAAAATAAATGTCAATCATTTTGTTCACAATTTAACCTTGTTATTGATTTTTTATGTTTCATAATATTCTAATTGTATAAAACTGTTTATTGTCTGTATTCCCCAGTAGTATTTCTTTGGAGTTAAAAATGTTACAAACTTCTATGATGTGTAATATGACTTTCAATAACATACAATCGTATACTTCGCTTAGTATACAAAACATATTGATGGAATAACGGTCTATGTTGCCCGTCCGATAGTAAATATATGAGCGGAATTACGATGTAACATTTTTGTTCCTCCTGCAATATTAGCAGATAACGTAGACCGTTATTCGGCCCAACGCTTCAATTGTTAATTTCATATAGACCTCTAGAAGTCCTAAATTTAATTCGTAAATTTCAAGTCATCTCTTAATATAGCTATTTATTGCTTTTAAAATAATGTGTTTAATAACTATTTTATTTTTATTTATATATATTTCTTCCTATAACCATTGCAGGTCGCCATTGACAAAGAGTACTGTGATACAATAAGTATAGAGAAATATCTTGAGGCTTTATGAAACATATTTTGTTGTTACAGTGAAAAATAACAAATTGAAATAGATTGAAACACAAAATTATATACGAAATAACGTCAAGAAGATGTGAATTACAGTCATGGCCCCTTTGAATGATGCCTGAAAATAGCTATTAATCCTTTGCGTGTTTATTTTTTAATAGTAATATGCGTTACAAGAGCGGTATGTTGAAGTTTTCATGTTCGAGGAAAAGTTCGAAAAAGCGAAACGTATTGAGCTTTTTTAATTTCCGAGAATTGAAAGAAAGCATACCGCTCGTGTATCGTACATTATTTTGTGCGAGGATCGTTTATTACATACCTGAAAGAGGAATTTCTAATTAGTTGCAATTAAATCTCCATCTTGGTTTCTGTTCAATGACGGCAAATTTGCAAAAAAATATATATATATATATATATATCTTCAACATTGTTGCTTTAAAATGTTTTCTGTGCTTACTATACTCCAGCAGGCCGTGATATACGTCTGTCTTTTTTTTTCCCCCAATCTGTAAATGCGAACTTAAAACAAACGGTAAGGTTATGTAATGATTTAGAGTTTACTTAATTTTTGCAAACATTTATAAACAATAATTAACAGTGCAATTTAGGTGGAATTGCAGTGGTAAGTTTCCAATTTATAATTATTACTGTATTGAACGTCTCTAAAAATAATATGTTAAAAGCCTAAACCAGTAAAATCAATATGTCACTTAAGCGGTAAGAAGAGGGAAATTGTTACGTGTGTTAGGTTGAGAATACTGAATGTGAATTTTTTTTCTTTCCGCGGATTGGTTTTGTGCGGAAACCAAGCCAATACGCACGATCTCGCACAAAATAATGTGTTTAACCTGTAACTACAGTCAGTGTATTGTTATTAGTATCTCTTTGTTGTTACCTATTGCTTTAAAAAGAATGAGTTTAATTTGTAAACTTGTCATTTTTTCTACTATTCCTTTATTGTACTGTTTACATTTGTTTTTAAATCTTTTGTATTGCCCCTACCATTATATATTGCCCTTCAAGAATTTCGGTATTCGTTAGTTGTAAGTCATTACTTGTGTTATATTTTAATTATTGTAATTGTTCCTGAATCATGTATGTAACTTGTAACCGTAAGTAATTGCTTCTAATAGCTCTTTATTACTCTTAACTGTTTCATTGTTCATGAATTAAGTATTAATTTGAAAGTGAAAGTCAAACTTTGTTTTATTAATCTACCATTGATTATCTTTTTAAGATCGTGATTTACTCTGAAACGGTTAGACATTCTTTTATACCTTTTATATTGATTATTCCTCAAACATCTCATTAATCTTTAACAGGATCCATTCTTTCATTAAGGTGCATTCTTCTACATAATTCATGTGAATTGTAACTGTGACCACTATTTTATGTTATCACTTTACTATTGTTTATTGGTTATAAAATATGTATTTTGATACCAACTATAACCCTAATATACCTCAGGGTGAAATAGGGTTTATTAAATTGGATAATAAAAAAAAATCCATTTTGAATCTTGCGTACACCACTTTTAACACTTGAATATAATTAATTGATGAACTAGTGGACTTAGTCGTGTTAAATATGTAATATTTGTCCGGCTTACAGCTGTTTGAGTGCTTCACGCACCATCATCAGAGCCTACTAGATCGCGGCGTCATTTCGAACTTCTCTGCCTGTTAGGAGGGTGTGTTTTATTGTTGGAAGGTGTTGAAGTGTGGAGTCGAATAGTGTGTGTGTACTGAAATTGATCTGTGTGTTTGAGGATTAAATCGGGGTGTGTTTTATTGTGTTTATATATTTCGTATTGTTCTAGTGTGTTGAGTACACAGATTACTCAACATACCCATGAACCAACAACACTACAATGAAGAAGTGAACACAATCAAATACATAGCACAAGAAAACGCATACAATCCAAACATAATAGACAACATCATAAGGAAAACTTAACAAACACAAAAATACACAAAACACAACACAAACACAAGAACACAAGAAATACATCACACTAACATATGAAAATAAAAGTACACATAAGATCGCATCTTCATTCAGAAAACAGAAATACAACATAACATACAGAACAGAAAACACACTACAAAGACATCTCAACACACAAAAAACACAAACAAATAAATACGACCACACAGGCGTATACAAACTCAAATGTTAATAGTTGCGACAAATTCTACATAGGACAGACAGGCAGATCATTCCAAACACGCTACACAGAACACATTAAAGCTATAACCAGAGGACACAATACATCTACATACGCCGATCACATAACCAATACTAACCATACATACAATAACATAAATACGGACATGGAAATCCTACACACACAACCCAAGAATCAAAAACTCAACACACTAGAACAATACGAAATATACAATCACACTAAAACACACCCCGATCAAATCTTCAACACACAGATCAATTTCAGTACACACACACTATTCGACTCCACACTTCAACACCTTCCAACAATAAAACACACCCTCCTAACAGGCAGAGAAGTTCGAAATGACGCCGCGATCTAGTAGGCTCTGATGATGGTGCGTGAAGCACTGAAACAGCTGTAAGCTGGATAAATATTACATATTTAACACGAGTAAGGCCGCTAGTTCTTCAATTAATAATAAAAAAAAGTCCAAAATTGCATTCTATTATGTTCTAAATCTCTCTTTTTAGCACTTAGAAAGCCGTTTTCTAGTAATAATAGTGATATAGCGAAGTAAGGAAGAAAAATATTAGTTCTTTACCTGTCACGAAATTTTCTATGATACGATTAATAACCAATAAACGCACCATATGCGAGGTAAAAGCAATGATGGCAGAAAACAAAGCACAAAAACTTTATATGAGACAGACCTGCGATAATATGAAAGCCAACGGCAGAAAGCCTCCGGGGAAAAAGTCCGGATGGCTGGCTCACTTAGACAGAGTTTGATGTTTAATGTGTATTTACTGGATATTTCCTGCTGTTTTAGTTGGTTCCTCATTCCCATGTTTGGGGGCGCTTGTATGTACGTGGCGCTGT
>JAJSOF020000035.1:17011191-17216191 GCA_025594305.2 Periplaneta americana
AAAGTTGACAAAAACACTTTGTGATTGTCACCAACCATCTCTTCCTTGTAGCCTTGATGAATAAGCTGACACAAAAATGGAACATTTTGTTGGATATGGTAAGCATAACTACCCACGTTTTGAAACCACCACATTATTTCTATATTGACACCACATGTGTCGGAGAAATTACAATCTTGTTACTGAAATATGTTCTAAAAGACCGAAAGATAAATAATACTAAATAGAAACTTACGTAACTGTGATATTTTAGCATACAACTGAAATAAAAACACGTAGCGAGTCTTCCACACCTCAACTATACGCAACAACATCGGCCATCTTAGTGGAGCAATACAAATATAGGGAAAATAAAATTCTTCTACAGTTACTAGGGATCAGTGAACGCAGCGCAGTAGTTTTGAAATAAAAATCACACTGTAAGTAGCCAGGAAAATCAAATTTAAAAGGTGGTTATGTATTGTAAGCACTGCGCTTCAAAGGGCTAAGACAGATAAAGAAAACTCTGGTGAACATTCTCTATAAGTTTCAAGAATTTAGTAAATATATAAAAATTTTAATAAAACATTTTAGAAATAAACATTGCAGAAAAGAAACTCAAAACAATAAGATATAAATGGCAATTTTTCTCAGAAACTAGTGGACTGATTGGAATGAAATTTTTTCACATAGAATAGTATAATTTTGGAAACTAGAATCATTTTTCTATCTTGGTTTGGAAATTATATGTGATTTTTTGGGAATCTGAAAAATTAATGTAATTTTCTTCATGAAATCATTGATCACCACTGACACACTGAATTCATCTTCCGCCATGCTTGTCGTCCTCGAAATTTCCTGAGCAAGATCTGCATAAAAATCATTAGCCTTATCATTAGGCTGTTCTTTAAGCACAGATCTTCTTTCTTTGGCTCTTGAAGATGATGCTGTTTCGTTGTCTACCTCTTTTAACTCACTTGAAGGACTGGAAATGTCATTCTCCTTGACTGCTGCTTTGGTCCCTTTGGTCGAACTAGCCAAGAAAAATACAAGCTTTCTCTGCAGCAGTTTTGTCTTTGTTTTAGACACAATAAATTGCCTTTTCATATCACATCATTGTATTTATTTTCACATTTGACCCTGCGATTATCTGTTATCTGCAACAAGCACAAGGTGAACAATATATCAGAGATGCTATGAATACACACACATATTTTACGTTATATGCATTTGATATTTCTTCCACCAGAGAATGTTGTTATATTTCCTTGCAAATCACTTTTAAGGAACCAGGAGGTTCATTGCTGCCCTCACATAAGCCCGCCATCGGTCCCTATCCTGTGCAAGATTAAGCCAGTCTCTATCATCATATCCCACCTCCCTCAAATCCATTTTAATATTATCTTCCCATCTACGTCTCGGCCTCCCCAAAGATCTTTTTCCTTCCGGCCTTCCAACTAACACTCTACATGCATTTCTGGATTCGCCCATACGTGCTACATGCCCTGCCCATCTCAAACGTCTGGATTTGATGTTCCTAATTATGTCAGATGAAGAATACAATGCGTGCAGTTCTGCGTTGTGTAACTTTCTCCATTCTCCTGTAACTTCGTCCCTTTTAGCACCAAATATTTTTCAAGAACTTTATTCTCGAACATCCTTAATCTCTGTTCCTCTTTCAAAGTGAGAGTCCAAATTTCACAATCATACAGAACAACCGGTAATATAACTGTTTTATAAATTCTAACTTTCGGACCTTTTGACAGCAGACTAGATGACAAAATCCTATAAAAAATTTAAAGGGAAAAAATGTCCTCATAGAATGAGAAAAACGCTAAGAAAATAACCTTCCAGGATAAGGCTGTGTTATATAATCAGTGCACTGATATGTTTAAAGTTTTCATCATGCAGTATACAATGTCAGTGCTTACCACTGAAAGCAATTTGGACCTCAAAACACAGCAAAAATAACTCTTCTTTTAACAAAGGAAATCGGATGGTGTATTCACTGACAAATTAAAAGCTATAGATCTCACAACTCTTCAAGTAGTTTACAAAAAAATCCGCTCACGTCACTGCAAAATCTACTGGGTGTTCAGTTCAAAGTGTGTCATGGCTCGCTGTATGCCGTCATGTGGCTACCCGATGAGCCTAGAGAATTCAATCTTCCTACACTTCCGCAGAGGTGTATAACCTATGAGGTAGAGAAGTTGCCTACCAAGTACGGCATTCATTCTGAAGAGTACGTAACAATACGTACGGTAACGCCGGTAGTGGCAGGAATGTGAACTGTTTGGAAATACGTACTGTCGGGATATGGGGAGAGGGTTAAGACGATTACTTACATATTTGTTGACATTAACTTCGACGGTCAACATGGACACGGAGCATTTGATTTGTGTTGTGGAATGTTACCGTACGCAACCGATGATAACAAATACCCTGCGTACGACTTGCCGGCGCAAAACACAGTTCGAAAGAGGTTATGGTAGCACACAGACCGTACAGACCGCCATGTGTTGCTACGACGTTCAAGTTATACCGTACGCGTTCTCAAGTTCAGATTGAAGAACGCCTTAAATAATAGGCAACTTCTCTAACATATAAGCTGAAACTCGCTTCAAATCGGTGACCCAACAACAGTGACGTCATGACACACTTTGAAATGAACACCCTGTATGTTGTAATACATCTTCTGCCATTTACACTATACCATCAGAATTACATTTACCCTGGTATAAATTCGTGATAAAATTAAATAAAAATATCACGAAATTAGCCGTGTTACGAAAGTAGCCGAGTTTGCCCTCGTTTGATATAGCATACGCGAGAAATAGGTTTGAACATTTGTAGAATTATTAATTAAAAGACATAAAAGCAATTTTGTGACATAAAATTACTGAAGAGCGAAACAAAATTTAAAAAAACGAAATGAAGTGGAATTACAAACATTCAGATAGGCATACTTTTTAATGAATTTCACACATATTTTAACACATATGGGGCTAACAATTTGGTATATGAGAGAAATTGATTCAAAATAAGTTCATGTGAAATTTAATGAAATAGTAATTAACTGTCACTTAATAAAACAAACTGTGAGTGTGCGGTGGCGCTGCGGTTAAAATTTCCTACTACAAGCCAGAAGGCCGCAGGTTCGATCCTCGTTGGCAATAATGTATTTTTCTATAAAATAAAATCATTACTATGCCTTCTGTGTGAAAAATTAAACTGGGAGACCCTGTCATAGAATTACGGCACATAAAATTATGTTGTCCCTGAAGAGTGCTAAGGAGAAATGTTTTAGCCATTTCCCGTCCACCTAGAATTTCAACGCAGATTGGACCCGGCAATTGAAAACGCCGTTTAAAAACATTCTACCACTGGTCTACTAATGTATGTAGGCTATGTATTTATTCACACTACAAATGGGTAGATACCCGGTGGCAGTGATAACTAATTACACTCAATAATGACAATAATAAACACAATTAATAACAAATACAATTAATCATAATAATAATAATTTATACTAATAATAATAATAAATTAATAATTTATACTAATAATAATAATAATAATAATAATAATAATAATAATAATAATAATAATAATAGGGAGCATTCTAAATTAAATGAAGCACGATCACTTAAAATAACTTTTCCCTTCAATATTTCACCATCACTTCATTTGCTATTCTCTATTTGTTCATTAATCCTAATACATCTAATATTATATACTACTTTCAAACCCCCTTTTTCCTCTAACTACTACTCACTAAAATCTCAATTTCACATTTTCTCTGTAAATTATCATATTGAAGAACATCAGCTTCTTGTCAATGCAGATGACGTGAATATGTTAGGAGAAAATCAACAAACGATTAAGGAAAACGCGGAAATTCTACTTCTTGAAGCAAGTAAAGCGATAAGGTTGGAAGTAAATCCCGAAAAAATTGCATATTTAAAATAAAATTAATTTCTGAACTAACAGTCCGATTAAGCTGAAACTTTTCACATACATTATTTTTAATGCAACTAACGAACAGTTAAAAAATGGAAAATAAATAGGATTAAAATTGTAGAAATTTCAAAATTGGGTCCTAGTGTCACTTAAATCTGCGAACCTCGAACCCAGCGTCCAGTACAGTAGCAGTGAAACATTTTCAGAAAAAGAAAATAAAGTTAATGAACGCTTAGTCGAACTCTGAACCTCGTAATTTTAATTCGTAATGAAAGCCACTCGGCTAGACCGACCGATTGAATATTTGCTGCAATTAGTGTATTCCAATAACCTTACTTACTTACTTACTTACTTACTTACTTACTTACTTACTTACTTACTTACTTACTTACTTACTTACTTACTTACTTACTGGCTTTTAAGGAACCCGAAGGTTCATTGCCGCCCTCACATAAGCCCGCCATAGGTCCCTATCCTGAGCAAGATTAATCCATTCTCTATCATCATATCCCACCTCCCTCAAATCCATTTTAATATTATCCTCCCATCTACGTCTCTGCCTCCTTAAAGGTCTTTTTCCCTCCGGCCTCCCAACTAACACTCTATATGCATTTCTGGATTCGCCCATAGGTGCTACATGCCCTGCCCATCTCAAACGTCTGGATTTAATGTTCCTAATTATGCCAGGTGAAGAATACAATGCGTGCAGTTCTGCGTTGTGTAACTTTCTCCATTCTCCTGTAACTTCATCTCTCTTAGCTCCAAATATTTTCCTAAGCACCTTATTCTCAAACACCCTTAGCTATGTTCCTCTCTCAAAGTGAGAGTCCAAGTTTCACAACCATAAAGAAAAACAAGTATGAAACCTAGGATCGAAAATTGGAGAAAGCGATTTTTAACCCGCCGTGTATAATGCGCATGGAACATTTTGATCATATCGCTAATTTACATAATTAAAATAAAATTAATTTCTAAAGTGACAGTCCGATTAAGCTGAAAATTTTCACATACCTTAGTTTAAATGCAACTAACAATGTTGTACAATGCTTTAGCTAAATTACACCCAGAACTTGTAACATGTAACCCACTAAACATATAACAAGAAAATTAGAAACGTGTTAATATCTTCAATTTGATTAAATAAATTTATAGCCTATGTGTATGGATTAATCAGCCTATATTATATTTGTATTCTATAATTTTGAAATATATTATATATATATATATATATACTTTTCACGTGCGATATTATTCTTTTCTAGTGTTAATATTATATTATATAATTCCACTGCCGCTGTAATTTAAATTTTAGTTCCTATTCTATTTTATTTATTTACTTTTATCTTTTTCTATATTTCTCTTATATTAATATTGTATTATATAATTTCTGTAACTGTAATTTTAATTTTACTTCCTATTTTATTTTATTTTATATTCTCTTATAGGCCTATTAATATTATATCTGAACTGCGACCGAACACGAGCGCTGCTCATTCGGTCTCAAATTTTGTTAATACTACTGTATCTCTTTTTTATATTGATTGTATTATTTTATTTCTATTTCTCTTGTTTGTAATTATATTCTTTATTCTGTATATTTAAATTTAAATAACACATAAATAAATAAATAAATAAACAGTTACAAAAATGGAAAATAAATAGGATTAAAATTGTAAAAATTCAAAACTGGGTCCTAGTGTCACTTAAACCTCGAACCCAACGTCCGGTATAGTAACAGTCAGACATTTTCAGAAGAAGAAAATAAAGTTAATGAACGTTTAGTCGAACCCTGAACCTTTTAATTTTAATCTTTAATGAAAGCCACTCGGCTAGACCGACTGATTGAATATTTGCTGCAGACGACATATTTTTAAAGTAATCATTACGCAGTTGTCTTCAAGTACAGCCTCGATGTGTTGGAATATACAGGGATATCATTTTATTTTACTTCAATTTTTATTGTACCTGAGTTTGTACTTCACTCCCACCCCTTCTACTAATGAAGTTCCAACTCCACACAGAACCAAGACAGCAGATAGTAAGCAGTACTGAGTTACTGAGTATAGTACGTTCCAGAAATATGTTCGCGTTTTCCAGTGACGAAAGAGCATTCAATATTGAATTATATTTTCGCACAGGTACTGTCCGTTTGCCTACGTCGCATCCCGATTTCCCCCACCTGCTTCTGCTCGCCCGTCTGTAAAAGCTGGGCTGTCTTAGCTCTTTTCTGAAAACATTAATTTCTCTTAGGAATTGGAAGTTTACGTAATATTATACAGCTGTTTAATTTAACTTAAATAAAAGGACCTCGTTAAGTAATTAACTCTCACGTGATTTCCTCCCTTTATACAATCATGCGGCATAACCACTTGGACGGACAGTAGATAGCATGTCTGAGTAATTTTATATTTTCGGGTCGGGCAGAAGTGAAGATTGAATTAACAGTACGTAGAGTAGGTATAGAATTATTTCAACATGAGTTACTAGTACGAAGGACGAAACTGGCAATTGGAATTAGATGCAATAGTCTATAGTGCGATAATATGCACAAAAGAACTGAAGCCTGTATCGAAATGAACGGCCACCATTTTCAAAATTGTGTTTAAATATTCATATTATGATTATTTTTCAATTTAACTTCTTTCTCTATATTATACGCTAATGTGCTGTAGACAGTATAATATACACCGCATAATGAATACGTTCGCATGGATAACTCACTTCGTGAGTAAAAACACTTATTCTTAATACAGTACTGTACTTTGATTAAAGAAAAACCTAATGAAAATTATCAAACTCAAAATCGCGATATTTCCTAGTTTACGTAAATGGATGAACTACTTTTCTTCCTTCCTATACCTAGTAAAGTGATTTGTGTTTTACGCCAGTATCATCGAACTCCAGTCTTGGAGGGGGGAGCAAGCGGTGTTTCCGGTTCTCTAAACGTATAGACAGGTTAATATTAAAAATGTTAGTAAAAATAAAATGATGTCCCTGTAGCTACTCCTTCAAGTCCCACGATGAGGTTTGGGTTTCATTAAAATATATCCCATTTCCAGGTTTCAAACTCCCCTTGTGAGCTAAAACCGAGCACGCAATCAAATTCTGAACCAAACATCTTCATACTGCAGAGAAAGAGTGCATTCGATGCAGGGAGTGGCACCCATAACGCCATCCACGTCGCGCATACACACAGCCACTCTAAATCCGCCGCCGCCGAGATCACAAAGCTTTGTGTATCTCGCACAAGATAGCACTGTGAACACAGAGTCCAATTTTGCCGCTGAACGACTCCGGTACATCGCTGGCGTATAAACACACAGTATGTATTTCAATTTCCTGTCTTCTCCTTCAGATTAAAGCATTTGAAACCACAGTGTGTAAAATTTGTGTTACGAACATTTCAACTTCGTTTGAAGTTTATTAAACCGAGATAATTCAAGTTTACATGTTATTAACATACTATATACGACATTCAACGTAGAGGAATGAAGCGCCAGAAGCTATTTCAATCTATACAATAAATGTTCACAATAAATCAAATCTCAAAAGTTTAGGGAATTAAGTATTACGTATTTTTATTACCAATAGGATAATTTCAAATGTGTCTCAGTGAAACGTTCAGTAGAGTTCGTATAGGTCAGTTTCTGTCAGATGCGTTTCCAATTCACTGTGGGCTAAAGCAAGGAGATGCACTATCACCTTTACTTTTTAACTTTGCTCTAGAGTATGCCATTAGGAAAGTCCAGGATAACAGAGAGGGTTTGGAATTGAACGGGTTACATCAGCTGCTTGCCTATGCGGATGACGTGAATATGTTAGGAGAAAATCCACAAACGATTAGGGAAAACACGGGAATTTTACTGGAAGCAAGTAAAGAGATAGGTTTGGAAGT
Organism: Periplaneta americana; assembly: GCA_025594305.2. Lineage (NCBI taxonomy): Eukaryota > Metazoa > Arthropoda > Insecta > Blattodea > Blattidae > Periplaneta > Periplaneta americana. The sequence goes on from JAJSOF020000035.1 coordinate 17,019,029, forward strand.
AAATCCCGAAAAGACAAAGTATATGATTATGTCTCGTGACCAGAATATTGTACGAAATGGAAGTATAAAAATTGGAAATTTATCTTTTGAAGAGGTGGAGAAGTTCAAATATCTGGGAGCAACAGTAACAAATATAAATGATACTCAGGAGGAAATTAAACACAGAATAAATATTGGAAATGCCTGTTATTATTCGGTTGAGAAGGTTCTATCACTCAGTCTGTTGTCAAGAAATCTGAAAGTTAGAATTTATAAAACAGTTATATTACCGGTTGTTCTTTATGGTTGTGCAACTTGGACTCTGACTTTGAGAGAGGAACAGAGATCAAGGATGTTTGAGAATAAGGTGCTTAGAAAAATATTTGGGGGTAAGAGGGATGAAGTTACAGGAGAATGGAGAAAGTTACACAACACAGAACTGCACGCATTGTATTCTTCATCTGACATAATTAGGAACATTAAATCCAGACGTTTGAGATGGGCAGGGCATGTAGCACGTATGGGCGAATCCAGAAATGCATATAGAATGTTAGTTGGGAGGCCGGAGGGAAAAATACCTTTAGGAAGGCCGAGACGTAGATGGGAAGATAATATTAAAATGGATTTGAGGGAGGTGGGATATGATGATAGAGAATGGATTAACCTTGCTCAGGATAGGGACCAATGGCAGGCTTATGTGAGGGCGGCAATGAACCTCCGGGTTCCTTAAAAGATAGTAAATAAGTAAGTAAGGATAATTTCAATTTCTTATAGGCCATTGGGGTAGCTTGTCTGCCGATCTGATGTTGGACTTGGGAGTGGGTTCCATTCCCGCTTGGGCTCATTACCTGATTGGGCCTTTTCCAAAGTTTTCCTCAACCATAAGGCGCATGTTACCCACTCTATGGGAATTCTCGGCCTCATCTCGCCAAATACCATCTCACTACCACCAATCCCAACGACGATAAATAATCTAGTAGTTGATACAGCGTCGTTAAGTAACCAACTAAAAAATAATTATATTGCTATTCACTTGCGGCGATTACAAGGACTGCAATAATGATGTGAACTATCTATCTCCTTTGTTATTCATAATTAACATAAATACCATAATTAAAGAATGGAGACGGCTACCTCATGGCAATATACCAATTGCACTCAGACTCAATTTAGACACTATGCTGTATACAGACTTTAAAATTCATGTTGATTTTCAGATAAGCCAATATACATATACTTGTATCACGTTTTCAAAATAACAATCTTAATAACTTACCATTCCATAAATATAAAAAAGCAAGTTATATCTTATAACATATGTTCTAAATTTATTTATAGATGCAAACGTTTTCGCCCTCCTGGGGCATCACCAGGCAATACGTAACAATATGAAATATAAAATATTAACATTATTGTACATTATTATTAAAATATCTATTATACAATCGCGAATTAAGAGTGGGTTGCTGCCAACATACTTTCAATTATATTTTAAGAATGACTGGCATGTGTATGATAACATCGCATTAAATTGACAATAAACATTGATTAAGGTGTTAGGTACAGCTTACAGCAGTAAAATTTTGGAAATATTCAACATTTTTTTCCTCCATTACTTTATCTTGTACAATAATGAAAATTAGTATGTGTAAAACACTGTCCTTCTGCTATATGAAAATAATATATATATTTATATAATTTAAAAAAAATTACTTACATTTTTTTTAAATTCAGTTGACTGTGCAGTGATGAAGCATTTCCCATACAACTCAAAAACTATCCAACAGTCTGTGATGAATTTTTTTGTGTGTATTTATGCATGTTATATCTACAATATGATGCAAGATCACCTCTCTATCTTTGATAGATTGTCTGATAAAAAATAAATTCATTTAAAAAAACGGTCAAGTATCAGTACTTTCTTCTAACACAAAATTAAAAAAAATTATTTATTAAGGAATGTAGTTGAAGGAGCATGATATTGTAAATATGAGTTTCAGTAATAAAATATGAAAAAACATGAAAAATGTAACAAGTTTATGAATTATAAGGGAAACGCTTCATCACTGCACAGTGAACTGCCACCATTTTCAATTTGTAAAAAAAAAATTATAAATCACTTTTTAATATAGCAGAAGGACAGTGTTTTACACATACTAATTTTCATTATTGTACAAGGTACAGTAATGGATGGGAAAAAAAAAATTGAATATTTCCAAAAATTTTACTGCTGTAAACTGTACCTGACCCCATAAGTAAAATTTGTTAATAGTACATTATGCAACGAGCCTATAATGAAGGTAATTAAGAAGTGAGTATTGATATTTATGAAACGAGCGCAAGCGAGTTTCATAATTTTCTTACGAGCTTCTTAATTACCATTATAGGCGAGTTTCATACGACTTTTTATGCTCGACCATATTTCTAACTTGATATTATTAATTTTATTGTATCTGACCTGGAGCAATGTCCCGTATGTTGTGAGATGTGCGCAGACGCGAAAGTATTGATTTTTTCCGAGGAACAAATGTGCACATTGACCTTGCTAGGCCATAACAACCTACAGAGATAACATTGAAATAAAATTAGACATTGAAAAACGAGATGACAAATTGAATTTATTTGAATATTATTTACAATTAACGCTAATTATTATAGTAACAGAACATAACCTTCTGCGACAGTATTGGATTTCCAGCCTCCGTGACTTTTCGCTAATTCTCTTTCGATTGCATATCCGAGAATAATCGATACTTGCGGTTTTATAACGGTAGAAAGCTGACCTGTCATTGGCTGAACAGTTGTAACCTGAGTCGTCATTGGCTGAAAGACCTGACCTTTAATGAGTAGGTGTACTTTAATGACATGCATTAAAGGTCTGCTACCAGGTGTATAATTACTACTTTTCGGCATGGTCGAGCATAAAAACCATTAAATGTTGGTATAAGGAGAGCGAGATTATTTAAAACTGCCATAAGTTGTGACTGTTAATTTCATATTTGAAACTGGTCTAGGTTTTTATATTCACTGAGAGAAACTGATGACGATGATGATGATGAACCTATGCAGTAGAGAGTGTCGTTAAATAAAATAGTACTATATTAACATTGAAATGACATAAAATAAAAAGCAGAAGAAAAACTGTTTTCTGTAATAATTTTGCCAAGTGGGCCTTTCTGGCCTGAAGTAGACATAGCTTTGCCAAGTATAATAAATTACTAAATACTGTAGGTACCGATTCAGGTGAAATAGGAGCGTGTTAGGTGTCGCGCAACTGTAGGGGAACCTTTATCACAAGTTTAGATTCATGAATGTGATCTACAGACGGTCTGACAACTTATGTTAATATGGCCATTACAGGCTCTACATGGGAGTGCTTTCATCAGCGATGTGCTTCCATCTTAGATTTTCAATGAGGCCTTGCGGGACCCCTCCCTTTCACCCGTCCCAGCAATAAAACATTTCTACAGATTCGTCTTTCCAATCGTCGTGCATCACGTCTTCACATCGACGAAAGGAACATTTTGGCACGTTTCTTCTTATTAGCATCTAGGAGGAGAGCAACTTTCATCTCTAATATAATACTGTGCAACATTTGAGCAAAAATTTTATTATGTAAAGAGTGTCGAAAAAGAGGCAGTATGCACTTTTTATAAATAAATTGTAACTTGAATACTTTTGAAGTTCAAAACGTTGTAAAAAATGGGATGAATAATCTTTTGTGCGAGATCGTGCGTATTTGCTTGTTTTCCGCACAGAACCAATACACGGTAAGTGTGAAATACCACATTCAGTATTCCCAACCTAACACACATAACAATTTCCCTTTTCTTACCGCTTAAGCGCGACATTCATTTTACTGCTTTAGGCTTTTAACATATTATTTTTAGAGACGTTTAACATAGTAATAATTATAAATTGGAAACTTACCACTGCAATTTCACCTAAATTGCAATGTTAATTATTGTTTTTAAGTATTTGCAAAAATTAAGTAAAGTCTACTACTCCACGAAACTTATTGCATTCCTGATACAAGTAACATTAAGGAAGCCGTGAAAAAATCAACAAGATTCCAGATGCGGATGTTATTACTACAATATGTTATATAAATAATATTGTTAAAATATTAAAATGAAAAATAAATCATTACATAACCCTACCGTTTGTTTTAAGTTCGCATTTATAGACTGGGGGGGGAAGACAGACATATCACGGCCTGCTGGAGTATAGTAAACACAGAAAACATTTTATAGCGACAATGTTGAAGAAAGATATTTTGGTTTTCCGAAGTTGCCGTCATTAAACAGAAACCAACATGGAGATTTCATTGCAACTAATTAGAAATTCGTCTTTCAGGCATATAATAAACGATCTTCGCTCAACTACGTTTCGCTTTTTCAATCTTTTCCTCGACCATGAAAACGTCAACATACCGCGCTTGCAACGTATATTACTATTTTGAACGATCGTGCGTTTTTTGTTACAATTAGTGTTGCCATGGCACGGAATTTCAAATTCCCACATGATTCTCTGTAATTGTAGTAAAAAAAAACAAAACAAAAACAATACTGTTATGAAATTTTCCCTATACATAATGCTTCTTCATACCTTCGTTTCGATTTCTCCATTGTTAGTGTAGCACAAACTACTTTCCACACATCTTCTATATCACTAGATTCCATCGCATTAACACAATTGTTATCTCCTATCATTTGTCATAAATTCTACGATTAATATCAAAACTGTCAGAAAATGACAACTTATGCAGAAAGACAAAAAACAATGATGAAATTGTATGTACATAACAACAGTACTATCATAGCAACAAAATCCAAAGTCCCGTTAAAATATAAATCAAAAAGAAACAACGGCGGATTTATAACAATTTTGGTTGTTTTGCTTTGTATACCAGTATATCGAGACTTTTGCTAACTCCTAGACTTTCGCCTACCTCCCTAGACGTCTTCTAATCTCCCTAGACTTCTGACTGGCTCCCTATAACGTCTACCAACCTCTCTAGACGTCTGACAAATTCCCTAGACTTCTTCCAATCTCCTTAGACTCCAATGTCCTATACAATGATACTCCACACAAATCACTTCACTAGTCTCTTCCTTAGTTTTTTTCTCCAGAGGTCCGCAGAAAATGCTAATTTTTCTGTTAAAAACTTTCTCTGCCATTGCTCTCCTCCTTTTGACTTCCTGGCAGCAGCTCATGTTACTGCTTATAGTACATCCCAAGTATTTGAAGCTGTCCACTTGTTCTACTGCCTCATTTAGAATTCGCAAGTTTACAGTACCTTCTTTACTTTTCTTCCTATGACCATGATCTCTGTCTTATTGACATTTATCTTCATTCCATACTGCTTACAGCTGTCATTTAGCTCCAGTAGTATGTCCCTTGGTAAATTAATTGTATACACGTAATAATTAACACTTGATGCAATAATACTTTCCTGTTTGTTTTATATTATTACTAGTGGCTTGTGCAGCCAAATTTGCGAACTAAGTTCATTAGACGTTCAAATAAAAATTTTTCAGATTTATTTTCAATGAAAAATACCAGACATTTTGAAAATTATTTGCTTCCATAGTAATGAAACATACTCCCTCTGAATGGTTTTTTTATGCCAAATACTTTTTCTTGAACCTATCCACCTTCAGTTTTTGAGTTTCAACGCGAAAACGCAAGTAACAATGTCAGGACGATCAGTGGGTTTTTCTTGTGGAAGTAAAGTAATAGCTATTTCAGATCATTGTGGATTGTAGGTGAAAGTTTAAAAATGTCAGGTGTGCTATGCTTTCAAACAATAGACATAGCATCTTGGTTATAGCTGCTGCATGTAGAGCTTGAAATGTACAGAGTAAAGTCATTTTATCCTGCTAAGAGATCTTGCTGAAATGATCGAGAGACTACAAAATCTTGTAGGCCTCATATTTTATCATTAAGTAATATTTTTGGTCTTTCCTTAGGAACTGTCATTTTTGCGCTGTCTCGAGCCAATACTGAAGAGAATGACGCACATAAGTATCTACACCACACCGCCATTAAGTATATGAAAAAGACTCAACCCCACTTGATTAATAACTATAAACATATTTGACTTTTAATAACAATATTATTATCTTACGCAAGTTTTGTAGTTTTAATTAACATCATGGCATTAATTATGATAATATTTCATTTCTAATGGTAATAATGTCTTCAAACCACCTCACGTTTTGTAGATTTTAATATCCAATACACAGCTGTACTCAGAAAATTACACACCGCAGAATCAAACCTGTAAATTATTTTTAGGAAGTCTTGAAGTTTTTAATAATCAATTGAATTTTAACTGTAAATATGTCAGCAATCTTGCAGGCCACGGCCTTCGTGTAATAGCCTATTGGTTATTGTAGTGTGTTTTATTTTATTCTGAAATGCAATTAGTTCTCAAAACTGACGAAAGATGGATTTTGGAAAATAGGAAAATTATGTAGGAAAACTAACGCTTCACGGAAAGTTACTATTTTTTTTAAATCCTTGGATGCCAATCTTCAAAATGACGGATCATTCATTAAAATCCGTGCAGCCGTTTTCTCGTAATTTCCATTACCATTTCAAATTATATATATATATATATATATATATATATATATATATATATATATACACACATATACACCAGTGGCTTGTGCAACAAATTCTGCAAATTTAGTTAATTATAAGTTCAAAAAAAAGTTTTTCAGATTTATTTTCCAGAAACATTACCAGACATTTTGAAATGCATTTGCATCCATAATGATGAAGATGTAACATTTAAAGCAACGTAATAACTCAATAATCCTGTCAAAAATATATCTTTTAAAAAGCTTCCTCTTTAATGTTTTTTATGCTAAATACTTTTTCTTCAACACGTTTATCATCAGTTCTTTGAGTTCTCCCTACAACAAAATGTTATGATTGGCAGCGATCTCAGATCTAATTGATTAAACCAAATGAATATGAAATTAATTTTGATAAGATGCAGCTAAATAGAAAGCATGACTCAATTTACTAATGCCTCTTCCATATTACTGCACTACATCCTAGAAAAATTAGAGAATCACACATATAAGTATCTACATCGCCCAGCCATTAAATATATCAAAAAGACCCATATCACTTCAGTGATAACTGTAAAAATATTTCATTTTTAAAGCAATATTGTTATGTTACGTAAGTTTTGTAGTTTTCAGTAACTCTATATATACTATAGCCGTTACTCAGTAAATTATAGATATTAAGATCTAATTTAAGACATTCTCTATGTCCACTTATATAACACTAAAAGGGTTCACTTTCATATCATCGATATATCAATAGCATTAATTTATATCATTAGTGACAAATACATCATGGCATAAAGTGTAATAATATTCAAATTTTAATGTAATAGGTAATGTCATCAAACCTTCTTAAGTTTCGTAGTCTCTAAAATCCAATACACTGCTGCACTCAGAAAATTACACACCAGAGAATTAGGCCTATAAATTATTTTTAGTAAGCCTTGAATGTTCTAAAAAAATTAAGCAAATGAAGATCGACATAGCTATTGGAATTATGATGTCAGAGAATCTGAGCTCTAAATATGTCAGCAATCCTGCAGGTCATGGCCTTCCTGTAATATTGTTTATTGTAATGTGTGTGTGTGTGTTGTTTTATTCTGAAAAGCCATTAGTTCTCAAAACTGACGACAGATGGACTTTGGAAAATAGTAGAATTATGTAGGAAAATTGACATTTCACTGAAAAGTACTATTTTTCTGAAAAACGTTGGGTTCCAAGCTTCAAAATGAGGAGTCATTTATTAAAATCCGTTCAGCCGTTTTCCCGTAATTTCCATTACCAGTTCAAATTATATATATATGATAGTAAATGTGTTCTCTGACAGTTTAAAAATTAAAAACACAGATGCAGAAGAAATAGTCTGTCATTAAACTAATTAATTAACTGCGTTAAAGCATAACGAATAATTCCAGAAACAATAAAAACTTTCAATTTCCTTATACTGTATATAAAACCGCATTAAGTTATAACATATCCTAATTATCAACAACAAATATTATTGGGGTCAAAAAGACCCCAGATAAACAGCATAAAATTCTAGAGCAGCTAAATTGCGAGGGTTAAATGGATTCTTCAATAAAGGATTATCTGTGAAAAGAGGGTTACACAATAGCACACAACATAAAAACTACATGAAAGAAGAAAGTGTTGCAGAAGTCGATGCTCAGTGCCATTCCAAGAGCAAGGCGCCACCACGTGAAGTGCTGACGCGTCATATGTATCAGCTCAGACCGTCCGTCCGTCTGGGTGCTACAGAACGATCTACTTGTGCGCGTGACTCGCGAAAATATCGGCGCTATGGGACACTCCACTTCGGAGCAATAAATTTTCAGCTGAATTATTCAGTATGATACGTTAAGTCGTGTGGCCACTGAGGCGAAAGAAACAGATAACGGAATTTAAAACAATGGCAATTCTCGCATAAAATCTACACGAATCCCATAAGTATCCATAAGATTTCCTAAAAAAGAGAAAAATACATATACGCGGAAGAGAATGTCATCAAAAACTGCAACACAGAAGTGAAAATATTACTTTATGTGAACTTCTAAAAGGCTACCAATAATAATAATAATAATAATAATAATAATAATAATAATAATAATAATAATAATAATACAGACGTGGACAAATTATTAGCAAAATTGAAGATTTTTACAATATATTTTTACAAAATATGATTCTTCAATTTAGACCACAGTTGACATTTTTGCGTATTTCCAAATTATTAGCAAAATTGAAGATTTGTATTGTATATTTTTAGAAAATTTAACTCTTCAATTTGGACTATATTGGATATGTTTGCATATTTACAAAGTATTAGCAAAATTGAAGGTTTTTATTATATATTTTTACAAAATTCGATTCAATTTGGAATACAGTTGACATTTTGGATATTTTCAAATTATTAGCAAAACTGAAGATTTTTATTTTATAGTTTTACAAAATTTGACTCTTCAATTTAGACTGTAGTTGACATTTTTGCTAATTTATAAATCATTAGCAAAATTTAAGATTTTTATTATATATTTTTACAAAATTTAACTCTTCAATTGAAACTAAAGTTGACATTTTTGCATATTTATGTCTATTGTAATGATAGAAATACGCAAAATTGTCAACCGTAATCTAAATTGAAAAGTCAAATTTTGTGAACAGAATTATCATAAAAATCGTCAATTTTGTTAATAATTTGTCCACGTCTGTAATAATAATAATAATAATAATAATAATAATAATAATAATAATAATAATAATAATAAAGCCGCCCTAAATAAGGGTTCGAATAGATCGGCCTACTAATCAATTCATAAAGAATAATCATGAAAACCAATTGTGTGACAATTTGAAAGGAAAAGAAAACATTAAGATAAATGGTATGAAAACATAGGAAATCATTTACAATAAAAGTTTGTTTAGTACAAATGATTACTAATTATAGCTAAGGATGATTTTAACACATGAGATCCTATGGCATCAATCGTTGCATCAGAAATTTTAAATTGTTTAAGTTGATTTAAAGTTTCTCGTGGCATCGTACCACGGGCACCGAACATGAGCCCAAAAACTGTCCAATGTGTGATGTGGTATTGTGCTCCAAGATGCTGACAACAAGGCTCGTATATGACTTGTTTTTCACGACACACCTCTTGTGGCTGTTGCTCGTGCATCTCGAAACAGATTGTGGGATCAAGAATGACATCATCATCCTACTGCCGATCAATTATGATGATATCAGCCCGTCTAGTAGAGCCATCAGAAGAGACGCAACCAACCTCCTCATAAACCTCATAGGAAGCATTCTGACGGATTGAAGATGCGATGAGAGAACGAACCGTATTATGTCTGTTGATTCGGAGCAATTCTCCATGACGGCAGAAACCCAAGACGTGAGGAAGCGTTTCTTGCTCGTCGCATCTTCTGCAACGGGTTGAGTCAAGAGTTCTACCAGGAAGAGTACGTACAGGTAGAGCATCTTCATACGATTCCACTATCCGCTGATCAAGTTCACGTCATGCTTTAAGGGTAGCGGGTTATGAACGCATACAAAAATTCAGGCAAAACTTACTGACACTTCTGACAATATCTACCACAATATTTATGATACCCACTCATACATTTTATCACAATCTCGAAAGAAAGTTGAATTGAATGACACACAGTTCACTTAATTTAGATTATTCACTTGTCCTAAACAATTTGTTTAATTGCTGCAACTAATTGAAAATATGCTGAAACATAATATCACACAGTACAATTTCCTGGTAAACTAATCATCAGAGAGCTGCATTGGAGTTAAATCGCTCGCTTCAATTCGGACAAGTGTCGCACCCTCGAGTGAGATACGATCGGTCGTGATACGCTCGTAATAAATAGAAGCACAGTACAAGGTCATCTCACCGACATGTCTTATCTTGTATGATAGCGACAGATAAGATACACATATGTTTTGCTTACACGGTAAAAATAAGGCTTTATTTTCTGCGTTTATGACAAACGTTTAATGGAACAGTCAATGGAACGTACCAAAACACGCTAGAAATTCCACTTCACACATCATCTCTGTATTCCTCATCTTTCACTGTTGCTACCTCTCGTCACTGGAACTCTCTGCCGCCTGAAGTCAAGGGCTGCCAAACATTGAAATCTTTCAAATCCAAGTTAGAAAATTATCTTATGACGAGTTGCCAAACTAACTTACTATTATGACAAGTGTTGTATGCATGTTTCCACGTATTCACATTTTTTTATGTTCTAGTGATATTTAACTGATTTTATATTTTTGTTTTCATATTTTCCGATAATGGTATATCTCTAATGTGATAAGTTGAGCTATATATAAACATAATTTTCCTTACTGTGTATACTTAAAAATATTGTATTCATTGTATGCTTTGTACTGCACTATTGTATTACTAATATTAGTATTATCATTACTATTAGGCCTGTTATTATTTTATTTATTATTATTACTATTAATATTATTATTATTATCATTATTATCATTACTATTCTTATTTATTATTATTATTATTATTATTATTATTATTATCAATAATTGTCTTATTTTTTACACTTTGTAGGCCTCATTTATTTTTGATCTGCTGTTCACATTTTATTATGCTTTTTCTTTCTTTCTGTATGTTATATATTATGTCTGATTTCTTCTTACTTGTTGTTTACATTTTATTATTATTATCTTATTCAGTTTTGTGTGTAAAATTGTAGTGTACTTTGTAAATTTGTAGTGTTTCTATAACGCAGTTTTTACTCCTGGTTGAGTGTTAGAGAAGGCCGTATGGCCTTAACTCTGCCAGGTTAAATAAATCATTATTATTATTATTATTATTATTATTATTATTATTATTATTATTATTATTATTATTATTATTAAAACAGGAACATGAAGTTATAAATAAAATAGTATGAAAAACTACGATATACAGTTATTATTCCTGATTAATAATTATTCAATATTTGATTTACCACATATATAATATTATAGGTCCATACATAGTGTTCCGCCTATATACTGCGACAATGTAGAAACGTTTTACAAAATATTATTGATATAGCAGTAGATTAATAACAATATGAGTACAGAGATAACATCACAGAAAATATAATAAAACTAATAATCATGCTGCACAACTGTTACAGACGCAAAGATTGATACACTAATTATTAGAGACTATTATTATTATTATTATTATTATTATTATTATTATTATTACTAGAAAACTTGATACAGTTCTTGCATTATCGTGATTGTGTTCTCTGTTTATAATAATTACATTTACATCCAATAACATCTATCAGATGTGGCAAAAACAAAATCACTCCTGTGTAGAAAAAAAAAATTTCCTACAACATTTATATTACATTTTAAAGCAAGTTTTGTAGTTGTACTATGGAGAGGTTAGTTAAACACTGCAAAGTTTTGAAATGATAAACATCTATGATGTTACTACAAGTTCATCACTGTAACAAGAACGAATGTTTAACGCTCGGCTTATACCGTTCGAGGATTTATCGCTCGTGACAATTTTACCCATCATGCATGTGCGTTACCTATCGGATTATGCTATGAACTACTTGGCGCTCGAGCGAAAATGTCCGATGCAGACCTCTGCTAATTATGCCATTGGTCATACATATTTATCAGATCTTACATACAGCTATATGAAACTCACTTTTTACTTAGGCTAATGTTAGGAAGATCTGTGGGTTTTGTAACATTTCAAAACATTAGAGTTTGATAAAAATAATTTTCACAACATGTAATAAACTTATGAAACCAGCATAAGTATAAAGTTACAAAATAAAAACTGAGTTTTTGTATCATAAGCTAATGTAAGATCTGATAAATATTTGGGACCAATGACATCAATTGACCAGGAAAATGTACCTATGTGATCTTATGTTTAAGTATATTTTCGATTTGTTGCAACAGTTAAATAAATTGTAAAGGACAAATTAATAACCTAAATTAAGTGAACTATAAGCTATTTAATTCAGCATTCTTTCAAGATTCAGTGATAAAATTCATGTATGGCTATTATAAATCTTATAATAGATATTGTCGAAAACATTAATGTATGTTTTGTCATAATTTTTGTCATAGCCCGCTGCTCTTACAGCAGAAAGTGAAGTAAATTAAAAAAATATGACAAATCTGAGATAGCTATGGTATCCTACAAGCAAAACTCAGCTCGACCTCCTCGCGGCGCGCATGCTATACCCCTCTTACGCCCCTGCAGTAGGCTTGAGAACATGCTGGGAACGGGAGCATACGTCATCTGCACGAGATTGTCACTCCCGCTGGTTTCTGCGCACGGAGTTTTCCTTGTTGGATAGGTACTAAGTCCGTATCTCAAAGCTACATTTTCAGCTGAAGTGAACTAGATTGTTGACTAAATAACCGAATCTGACATCAGATGTTACGATCCAAAGCTACATAGTAAGTAGCAATCAAGTCCGTAGTAGCTAGTAAACGAAAATGGTTGCATGATTGTTGACTTGTATACTAAACAAACATGAATACCTAATTAACAATTGGGGATTATGAAATCTGATGATGCTTGGAAATAAAATGTAAGTTCGATGTGGAATAACACGTTAACTTGGAACATTGACATTGTTGGTATCTACGTTACATTTTTTAAAATATTGTACTAGGTCCTTATTTTTTCCACATATATTTCGATTGTTGATAGCTAAATGTAATTTTCATAGATATCTTTTGAACATCTTTTACAATTCTACATATTTCTACGTTTCTTTTCTAGTGTCTGAGGAAACTACCATTCAGATGATAAACCTGAGAATCAAGTTTCATAAAATGTTTACTGGGAAACTGTTTATAGTACAGAATTAGAATTTCCAAAAAATAGCAGCTGGTAACTCGTAATTAAACTGCATTAGGACACTGTCTTCTTAATTTAGTACTATACCGTAAATTAATGGCTTTCAGAAAAATAGTGTATGAAGAAGGCCATGATTTCAACATACATGTTCAAAGCTCTCTAGTGTGTAGTTTACAAGTCCACTAGTTGCTAGTTTAGACTTGAGCTTTGAGACACGGCCTGAGGTTGAGATAAACGCTGAAATTTCCTACACTCAAATTCCGAGTAATTCACAGATTTGATCTACTGTATGTATGATATAAACTTTCACAATGATCGACAATGGATGCGGTGGACTCTTCACCAAGGTAGTGTTAATGCAATATATTTCATCTATGTTGGATACGCTACCAAGAAAGCGTTAATGTGACATGTTTCACTTCTGCATGACTCATTACCAAGTCAGTGTTAATTCAACAGACTTTTCATCTATTGACCCTCTAGAAAGACAACAATCCAACAGATGTTTCAGCTTTGTTGAACCCGTTATCAAGATGATGCTGTCCCTGTCCTTATCTCTCTGCCTTCAAATCTTTCTCCCTGTCCTTCTCTCTTTATCCTTGCTCCTATATACCTGCTTTCATGTCTCTCTATCCCTGTCCATATCTATCTGTACATCTCTGTGTCCTTGTCCATATATCTCTGTTACTGCCCTTTTATTTTTATTACTGTCCATATCTCCCTGTCCTTGTTCATAACTCTCTGTCCCTGTTCATGCCTCTCTTTACGCCATTTTTTCCCTGTCCGTATCTGTCTTTACATCTCTCTGCCCTGTCCATAACTCTCGGGTCTTTTTCTCCCCCTGTCTTTGTCCGTATCTCTCTACCTTTATATTTATCTTTCTCTGTTCGGATCTCTATTTTTACATCTCTCTGTCTTTGTGTGAATTGAATTGAAATGAATTGAATTTCTCTGCCTTTGGAGGACAAATTTAAATTGTCATCAAACTCTACCTTTACATTCTGCTGTACCTAAATTCGTATCTCCAAGCCTGTTGGCCACTAGTCTCACTTCCTGTTACCTTTCTCCACTGAAGGAGTTCCATATGAAATTTTGAAGGTGAAAAGCTCGAAAATGGACGTAACCTATTTATACCAAGGTGCTGAGGACAGTGCAATTTCAAAAATATACTATCGAACAAAAATGGTTTTCGTAAATTGAGATTGAAATGAACTTGACATATTTTATAAAGGAAGAGTCAAACCTCTTTTTGCCGTTAGAATGGAACCGTTTATCTTGCAGAACATTGAAAGGGAGTTCATTTTGAAGCTGACATTTGGAGTTATGAAGAAGTCATCTGTTTTTATCGATGACAGAGGTGACAGATAATCTGAAATTTAAATCTGCAATTTGAGGCTTTTCGTCCATTTATAAAAATGCGAAAAATATTGAGAAAAACCTTGCATTATTTAGATATTCGGCATTGTTTGTTTCTCAACAAGGCAATAAGTTTCTAGAAAAGGGTATTAAATAAATATATTTCCTCACGCCCATTTCTTTCACGGCTCATCCCGACATTTGAGGCGTTCTGAAGATCAAGCGACCGTTAACTCATTTTCCAAATATTTTGAGATATTCAAGTTTAAAGTTGAATACCACAATTGATTCTGTGTTGTAGACAAGAAAATATTTTATTCTGTGGGCTTTTTACTGAACTGTAGAGTTAATCACTTTGATCACTGAAAATATGGTCAATTTAATACATTGCCAACTTATTTACTCTGAAATAACCTTAAGTGGAGTTAATTTGTTGACTTCTGAACGCTTTTTATTTGTTATTTTCATTTGTCTTATCAACTGTATCAAAAAAATACCTTAGTGGATGAGTTGTCTTTCAATGCGAGAATCTAGCCAATTTTTTAAAATGATTGATTGTCATGAGCCTGGTTGAATCGTCTCAATTTAGAGAAAAATCTAGTTTCTCCATGGTCCTCAATTAAGAAAAATGGCTGTTTAGATGTCAATATAAATTAATTTCTCAGATAAAACAAAGGATTTTGATCACTGGGGATATGAGTGCAGGTTTCGTGGCCCATTTCTTTTAAAATCATCCTACATTTGTCTTACGATAAAAAATATTTTAAATTTAAACAGATGAAGTCTGATGCCTCAAACTCTGCACAAAGCATCTGTATTTATCTGCCTTTGTATTTGTTTATCCTTGTCATTATTTCTCTGCCTTTACATATCTGCACCTGTCCGTATCTTTCTGCTTTCAAATCTGTCTGTTCCTGTCCTTTTCTATCTGCATTCATATCTACATCTCTGTGCCGCTTTCTGCATCTCACTGTCGTCCCTTCCTTTACATCTGTATCGTTGACTACTTCTATGTCACCTTGTCCGTAACTGCCTTTATTTCTGTCCATGTCATATCTCTTTCTCTCTGTCCCGTCTATATTTTTCTCTCACTCTCTTTGCTTCTGTCGCTCTGTTTATCTCTTTCTCTCCTGAATCTGTAGGCCTATCACTCTGTTCTTGTCTGTTTTTTGTCATTATCTGCCTCTTTCTGCCTCTGCTTCACTATGCCGTCTCTTCCTGTGTTAGAAACACACAAGATCACCACCACTAGCAGCAATCAGGATGTAAGCCTGCAACGTTCGTTCCGGCTTGTTGACCGGAAATTTTGTTACAAAAAGTTCTCATGAAGGAAGTCGGACATACAAGCAGAGGAATAATATTAAAGACTAACAGGGTGTCTAAAACTAAACACTTCCGTTAGGATCTATAAAAACATTTTCTTCTCATTCTCATACTTTCTGTATACATATAAAAAGACGGCACAAAATTAGAAATACTCTATTTTCGGAAATACATAACATTAATTTGTAATGAATACACTGTTGGAAAGAGTAGACTTTAAAGATGAGCAGGACTTTTTATTATGTTTTTTAAGGCTCACTTAAAATGGAGGTCAATATACAATGATGCAAAAAGTATGGTTTTTGAAGACAATTTATTATTTCAAAATGCAGAAACTGAATGTTGGTAAAATTAATAATAATGAATGATCTTTCAAATAATCAAAATTAAAGATGATGCTCTATGTGACCGTCATTTGCCCGCACAACCATTTTTAGGCGTCTTCTCCATTGTCCAATAGCACTGGATATCTGTCTTTGATCAAGCCGGTCCCAACATTCAAGAAGGCGTTGTCTTAAATGTTCAATATTACGAATTCTTGTTTTGTAGTAAACTGCTTTTTGTAGTTGACTCCATACAAAATAGTCCATAGGATTGAGATCTTGTTTGAAACTCCAGCGGAAACCATAAGAGAATCTGAGAAATGCGATTTTTCACGCAATAATCTCTCAGGAGGGATATCATGTCCGTATCTTGCTAATCAATCGTTGTACACATGAAACAAGACTATTCTCGCTGAGCTGTAGATAAATTATCATATTGGTGCAAATGTTTGATGAAAATCTTGTCTTCGTTCGTTAAGCGACCCATTATTCACAAAATGAGAACTCAAAACGGAAAAAAAAAACAAATGATGATAGCACAACAAACGACTTGGCCTGCTGAATTCATAAGACCATAATGCATAAGGCATAAACGATCGATTTTGCTCTGCCTTACAAAAAATAAAAAATAATGTTTAATAAACTGTAAAAGAATTAAATATTACAGTACTTTCCCGGTCTACAAGGACTGTGAAATTTACCTGTGAAATAAACTTTCAAGTGAAATCATTAGCTACTGAACTATAACCATTTAAATTGTCTGTCTTTTTTGGCCCACTATATACTGTATATTAGGCACTACTAACAAGGGAAGAGTTTCGCTCGAACAGAATTTTGGTTAAAAGCTCAGACCGGAATCACAATGGTGATGAAGACTCTGTAAAAGCATTCATTTGTGAAGAAGTTTGGTGATATTGGTCAAACATTCTTTAAAAATGTACTATTAGGATTCTCTATAAAATGAATGAAACAGCATGTTTGCAAAACTATCTTGGACAACATTAATTAATAAACCTGAACAATTTATTTTACCACACTCCAGTGCTGAAAAATCAAATGCCACCTAAATTACAATATCATTTTGTTATATTTTATTTATCAGTGACTGCCAAAGACTGAAGTTTCATGCTGTTGGTATAATGGAAGCAACAACTGGTTAATGAATCAAAATGAAACATTTTCATTTAAACAGATTTCGATTAAGTTCTGGATTCTATTAATGTCCTTATGCAAACTGTTGTTCTCTGAGCATATATTTTGTATTGTCTAAGGAAATAGATATCCAGAGGCAGCATTTTCAAATATTTAGTCGTTTTTTTTTTTTTTTTAGGTGGAATGAAACATTCCATGTCCTAGACTAGTAATGATTCATTTATTAAGGATTGCTTTAGCCTTGTGGGCATTCAATTCAACAACAATAAGTTTTGATTAGCTGCAAATTTTCAGACAAACGTTGGAAAAAATGTTCTTTGGTCTTTTAGATTTTACCACTACTGTACTAGCTTCTAGGTAAGCAACGTGAAACTTACTGAGAATAGGTGTCCCATCCCCACTTAATTGAGTGCTCTTTCCACCCCTCAACTTGTACAGTGCTCTAACAGACAAACCACACATTACACAAACGAATGCTTTTAAACTTTACAAATGTTTGATGGGCCTGTATACAAATTTTGGATACGAAATTCCTGTCTCCCGATTTGTGCAACCCTTCCCTTAGGCAACTATAAAAATATAGGGACATGAAAATTAACTCAGACACCTATAATAACTCGCCAGTATCTGTTTCTTTTGTTTTCAACAAAAACAAGTTTATTACAAAAATCAAATTTCACTGATGTTCAGATCTGTCTTAACACGCAAGCGCTAGAGCTGCAGTTTACTAAACAATTAATCAAGGATAATTTGTATACAGATTTATAACATTGTGAGGCTCGAATACCGGCTAGCATTGCATGAATCCATCAATCAGTTTGTAATGTTAATCTGGCAACGATTGTGTATTGTTTACCTGTTTTCATAGCAACCACAACATGGGAATATTTTTACCGGAAATGACAAGGCAACATGGTCAGTGTTGTTCCTATTTTTTTTTCACTACAATTGCTTCTATTCAATGGACGTACATCAATTATACAATAGGGTAATGAAGCCAATCACGATTTTTGTTTTATAAATAATACATCATCAAATGTCAATCATCTTCATAGTAACCCTCAAACATCATTCTAACACTGTGAAAGTAGAAATTATTATGAAATATTTAAGTTGTTTCATTTAAATGTTATAAAATTTGTTAATATCTTGCTTCATATTTGTAGAAATAATAATTGTATTCTTACAAAATCGACTTTCAGATTCTAATTAAAATTATCAGTTTGAGTTTTCGCAAGCACATTTTGAGAATATTTGTAATGATATATTTAGGCCTACATGATAACAAAAACCTACAACTTATAAAAATGCAAAAAAAAAAAAAACAAAAACAAACAAATTAACTAAAACAGAATATTTGAAGAAAAATCTGGTTTTAGCTTAGAAATGTTAATACTTACTTACTTACTTACTTACTTACTTACTGGCTTTTAAGGAACCCGAAGGTTCATTGCCGCCCTCACATAAGCCCGCCATTGGTCCCTATCCTGAGCAAGATTAATCCATTCTCTATCATCATATCCCACCTCCCTCAAAACCATTTTAATATTATCTTACCATCTACGTCTCGGCCTCCCTAAAGGTCTTTTTCCCTCCGGCCTCCCAACTAACACTCTATATGAATTTCTGGATTCTACCATACGTGCTACATCCCCTGCCCATCTCAAATGTATGGATTTAATGGTCATAATTATGTCAGGTGAAGAATACAATGCGTGCAGTTCTGTGTTGTGTAACTTTCTCCATTCTCCTGTAACTTCATCCCTCTTAGCCCCAAATATTTTCCTAAGCACCTTATTCTCAAACACCCTTAACCTATGTTCCTCTCTCAAAGTGAGAGTCCAAGTTTCACAACCATAAAGAACAACCGGTAATATAACTGTTTTATAAATTTTAAATGTTAATAAATTACATAAATGTGTAACAGATCAGTTGCGATGTTCCCAGACTGCTGAAACTTCCAACTTAATTTTCTAATTAACCGTGCTTTAATCACGAAACGTAATATAGGTTTTCTATTTTTTTAAGTGTACTCTATCGTTCCTTTCAATCTGCAGGATAATTTCACTTCCACTCTGTATATGTCCAATTATCAATATATATGTTAAGATACCGCTGTTTGAATGTTATGCAAAACAAATGTTACAAATGACAAGAAATAAAATATATTTTTTATTTTACTTGGTTATTTAACGACGTTGCATCAATTACGAGGTTATTTAGCGTCGATGTAATTGATGATACCGAGATGATATTTGGCGAGATAAGGCCGAGGATTCCCTATAGATTACCTGACATTTGACTTATAGTTGGGAAAACCCTCGGAAAAAATCCAACCAGGTAATCAGCCCAAGCGGGAATCGAACCCGCGCCCGAGCGCAACTCCGGATCGGCATGCAAGCGCCTTAGATTAAAATATATTCTGAGCGAATTTTTAATCAGTAATGATTGTAATTTTTAATTTTTAAATAATTAGTATTTTTTTAACAATTTATTGATCGATCAGCGCATTTAGCGCTATACAGATCATTTCTAAAAAATATAAATACAATATATGACACTGAATTGAGGGCAGCCTAGATTGGGCTCCTCAATGAACAAAAATGATTGTTAATAAATAATTATTTACATAGGTTGGTGTGATGATAAATTTTGATTATAATATGGGGTTCATTGGAAGTCGGCTCTTGATTCTGGTGGGAAATGTGGACTTCCTTCCGAGAGAGTAGTGGATGGCGCCTGGAACATTTTCTAGGTTGTTACAGAACTTCTTAGCTTGTGAATGAATAAACTGTTTGATTGTGTCAATACCAGAGTCTCTGTGTAGTTGGCTGTTACGGACAAACCAAGGAGAATTGAGTGAAATTCGTAGGACTTTATTTTGAAATGACTGGATGTGTTTAATTTCACTTATTGTTTAGCTACCTTATTGGTTAGTACCTACGATTATAAACGAATACAAATTAATGAGTTAAAAGTACAATGCGGGACAAGTTCGGTTTTGCTGTAGAAATTGAAGTTAGGAAGGTAATTATAACATTTCATTTGGGAGTTGAGTCTAATTTAATTGAGGAAACGTTTATTATAGTTTCCACATCACTTCTGTATCGAATCATATAATAACACATTTAGTTTAATACAATTATCATGCACTGGGTTCAAATATGTTTGCTGTTGCCGCAGCTTTACCCACTTGAAAACTATTTCAACTGCACCAAATTTAACCAAACTAAATAACATTTTCTGTCCAACTTTAAGGTCCTGAGTCCGATGTCGGTAATGGTTTGCACAGCAGGCCAGAAAAAGAATCTACAGTTTCTACGTATAAACATCTTGTTACATTATGTACAGTAAAACCTCGATAAGATCACCCGCTTATTACGCTAGCCTGTGTAATACGCTTTTTTTGTCCGGTCCCTGCAGATTTCATATATAACACCTTTATAAAATAACCCGTTTGTTGCGCTCAAGTCCCGCATAATATGCTGTTTTTGTGGAATATTTTCGATGTAATTTTCAGTAATGTACTGTAACACCAATGAAACATTTTGCCCATTGAACTCACTGGTGCCATTAACCTGAAAAGTACTGGTATTCAATTCAATTCAATTCAATTTATTTGGCCATTAGACATAGTTCTAGGCTTCGTCAGAATACATTGAAAAACATATAAATACATTTTAAAAACACTAATAAAAGAAACAGTAAAATTTAAATAAGACAATGAAAACATGAAATAATTTGAAACTTTTAAATTAAACAAAACTAACTAAATTGCAATTAAACTTATTTATTAAAATGCAATTTCATACAAATTTGTGTTTTAAAACTCAGCAACAGAATGAAAAGGATTACTGTATTTTATAACCAATTGTAAAATATAGTTTTGAAGCTATTGATTGGTAATTTATAATATTGACTTGGGAGCTTATTATATAATTTCATCCCCATAATTAAAAAGTTTGTGTTGCTCTTGTGTAATCTACAATATGGAATATTAATTTGTTTACTATTTCTAATTTCATGATCATGTATATTGGCCACTAATGAGTAATTGTCGATATTTTGTCGAGTGTAAAGTACTAGATCATATATATATACAAATTTATGATTGTTAAAATCCGTGATTGTCTGAAAAGTGGCCGACAATGTTCCAGATAGTTTGATTTACATAAAATTCTAACGGCTTGCTTTTGTAAAATCAAGACACTTCCAATTTGGCTCCATTTCCCCAGAAAATTAGGGCATATAGGATTATCGACTGAAAGAAAGAAAAGTAGGCTCTTTACCTGCGCACTTAAACCTTCATACAGTACAATACCCAGTGAGTTCTATATTAAGCTGGAGGCAAAACTCAATGCTTTAAAAGCGTGACGCGAATGCTGAGGGCTTGAGCGTATTGCTATCTCTTTCTAACATAGCTAGTGTTGTCCTTGTCTCTCTTGCAGTGAATGCTATCGTACACAATAACGGTATTTATATTGCTTACTGCGCATGTGCAACATGAACCTCACGAAAGACTCATTGAAACACATTAGTTAGAAAGAGAGAGCAATACCCTCACCAACAGTCTCGCTTTCAGACAGGAAAGAGCATTGCGGTGGTGCTTCCAGTTTAGTATAAAGGTCACCGACAATAACCCACCCTCTTGTTACGCTCTCTTATTTTACTCTTTACCTTGCGCGCTTAAAGCCGACATACAGTTACAATATCCACCCTCTCTCTCAAATAACATTTCTCACTCGGCCGTAATAAAATTCTGTAAATTTTGGCTGGTCAGTTTGTCCTTTAATGCAGCGTTTCTCAAACTATGGTCCGCGGACCACTTGTGGTCCTCGAGGTCTTCCCTTATGATCCTTCAAAAAAGACAGAAGAAAAAAGAAAATTCAAACGAATTGAGTTTGTGCAATCGCCTTTTACTTTTTCTCCCAGTACTGACATATTATAAAATTTATTTACCCTACCCGTCCATTGACTTCCCACTCTACTCTCAGCAACAAAAGAGGGATTTAAGGCACTATGAACGTGGTGTTTCTCGCTATCTTTTCCCTGCACATCTGGCGCCGTGCCTGTTACCCAGCTAGGGACTACCCGAATTCATAACAGGTCCAAAGTACTGAACCTTTTCATGTATTTATGACTTTCTTAATAGTTTGCACATTGAAATGGTCATATGCTGTACGTCGTACACCAATAATACAACATGCAAAATTGCATCTTTACTTGTTAAAATCGGGCAGGTTTCTGCATTAATTTTTTTATTTCTCTTTTTGCAGATGACGATATAAGAAATTTTCTTCTATTAACATTAACTTAATTAGTTAATACTAATATAAAATTAATTGAATTAAATTAATTTTAATTAACTATTTCTACATTGAAATTTAAGTATGTTGATATTAAAATATGCTACATAAATGATAAATTTGCTTTCGAAGGGAACAAGAGTAAGGTGGTCCGCGGAACTGTTCTGGCTTAAAAAAGTGGTCCTCACTTCAAAAAAGTTTGAGAAACGCTGCTTTAGTGTATTGAAGTGTCTGCGAGTGTGATTACTAGAGCCCGGATATTAGGCAAAATGCCTTTTTTTAACTGAGTATATGTAAGAAAGACCTTTAGAGATAAACACGTTTCCACACATTTGGGAACGATAGGCCCAATTTTTATTTTACCTTTCCTGCCTATTTTAGCTCCCGTTGCCTATTTTAAGGTTAAACGCCTTTTTTAGTCTTTTTACGTCATTATTGTACATTTTCTATATTTTAATTCATTTAAAATAAACGGCACATAAATTATATCAAAAACAAAAAAGAATGGTTGTACAAATTAAAAATATATATTCACCTCACACAAATATTTGCTGAGAATCTTATTCTCCTATTATATTTCCAAGAAGTCGAAAACTTTTCTCCCCTACCGATTCCATCTTTTATGTCACTTAACAAAGATGTTTAACACTATAACCCTCAGTGCTCAGGTCACTTCGGGGTTTACCAACGAAAGAAAGAGCATGAGGGAAGTATTAAAAGCAAGTCTCCAGGTCCCGTTACGCACGTCACGAGTACTTTGAAGTCTCTAATCCCTTCCCACACCCCTCTTTTTGAGACAATACACAGTCAGTTTTTCCCGATCTCTGAAAGAAAGTAGAGACAGTCCTTCTGAAATAAGTTGTTTTAAGTTTGCTCCAATCACTTCAGTAGAAGTAGAAAGATCTTTTTCCGCGATGAAAAACGTTCTCTCTGACAGGCGGCTCACTATGACAGTTGCCAACTTAAAAAGCATCTTATTGTGACATGTAACCAAGGAAAGTGAGTACCGTATGGGATGTTTTTGTTACTCAAAACTGAAAAGAATTGTCCACATATTAAGTACGCCGATGCAAATATTGCCACCACATGTCCACTAAAATTATGCAAATTAGTAAACAATTCTTGGTTCATCAATTTATATAGCTCAATCCCCGACTTTCTACAGTTGCATAGGCAGTACCACACTGCAAGCGAATAATTTCGAATTCTAAGTTATGTGGGACTATTTTGGTTTTACTGGAAGTTGTAATGGTATGCCTGAGTGTAACAAGATATCTTCCTTGCCCAATACTGAACAATGTTTTGGTCTTGTGTACAAACTGATGCGCGGAAGGGTGTGTGCTATGGATTATACCTCGTTTCGGTACAAATCTTGGTGGAAGTGATAAAGCAGGAGAGAGTCACTGTGAGAGACAAAACGGAATCTCTGTCTCATAGCATTCTTCGATTATTCGCAGTTTTACTGAAAAATTGCGAGATGCTTGTATGTAACTTTGACTTTAAAAATCATATATTTTCATATTTGGAAACATAACTATTGCGAAATAAGGCAGTATTTTAATGTCGTAAATTAAGCATCATTTAAAAGTTAATTCTGAGTTAATGTATTAAAATAAAAATGAATGAAATCTCACACTAAAAGAATATATAAACACCAAACTTCCTACAAATTCAGGCTATCTGGCAATACCCTGTATTATAAACTTATGTATCATTCCAACATCTTAACAGAAACAGTTTTGACTAACGCAGATTGTTTATATAATGCTTAAACTTCGAGAATATTAATTTCCCATGCCAAATCCACAAAGAGTTTTCGAAATGAAGTTCACCAGAGTTGTATAAATCTCTGAGATACTTGGATACATTTCGCGACATAGATCTTTATATGAAAATAAGAAGAAATTATAAAGGTCTCACTGAGTTTAATAAGAGAAATACTGCCGAAAAATCAGCTAGAAAGTGCAATGATATTCGTGTCCATATCAATAAATGTTAAGACTTTTCTAAATAGATAACTAAGGTCTTTGATCCTAATCAATGCACGTATGGAGACATTTGTTCATGGAATCTCACAACCTCGGGGATATATCTCGGTGCAATTAGAAATGAATTCTTAAAAATAATACTTATTCAAGTGTTTCTATAAACAGCAATTTAAAGAACTGAAGTCGGACGAACGCGGGGGCCATATATCTAAATAGTCTCCAGTCTAACCAATTATATCTATTAATGTATCTAAATTTTCAGACGTATGATTATAGATTTTCTTTTCTTCTACTTTTAAATGAAATTTCCACTTCCGAAATTTACGAAGTATTTCATAATCATATAAAACAGTAAGGCGCTTCAGTTCGACAGTGACAGTTTGTGGGCACATGATTAACTATATTTATTATTTCATTTTATACAGCAAAGCCATTCCAAAATTTACTTCAAGGACCTTATAAATACACTACTGTATATACATTGTGTGCAATAACTATAATGCTACCACGTTATTCAATATGATGCGATTTTTTTGGCTCGTGTACTGTGTCATAAATGCAGAAACATACATTTCGGACTTACGTACTGTACAGTTTCCATTAGAAAAGTAGGACAAGATAAAGAAAGGAAATGGGAAGCTGTTTGTTCAACTCTATAGAATAACTCTGTGTAAAGGGTACAACAAAAGTTCCCCCTTTCCTTGTCTTCACAGATGATGGAGCCGGTATCTAATATTTCTGCATCCGTGACACGGTACAACATTAAAAGAATCTCGATTCATATTTATAAATCCTTTTGTATTGAGAAGTAGTACGAAAACTCCTCTTGATTTTCTGTTTTAATGACAATGAACACATTCTGCCTTTGTGTTCAAGCTTTAGTTAATGTGAATTCAATATCTGTTGCATCTACATAGGTTGGATAAAAAGTAATGGCAACACTGCTGTCACGTGACGATGGTGCGTTCGAGAGTTGCCAGCTGTGTGTACATGAACAAGGACTGTTAGATCAGTTAGTGCACCCAGCGGCGACAGTACTCTGTCAATCTACTGCAGTGTGTAGAAGGTTGACTTTCATAGGGATAGTGAGAGCTCCCTAAGACCACGTTTACAAAACTAGAGCAACGTTCCTGGGTCAAAATTGGAGTGACACGAGGTCGTAGTGCACAAGAATGTTTTCAGGGACTGCATGAAGCATATGCCGATGCAGCGTTGCCATATCGCGCAGTGGCACGATGGGTTAAAGCGTTCCGGGAAGGCAGGGTGCTTTAGGGCGGTCAATACGGAACATCAACAAAGATGGACGCGCTGATGGTGTACGACACCTTCCAAACATTTGGGAAAAGGTAATAAATAAGGGGGGCCACTATATAGAAGGTACGTAAATGTTGTACCCCTGTGCCATGTCAGAAATATTGCACTGTTGCCATTACTTTTTATCCAACCTTAGTACAATTGAAATCTTGTAATGCTTTGGACAATGTATTATTTTATTAAAATAATAAGGGTTACTTATACTGAATAGTTGAAAATAATTTAAAATATGTAAAAACTTTCATGAGATTATTATAGATATATTTTTTAATTTGTCCTACAGAATTTATCTGTAATAGTGACACTTAATATTTTAGGAGAAAAATTCGCCCCGGCGCCTGGGATCGAACCCGGGTCCTTGGTTCTACGTACCAAGCGCTCTGATCACTGAGCTAAGCCGAATTCAATCCACAGCACAGGACCGAACTCCTCTCCTTCGATGTTTCCCTTTGTGGCCTGACTCCAAGTTAGGCATATACTGGGTGTTCTTTTCAAAGTGTGTCATGACGTCACTGTTGATGAGTCAGAGATTTGAAGCGAGTTTCAGCTTTTATGTCAGAGAAGTTGCCTATTAATCAAGGCGTTCAATCTGAACTTGAGATCGAGTACGGTATAACTTGAACGCTGTAGCGACAGATGGCGATCTGTACGGTCTGTGTGATACCATAACCTCTTTCGAACTGTGTTTTGCGCGACCAAGTACGCAGGGTATTTGTTATCATCGGTTGCGTATCACAACATTCCACAACACAAGTCAAATGCTCCGTGTCCATGTTGATTGTCGAAATTAATGTCAACAAATACGTAAGTAATCGTCTTAACCCTCTCCCCATATCTCGACAGTAAGAAAAATCTCACCTCAGTACATGTTTCGAAACAGTTCACATTCCTGCCACTACCGGCGTTACCGTACGTATCGGTAAGTACTCTTCAGAATGAACGCCGTACTTTCTAGGCAACTTCTCTGGCACATAGGTAATACACCTCTGCGGAAGTGTAGGAAGATTGAATTCTCTAGGCTCATCGACTAGCCACATGACGGCATACAGCGAGCCATGACACACTTTGAACTGAACACCCAGTATATGTTGACGTGTATCCAATGTCAACTGCCATCATACTAGGAGCGCACTCAGCTGAGTGACTTGTTGGGCGAGAATCCGCAGTTATTTTTCTCCTAAAATATTAAGTGTCAATATTACAGGTAAATTCTGTAGGACAAATTAAAAAATATGTCTATAATATTCTCTTAGCTAGCAGTGCATAATAACTGCGGATTCCCGGACAACAAGTATAATATATAATGGCAGTTGATATTGGATATACGTCAACACATAACTTGGAGTCAGGCCACAAATGGAAACATCGAAGGAGAGGAGTTCGGTCCGGTGCTGTGGATTGAATTCGGCGTAGCTCAGTGGTCAGAGCGCTTGGTACATAGAACCAAGGACCCAGATTCGATCCCAGGCGCCGGAGCGAATTTTTCTCCTAAAATATTAAGTTTCATGAGGTTGTCAGAAGACCATGACAAACTTTGAAGTGAATATTAGTTGCTAAATTAAACTTACTCGCATTCAAATGTTAACTAGTTTCCCTATAAAGTTAACAATATGATAGAGTATACATTGTTTTAATTCAAAGGTTTTTTAAGCTAACCATGTGGTAAGATACATCCAATAATTTTGTTTACTTTCTTTTTTATAATTTCAATTCATAGGGCCACAAAAATATTTGACTACATACCATAACCCATTCTTTGCAGAGCGTCAACACAGAATGGTGTGGTTAACAGAAACTAAAAAACGGATCCAATGTGAACACGAAATAAGCCAATATTACAAACAACAAAACCAGATCCTGATACTCATTTCTCCCCCCGCCCCCAAAACAAAGCGTTGTACTGTACATACTATTAACTGCACTGTACTCACGTGGCGACAAACCTAATTATTATTTAACAATAATTGGTTTTGCGTCACAAACAAAAGCGATTTCAGTCGCTTCACACTGCCATTATTAAACACTATTATATTATCTGTTATTATTATGTACATATAATTATAATATATATAAAAGTACAGCAATTAATTGAAGAGTAAACTGTAGTTGGGAATACAGCACTTGTAATTATGAAACATTATTGAAAGAATATTGAATAAAAAAATTGATCTTATATTAATGTGTTCTTTATTTATTTATCATATCTCTACTGGGAAAAGAAGACTTCGGTACAGTAGAATCTCTATTATCCGTGGTAATGAAGGGGATGGACTGAACGGTTAATCGAAAAAATCGGATAATCTGTACCATGAAAGATTTTGTAATTTCCTCCATGGTCTTGTATTTAACTCGCTATGTAGTGGATCAGAAGTTCACTAATTTAAGTCTGATTGTCTACTATGGGTTTTTAAGGGCCAAGGAAGCCCTTTTTAATGACTGTCTCTGGAAAGATAAGAATAAAGGTGGTCTCATGTTGTAGATTTACATACTTTTTTACACTTTATCCTTGTTTTTTTTTTATTAAATCGCGTAATTGTAACTCCAATCTCGTATTCTGATGCGAGATGAGCCACAGATACTCTTTCTCAAACCATTCAATTATTTCCATTTCTTTTTCGATTCTTAGCGCAACACGTTTTCTATTAACACCCGTGGAAGACATTTTATATACAAGTTATATTATAGAACGGCAATACGAACAGTAGACAATGCTCTGTAACGATAAACGCTTGTAATAACACTCTGTAGCAAAAACATATGTAGAACCTACTAATATGATGTACAAAACAGTAGGCTACTTCATATAAGTTATTTATTTCTGAAGAAAAAAAAAAGAGCGAGAAATAGACAGAAGGATAATCCGCCAATCGGTTAATAGGGTGACGGATAATCGGGGTTCTACTGTATCTACATAAATCTCTGGAAACAGTGCAATCAAGACTCCAAGGAGGTATTCCAGTCCCGAAATACCGTCCCTAACGGTCACCAGATACCACACTTTCTTCCCCGAATACTACACCAACCAGGCGGCTCTGGAGCAGCATCATCTTTCCACGGATAATTTCAAGGAAAAATTCTTCCGGGGCCGGGTATCGATCCCGGGACCCTTCGCTTAGCACGCGAACGCTCTACCGACTGAGCTACCCCAGGAACCATACGCGACACCGTCACAATTTTTCCTTTGTATCCACACAACTCAAGTGAGCTGACAAGACGCCAGAACTCAACTATGAGTGCACATAATACTCTGCGTGACTTATATTGTGGCTTTCTGTTAACGTATCACAGTAACGAATGTATTATGCAAATCTGGCTTTCAGGTAATAGCTCCCTGTACAGCAGGTTTGAATAATTTCAAGGAAAAATTGTTCCGGGCCGGGTATCGGGGTAGCTCAGTCGGTAGAGCGTTCGCGCGCTAAGCGAAGGGTCCCGGGATCGATACTCGGCCCCGGAACAATTTTCCCTTGAAATTATTCAAATTTGCATTTCCACAGATAGTTGTACTATTTAATATTTATTTACCCTGGCTGAGATAAGGTTATAAGACCTTCTCTTCCCCTCTACCAGACTACAACTACAATATCAAAAATACAATTACAATTCGCAGAGTCCAAGCTACGTCATAAATATAGCTATCCTGCTTATAGTGAAAGGTTGGAGAAATGTTTCCTGTGTTTTGCATTATACAGCTGTCAAAAAAGAAGTGAACAGCGAATATATTCTAAGTCCACTTCGGATAACGGTGATGTTACATGATGCATGCGCTTGTAGAATCGCACTTGAAGCAGTTTCGGAACTATGGTGTTTAAGCAGGAGTCATTCGTTATCTACGTCTCGTAGAGCAGCGGTGAGTTGGAGTCTTGTTCAAGTTATCATTTTATTTTGTTATCGTTCGTTAGCGATATAAATAATATTAAAGTTATTTTAAAATCTGTTATTGTTCTTTAGCGATATAAATAATATTCAAGTTATAGCTTATATTTTGTTAGTTTTTTCTTTAGCGATGTAAATAATATTCAAGTTTCCATTTATATTCTGTTATCGTTCTTTAGAAATGATATAAATTTAATGTCAGGTTTGGAGCAATACAGCTGCATAATATTAGTATTAGTTGGACGAGTTACGCAATAATAGACCAACCGACAATTTGTAAAAAAAATTAGATATTTGCACAAAACTGTCGATAGCAGGCTAATTTAACTCGGAAAAAATGAAGAATGTGATATCTGAATGTTGCTGCTATTTATAAGCAAAAATTCGTTTATTGCATAAAATTAATTTATTTATTTTGCTTTTAAATATTAATTCAAGTGCTGGTCTCTTATTAAAAATTGGTTAGCCTCTTGGTATTATTTGTGCTATTTTTTTTTTGTAATAGCATGAATGTTATAATACTTCTTGCATAAAATGGTTTATAAAAAAACAGATTTATTTCAATGGCCAATATCTCGAAACAGGTTTCTGGCGCTTGGTCTCTTATTGCGAAACTCAATCTAGATTTTTCTTATAATTTTACATTATACTACCCCGTAACACAATAAACTGAAAAGGAGTGACGAGGACTTGAACCTGAGATGTTCATATCTAAATTCCGACGTTCCTCCGACTGAGCTCGGAGCACAAGTAAAGAAGTATATGCGGAAAAAATGGCCCAATCTCGCTCCAAAACGTCCTGATGATTTGTGAAAGCTCGTGCAGGATACATGAGATGCCGTGGCTGAGAACAGTCGCTATTTGAAAAGACTAGTCTAGTCCATGCCCACTAGACTGCAAGATGTGATCGAGATGGGAGGAAGATGAACTAAAAATATTGGATTGTGGCTTTTGTTTTGACTTTTACCTTTTAATTTTTTTTATTTTCTAAGGCAGACGTCAATAAATTTGTTTTGTTTATGCCACGAAAGTTATTTTTGTTGAGAATATTTTTTTTTCCATTTGCATCCATAATGTGATAATAAATAATGATAAAGTCATGGCATAATACATTCATGAACCTGATATTAATTACTAAAACAGTCATAAAAGAGACAGGAGCAATTATATTTTCCTTCTTTTTTAAAAACAAAAAAACATAAAAACCACTATCTTGTATTCGAACGCACGACCTTATACTACCACTACGCTATAACAGTAACATGCAGATATCAGGCTACGTGGTCCAACAACATGTAACATCGCCAGTCTCTGAATTGTAGCGAAGATACCCGAAGGGAACTCAGTTTCTAGAGAGCTGTCACTTTTTTCTCTTGACAGCTGTACATCTAGTTCTTCAGGAAAGCATAAAATCTTCAGCAACGTATACATCATACTGCTCTTGAGGAATGAAATCAATCTGCATTGAATGAGCTTCGATGGCCTAGATCTAATACCACATATGTCATTTTTTTTTTCAAAATTTTCAGGAGAGACATAAAACTGTTTATTATTTACACATTATATCTATTTGTGCCACTGAAAAATACAATAATCAGTAAGAATACTATTGGAAATTTTGGAAAAATCACATACGTGGTGTTAGATCTAGGCCATCATAACTGCATTATGTATTAAGCATTCAGAAATTAATACGAAATTTTATGCTTCAATTCTTCTTTATCCCTGTTAAAATTACAGAAGCGTAATATAGTCTTGCTATGATATTGTTTCAATGAAAGGCTGAGCTTTGTCTTCTAACACAAAAAGTGTAATTTTATAAGAAATCTAAACCAGTGATGCCAACCATACCATAATTTAGCTGTAATGAAGTTTAAAAATATGTCACAGTTTTTTTCCTAAGTTGGTCTGTCATTGTTTGAATCGCTTTATTGATCGGTTGCGATTGCTGTCGTGAGACATCTGGTGGAAAACAAATGCCAATCCGCGCAAAGACTTGAAAGTCAGTGTTAAAAATACTTTCTGCACTATGGTGAAGTATGTTGTACATACCGTTGCTGTTTTAATGCCTTGTAAGCTGATCATAACCCATTCGAGTGGCTGCTATGATTACAAGAGTGCTGTAAGTAAAAACATATGGTAAGTATATGTGTGTGATAAGTAAAATTGGTTCATTTATTCTTAGTAAAATCTTTAGACTTTTTAGATCTATGAGTAAAGTTTTTCATCTTTAAATAAGCGAACAATTTTTTTGAATTGAGCAATATTAATACCGTTGCTCATAAGATGGACAATATTGCTCCAGTAACGTTCAATAACTGCACATTTTGTACACTGTGTCCCAAAAGTCATGGTGGGGTTATCGTCATTTGTTTCCTTCAGTGCCTCAAAGTTACAAACGAAAAACTGAGAGTTTTATTTTCATCTGGCACCAATATTACATTTCTACCTCTATTCATTCAGAAAATATAATCCTCTGACACCGCTCTATAATTTTTTGGACACAGTGTATTATCACCATAGGTAGGAAGTTTGATCAAAACAGTAGATTTCAGTTGAGTAGAGCGAGGAGTATAGATGTCACACGCGTCTCGTTCTGCTCCCGCTCGATATAGACGACATGCAGTTCACATAAACAACGCATAGTATCATCCTGTAAACCTGTGTACAGTCGTGCATAGTTCGAATAATATTGTTAATTAATATTAATAGTTTAGGTTTTGAACAAGGTGAGCTATTCTGTTATTATTGTATAATTTACGTTAATATTATACAAGATTCCAAAAAAGAAAAATCATCTGCTATTAAACAATTATACAAACAGAAGTATATAACACGTTTATTTTTTCCAGGATTATTTTTCATTAAATGTTGGTTGAAATAGAAGTTTATTTACCAGCCGTCAATACTTGTTTGTTTTGCTGGTCTGTTGACGTCTCGTTCTGTTGTGCTACTATGCATTCGGTTGCGTTCATTCAGCATCAGGATTACGATACGAATTTCCTAGCTGCCATTAAAATAGAAATGAAAAAAAAATTCTTGAAAACAATTATGGGTTTAATATTGTGTGCCACATACGAGATAGGCTATTAGATTAACAAAGTTGTTGTTCACCTGATGATAGCTATAACTACTAAATCATATAATTTCAGATTTGTTCCAGTAACGTCTTATGACGTAGAAACAATATTTTAGAAGTAGAAATATTTTTTTTTCTGAACATAAAAGTATTTCTTTTCATAAAATGAAAATGTTCATTGTTATTTGTTACAGTACAATGAGGCTAGAATCATATTTGTATACTTTGTATCTTATTTTTATGTATGTATGTATGGATAAATTATTTTAGATTGCTAGTTGCGAAGTCTATAATTAAAAATTGTTGTTTTTTATATTATTCGTTTATTGTTTTCTTGTTCAAAAGGCGTGGACGATTGGAGCACAAGTTTGGTTATCACCCGGCCGTACACGTTTGTCATTCTGGTTCATCGACATTGAGACCTACGCTACTACTTTTCATTCGGTAGAGATTTAGGTCCAAGTTGACACAACTTAGCAGTTTCGGTACTATACCTGGTAAGATTTATCTTGTCTCAGTAGCAATAAAACCAAGTCCCTTCAAATGAGGGTGGAGATTATAGGAGGGTTGTAAATTTTCAGGATTCCTTTCAAAACCTTGTTATTGTACAGGCTGCCGGAACTCAGTTTCTTGAAAGACAAGCTCAGTGACGGAACTACACAGTACGAAGAGAGATATTTTGTAATTTTATTTTGCGCTACAAAATGTAGCAACTAGTCCCTTCCGACACTGAATGGATGGACGGCATCGCTCCATTCCCTCATCACCATAACAACACAGACGAAGTAAGACATATCTACTTTCTCTCTCTTTTCACAGTGAGACAAGATATATGACACAGACTTTAACTTTCTAGCTCTAATTATTATCAAGTTTAATTTTTCTAAGTAAAGGTAAGTAATCATTACAGCGCTGTTTTTCTGGCTTTTCATTGTCATGAGACAACGTATGGTTTTGTCATCTTACAAGGTATGTATGTAAACAACATCGGTAAGTACGAGAAAAGAGTGCGATCATCTGAACAAGTACTTCTTGCACGCATAAACCATTTTTAACACGCTTGTATAGAGTTCAAAGATCTACTTTTAGCAACAGCTGTCTAAAAATATATTTTTCTTTCCCTCCGACTGTACGAAACAAGCAAAAACTGTAGGAAAGTCCTCAGTAGCAAATTGCATCAAAATTCTTACCGCAGTTTTCGAGTGAAACGTGTACGGCCAGGCTACACTTCCGGTTGTCCTTTCACCTTGGGCAGCACGCATAAAAATGAGCCGGAGTGGACTGAGCAGCCGTTGTGAAGAATTGCACTGCAATAGAGCGCGCCACCCGACATTACTTATTCAGAATAGTGCGACGAGTACCAACGGGGGCTGAGTCCTCCGGAGAATTGCGAGCTACTCACCGAAGTACAGTCCCTCCTCTAATTTCTGAGTCCCACAGGTTTAGACAGCGTTGTCTCTGTTCCTACGGTTGACATTAAATCAGAAAGGGAAAGAAGTAAATATTTAACATCCAAATAGAGCGTACGAGAGTGCAGAATGTAGGCTACTTCGGATTCAAAGCTTTAAAAATGAGTGTCATGAAGGTCACATACGAGGAGAAAATATTCAAAAGAGACTTTGTCCTTCAAATTGAATTTTAGGATATGAACAAAAAATTCATTCTATTATCTCTGCAATGTTATAATTTTATTGTGTACTGACTAATTATGAATAAAAATCTGTTCAGAATGTAGTAAAACCAAGTTTTCAAAACAATTTAAATAGTTGTCATTGTAGAAATTTAATATATGTAAAAGTTTAGACACAGTTGCTTTAATTTAATTTATGTAATTGTCATTGTAGAAATTTAATATAAAAGTTTTGACAGAGTTGCTTTAATTTAATTGAAATAATTGTCGTTGTAGAAATTTAATATAAAAGTTTAGGCAGGGTTGCTTTAATTTAATTTAAATAATTGTCATTGTAGAAATTTAATGTAAAAGTTTAGGCAGGGTTGCTTTAATTTAATTTATGTAATTGTCATTGTAGAAATTTAATATAAAAGTTTTGACAGAGTTGCTTTAATTTAATTTAAAATAATTGACATTGTAGAAATTTAATATAAAAGTTTAGGCAGGGTTGCTTTAATTTAATTTAAATAATTGTCATTGTAGAAATTTAATGTAAAAGTTTAGGCAGGGTTGCTTCAATTTAATTTAAATAATTGTCATTGTAGAAATTTAATATAAAAGTTTAGACAGAGTTGCTTTTGGTTGAACAGATTGGACATAGTTGGTATTTGTTTGTCACAATGTTGTACAGTAGTGGCAAAAAAAAAACCGACCGACCCTTGTAGCTCATTTCAGAGCCTTGTTCACTCCAGAGCACGATAGACTAGTAACTAAGACTTTCGTGGTTCGAATCCTGTCTGGGAAGGAAACTTTTTTTTTGTTCCTTATTAAAATTTATTCCTAATACTTTTCGATTGCAGCGATATTTTACTACTTAATTAACTTATTATTCCCAGAACATGAATTTTACCAGCAATCGTAAAGTATTCGGAATAAATTTGAATAAGGAACAAAAAAAAAATGTTTCCTTCCCAGGCAGGATTCGAACCACGAAAGTCTTAGTGACAAGTCTATCGTGCTCTGGAGTGAACAAGGCTCTGAAATCAGCTACAAGGATCGGTCCGGTTATTTTTTCGCTATTACTGTACATATTACTTATTGAACATGCACGCCAAAAGTTTATTGCAGTCATTTTATGAAGTAGTTTTGAAACAATTTGACCTAAGTCAAAGAAGACTTACAAAAAGGAACAAACAAAATTTCATTTGAAGAAAATATCCAATTGTATTGACCAAAAATGCCTTCATAGCCCTTTTTTAAAGTGGAAACCACAATCGTCTCCTAAACATCACACATTGGATTTCCCTCTACATCTGGGACATTAAAAATAGGTACATTGATGAAGAGTTTTTAGACAATTGCAGATCTGCCTCGTTATACCAATTCTCACCAAAGAGTTCAACTAAAATTTTCTTCACATCTTCTGTCTTCTCAACTTCTATGTACAACAAGTGCACCATTATTATTTATTAATGCATCCGCCTGTCATAACAGATGGCCGTATATATGCAATTTAGAAAGTTTAAAAATTAAACATTATATAAATGATTATGTAAAATGCTTATGAATTTCATTAAGATATTTAAACAAATATTTTTAATATCTTGGGATGTCATATCGTATTACTTTAAAATGCCAGTAGTATATTTATATGCCGATCTGTATATTTCCTTATTTTATTAACTTCTCTTCCATTCAAACGCTCACCTCTCTTTTTGTTATCTTGATTAGCATGCCTTACTTCCCCGGTATAAGTTTGTAACCAACAAAACTATAATTCATGTTTCAGGAGAAAAGATAATAATTTCAGGGGCATATTTTATTAGACCTACATTCACTAGCAGAACCATTTGACTAATCAAGATTAGAAGTTTATTCAGCTATTGAATACAATCATTTTTGTTATAGTTCTGAATGAATGCTTTAAAATTATTTTTCCACCAATGTCTGACATTTTAATAATTTGATGTTACATCATTTTTCCGGGGAAGTCTTCAATTACGTTTTATTATAATTTACTTGAATATTGAAAACATACCACCTCACCATAAAGCATGACTCAGGTCTAATAGAACTCATGCAATGCAAAGCATTCTGGAACGTTGGTTTCCATGGTAGCTAGGCTGTGATTCGCTAGAACTGACAGAGTCATGTCTGATTGTATTCAGTTTGTGGACATAGTTGCTTTTTTAAAAACACGTCAATTTTTACATTCTGTTTTACAGGGGACATACATTTTTTATCATTATGAGTGTATTGAAATCTTTAGTTTTAAGAATAAAATAATATTATAAATAGAGAATGAACTATTCATAAGTATTATTTATTTAATTGGCTAGTATTCTGTAGTTAAAAATGTGTTGTCAGTGTAACTCTGAAAATATTGAGAATGGGACACAGGTTTATATGACATCATTTACTCAGAATGTCTTTGGAAATAAGCTCCGTAAGTGGCGGTAAGTCATCGTGGATCACCCTGTATATAGACGGTGAGTCGTAATTATGTACTATAAAGTATTGTAGAGTATTCTATATTATAATATAAACAGATTTTGTCATCTATATATATAATTTGAAATGGTAATGCAAATTACGGGAAAACTGCTGAAAGGATTTTAATAACTGAAGCTTGCAACTCAACGTATTTCAGAAAAATAATAGTTTTCAGTGAAATGTCAATTTTTCAACATAATTTTCCTATTTTCCAAAATCCATCTGTCGTCAGTTTTGAGAACTAGCTAATTGCATTTCAGAATAAAACAAAACACACACTACAGTAAACAATATTACACGAAACCCATGATCTGCAAGAATGCTGACATATTGAGCTGAAATTAAATTTGTTATTAAAAACTTAACTTATTAAAAATAATTTACAGGTTTGATTCTGTGGTGTGTAATTTTCTGGGTACAGCTGTGTATTGGATATTAAAAACTACAAAACTTGAGATGGTTTGATAACATTATTACCATTACAAATGAAATATCATTGTAGTTAATGCCATGATGTGACTATTTTTCATTAATTATACATATTAATGCTATAATGATGATATGAAAGTGAAACGTTTTGGGTTTATATAAGTAGATGTAGAGAATAACTTAAATTAGATTTTGATTTCTATATTTTACTGAGTGGCGGCTATATAGTATATATAGTATATGTTACTGAAAGCTATAAAACTTAAGTAAGATAATAATAATATTATTAAAAATCAAATATTTTTACAATTATTAATCAAGTGGGGTTGGGTCTTTTTCATTTATTTAATGGCCGTGTGGTGTAGATATTTATATGCGTGGTTCTCTTCAGTATTAGCTCGAGAGAGAGTATCTTTCATTATGATGGAAGCAAATAACTATCAAAAAGACAAGTATTCTTCATTGAAAATAAATCTGAAAAATGTTTATTTGAACGTCTAATGAACTTAGTTTGCAGCATTTGCTGCACAAGCCACTAGTATATACTGTATATATATAGCCGTGGCTGCTTTGTTATCGATATATGGCATCATTGTGGGAAGCGTGAATTGGCGTTACATCGAAGCTGTTCATGCATAAATTGCTCAGACGACACTCTACAGTACACAGTAAGTACAATAATTATTGTTATTGAAGAGAGAGAAATGCTGTAAGCAGTCGACAGGTGCTGTGTATTTGCGCTTTCTGCAGACTGAGCTACTACAACAAACGGTACTACGGTTAACACTTGGCTACTTCAAAATAAAGCATCTGTGCATTACCATGTTACAGTGAAACGTCATTTGAAGTAAAGATATCCAGGCAGATGGAGTAGACGCAACGGGCCTGTTGCGTGGCCGACGAGATCGCCTAAACTCTGCACCTGCAATTTCTGGTTGTGAGGTCACATGAAAGTACTAGTTTACTCTCAACGACACCACAAGAGAGCATCTGTTGAATGCAATTCTGCAGGAAATACAATTCGGGCACTGTTTTTAGTAGGTTATTTTACGACGCTTTATCAACATCTTAGGTTATTTAGCGTCTGAATGAGATGAAGGTGATAATGCCGGTGAAATGAATTCGGGGTCCAGTACCGAAAGTTACCCAGCATTTGCTCATATTGGGTTGAGGGCAAACCTAGGAAAAACCTCAACCAGGTAACTTTCCCCGACAGGGAATCGAACCCGGGTCACCTGGTTTCGCGGCCTGACGCACTAACAGGTGTGGACGGCACTGTGTAAAGAGCAAGATATTCATGGCGGAAATTGTGTTGTGAAGCGAATGATGGACATTTCGAGCATCTTCCGTGAACGTTCAATGTAAATAACCACGTCTTTAAACAACACACTCAGAAAAGTAGCTGTTGTTTTTTTCTAACTGTTCTAATCATTATCTCCATAATGAAGCGGACATAACCGTAAGCTTATATGAAAAAACATATTTCATTTTTAGTATAGAATACTCACTTACAAATGGCTTTTAAGGAACCCGTAGGTTCATTGCCGTCCTCACATAAGCCCGCCATCGGTCCCTATCCTGTGCAAGATTAATCCACTCCCTATCATCATATCCCACCTCCCTCAAATCCTTTTTAATATTATCCTCCCATCTACGTCTCGGCCTCCCCAAAAGTCTTTTTTCCCTCCGGACTCCCAGCTAACACTCTACATGCATTTCTGGATTCGCCCATACGTGCTACATGTCTTGTCCATCTCAAACGTCTGGATTTAATATTCCTAATTAAGTCAGGTGAAGAATACAATGCGTGCAGTTCTGCGTTGTGTAGTTTTCTCCATTCTCCTGTAACTTCATCTCCCTTAGCCCCAAATGTTTTCCTAAGAACCTTATTCTCAAACACCCTTAATCTCTGTTCCTCTCTCAAAGTGAGAGTCCAAGTTTCACAGCCATACAGAACAACCGGTAATATAACTGTTTTATAAATTCTAACTTTCAGATTTTTTGACAGAAGACTACATGACAAAAGCTTCTCAACCGAATAATAACATGCATTTTCCATATTTATTCTGCGTTTAATTTCCTCCCGAGTGTCATTTATATTTGTTACTGTTGTTCCAAGATATTTTAATTTTTCCACCTCTTCGAAGGATAAATCTCCAATTTTTACGTTTCCATTTCGTACAATATTCTCGTCACGAGACGTAATCATATACTTTGTCTTTTCGGGATTTACTTCCAAACCTATCGCTTTACTTGCTTCAAGTAAAATAGAACACTCTACAATAATTTACAGTACATAATTACGACTAAACCTGTATATATTCGTATTACTGTAACCGGTCATTCACTTCTTCCATTGGTTGGAATAGGCTATATACCCATATAGGCTTTATATGAATTTTATGAGGGACATAAAAAATTCGATCGTGCCAATAAGCGTATTTAGTTAAAAGGGGATTAGGCTTATATTTAAAAAAGCGCATCAATCAAATCATGAAATCATATTGGATGGATATACATATACATATTTCTTTCTCTACACTGGACTAAAAATTATTTTCAATCACGTACGTATATGAATAAATCACGACCGACTGGCTGCATAAAAACTATTTTGCCACAGATTTTTTTTGTCAAGTTGCTTGAAGTAGCCAAGCATAACAGATTAAACAGAACAGGTGCCTTCTGATACAAGCCTCATTACTAGAGCCGTGCAAAGGGAGCAGTTGTTCGACACACCGGCAACAGGGCAAGGGTTGTTAATTCACCTTGCGTACCTGCAGAGGTCTGACTCTGCGGTACACAGGATAGCTGCAAGCAGTAGGTACAGCGTAGTAAAGCTAACGTCAGTACTAAAGAAACATAAGAACAGTTCGGTTCTACGTAGTGTTACGATGCCTAAGGCGGAGCAAATTCGTTCGCCAAAGTTTAAGAGACTTATTTCCGAATATGGTGATATTTTTGTCGCAACAAAGATAAACTATTCTGAAAATTGTGTAAAATATCAGTTTCAGTAAATAGAATGTTAATGTTATGGTTTATTTAACGACGCACACTTAAATGCCATCGACCTGGCCCGGGATCGAACCCGCAACCTTGGGCATAGAAGGCCAGCGCTATACCAACTTGCCAACCAGCAGTAAATAGAGTATATAATGTTCGAAGACAT
This sequence comes from Periplaneta americana, assembly GCA_025594305.2. NCBI lineage: Eukaryota > Metazoa > Arthropoda > Insecta > Blattodea > Blattidae > Periplaneta > Periplaneta americana. The sequence continues at coordinate 17,059,881 of JAJSOF020000035.1, forward strand.
GTAAATTGGGATGTACACAAACGTGCTCTCATGAAGTTGAAAGAAGAAGGTGGAAAATGTGAGGAGGGTCATAGTTCTTCATCCGTGTTCCATGAAGAAATGTGGAAGAAAGTGACTCAAGTAGTCGATAAAATTGGTAAAATAATATCTGCGAAAATAACAAATATGTTGAAAAAATGGTGGATATTATAAACTTTGCAACATTAGTGACAGTATTTCTGGAGATAAGGCTTCCTTTGAAGAACTAACAGAAGTTGAAAAAAATGTTGCACAGGATTTTACGTATGCCCCAGTTGTTTCAACAGACGTAGAAAGAAGCTTCTCCACATATAAGGCCATGCTATCAGATAGACGACATTCGTTTTCTGTTCATAACTTACAAATGTCACTTGTTGTGCATTGTAACAATATTTGGAAGAAACCTGATAACGTATCACATGTGAATTAATAAATCACACTCATTGCAAAGAAAAGGAAAGACAAAAAAACAATTGTTCAAGTGCTTTTGCGAATAGAATATCGTGAACTCGTTACAAATAAACAGTGATTTTGTTTGTGTTCTATATGAAATCATACATGTAAAGTATGTATTATTTGTTTGGGATGAAATGGTTAATTAGTTTTGTAATTTTGAAATCTTATTAAAGTATCTGTAGAAAATTAATTGCAGAAACGTTAGGGAACTGTGTCATTTCTATTGTGTCGTCTGTACGTCAACACATCGTGTACATGACCGTCGTTTGTACACAGGGAACACGCCGAGTAGCGTCGGAACCCTTGCTATGATGCCATTCTGTCTGTCATGTGCTCCGTCTGCACCGCTCTACTCATTACGAAGCCTATAGGCAGTTCTTAGGGTCGTATTCATAGACGAGACTTTGGACCAAAGTTGACTTTGGAAAGTAAAAAGTCACCATTTTCCTATTCACAGTCGACACTTTGACGAAAGTAAACTTCAATCGTGACTTTAATTCGAAATCGCCGAAAATCTAGACTTTGACTTTGACTTTCGTTCGTGAAAATAAGGAAAATGGCTGATATTTCGAAAATTGTTTAATTTGCCGAGAATATGGAGGACATATAGGAGATTATTAAAGCTACTCATGTTCCTTAGCGTATTATTAAATATAGATAATAAATTCAAATCAAGGTACAGATTTCATAAACAGACAGTATTAGATATCTTCGTAATGTTTCATTTCCGTTCAACTTTCATTGATGAATAATAATCAAAGAGGATTATCTATTCCACCAATAAATGAACTTCTAATTTCATCGCGATTTTACGCTACAAGTAAGGATTGATAGCTTAATATTGATTTGACTGTTTAATTCTACAGAGGATAGGTTATACAGTTGGATATGCAGTTTATATACGAGTATAATCCTTGCGGTCGTCATAATGTTTTCTGAATATTAATTTCAATTAACTTTTAGGGTTGTATTCATAGACAAGACTTTGGACCAAAGTTGACTTTGGAAAGTACAAAGTCACCATTTTCCTATTCACAGTCGGCACTTTGACGAAAGTAAACTTCAATCGTGATTTTACCACGAAGTCTCCGAAAATCTTAACTTTGACTTCGACTTTCGTTCGTGGACATAAGAAAAATGGCTGATATTTCGAAAATTGTTGAATTTTCCGAGAATATTGAGGACATCTAGGGTATTATTAATGCTGTTCATGTTCCTTAGCGTATTATTAGATATAGGTAGGGGAAACCTGTGTAAAACGGCGACCTTAATTTTAAGTGTTACTTTACACAACTTTCGGTGTGCTCAAGAGTCTAAATTTAAAGGTGTGAGTTGTATATCATCCAAGGACAGTGATATGGCATTTTTAAATTTTGAAAAAATATATATTGTCGAAATTAAAATTTTTCAGAAGTGTAATATAATGGCCGTTTTACACTGGCATCTGTGTAAAACGGCCCAGTGTATATTATGCTAGAAAAAATATGATAGAAAACATATTCAGTTGAAAAATACATATAGTTACACGATATTATTTATTATCGTGAAAGTGGAACATGTTAATCTAATTAACTAAGATCATATAATTGAAAAGAAAGCATTAATATGGTATCAATTATAACATGAATTAGGACATTTAAATTTAATAGTCTAGCGATACAAACCGCAGGTGAAATCATCGTCTGCTACAGGATCAAGTCCAGGAAATTCTTCATGAGCACATTTCATGCACGACATACAGCGAGCCCATCCTTCACCACTAGCTGAAATGGAGTGAATATTTTCTTGACAAAATATGCATTCAGCATCTTCATCGTCAAAATTCTCTTCGCTACTTGTGATTTCAATGTTCTTAGCATTCTTCTTTTCCAAAATTATTTTATGATACATCTTCTTTTTCTAACTATTTTCTTGAACCTGGCTGCTTCAGCTTTCTCTTTTAGTTTTTCAGCACATTGCATCTATATTCCTTTCTTCGACTCGCCGTCTCAGATTGGTTCTAGACAAATCATACATTTTGCTTGCCTTTGTAGTTCTCATTTTATTTTCCTGAACAGTTTTAATGGCTTCCCTCATATTTTCTCTGCTCCAAGAATTTCTATCAGTGTTCCTAATACGTCTACTTATAGCCTAGTTGATACTGGAAAAGAAACCGAATTACTTGTAGAAGTTCTAGTGTTTCAATGTATTACGTCAGAGATATCAGAGTAAAACCATCAAGCACGGTGTAAAACGGCCAAGCACTGTGTAAAACGGCCACCGTGCATGGCCGTTTTACACCGAACACATGCATCTAAACAAACAAGCTTATAGCATAACACCGCCATCTTGAAGTAGTTTCGAACACATGCATGTTGAACTTTATAACCTCTATTATATCAAGCAGTAGATAAACATTTCACTTTATGTATATTATGTATGAAATTATATCAAATAATAAGTAGATACCTTAGATCAGAACCTCCAAAAACAGTTATCATATCGAAATAATCATAAATTGTGAAGACAGCCATCCACGACTTTACAGACCACTTTCAGAAGCAGTTCTGACGTAGTGCACTACATAATCGGCAATATGGCAATGCTGCTAAAGGTATGCTTACACATGGCCGTTTTACTCAGGTAGGCCGCTTTACACTGGTCTCTCCTAATAAATTCAAATCCAGGTACAGATTTGATAAACAGACAGTATTAGAAATCCTCGTCATGTTTCAACATTCATTGATGAATAATAATCAAAGAAGATTATCTGTTCCACCAATAACTGAATTTCTTATTATATGATGGCTTAATATTGATTTGACTGTTTAATTCTATAGAGAATATGTTATACATTTAGATATGCACTTAATTTTTAATCCTGCGGTCGTCATAATAATGTTTTTTTGAATATTGATTTCAATTAATTTTTAAGTACTCTGTCATTAGTGGCATCTTCTCATCTTCCATATTTTCAGAATAAAATTATTTTATAATGAAATAATTCGAGGGCTTAATGTGAACCTAACGTAATTACAATCGATGTTTTATTCCCAACATAATTCTTAGCAGGCAATACTATTTCAGATGAACTATACCATCATGTTTTGTAGTTACGAATTTTATTGTATTATAATTATACGAGTGCAAGACTGTTTGGAACTGAGTTACGATTTTTTTGTGACCAAGTAGAAGAACGAATTATTATCTATTAGTGTAAAGATTTAAAAATGTCAATTTTTTCACTTACGTTAGTTTGACACTAAGCTCACGAATAAATTCTTATGTAAAGCTGCAAGAACGGTTAACAATCGCTTAACATGTACCAATGTTCAATTGTTTCATTGATTTGTGACCAACCCCGGGCTATAAGCTTGAAACGGTGGAACCAAAAAGGTGTACTAGTATGGCCGCCAAATTACCCATAGTTCACATCTTTTTCCGGTGTTATGTTCATAGTATTACGATTACGACTTCTGTTTTGTGTTGTGAATATTTTGAAAGTCTAGTAAAATTAAGCGGGTATTATTTTTATAAAAGCTAATATTCTTTTCTGTTGGTGAATATAGTGAACAGCAATAAAAGAAAGTAGAAATGAAGTGTTCAGTCCATGTAACAACCATAACACGTTTAATAAAGCTACAGTGAAATGTACATTGATATAATAATCTACTAATCTACTCCTGTTCTCTCACATCCATTCTAAGTCATTTACGTAAGACAAAATATAATTTTTGAAGCTTCATATGTTAGATAGAGCATATGTGGACATATTGTGCTGTTGAGTCTAATTTTTTAAATACCTGGCTTTATAAAATACCGTAAGTTACTATACAGAAAAGTATATTTTTTATAGTACAAGGTGAAGGTCAACCATGTCAAATATAATTACGTAAGGCTGTTCGACAATAAAATATCATTATAGGCTGCAGTATTTTGAAAGAGTGTAGGCTATTATTTTTATCGTGTAGTTGCCACATGGCCTAATACTGGTAAATTACATTATTTTTTTTTAAATATAGGCTATAAAATATTTTACATTTTTATATACAGTACAAAGAATATATATAGTCCTATTATAATGCTAAATTACATCTTTAATGATCAATTGTTTTATTAATAAATGTTCAGAAAAGTGTAGGCCACATTTTTATATAGGTCATGTAGTAGGCCTATATTGATTATAGATGGACCATTATACGGCCTAACACAATACTAAGTTATATAGCTATAATTTATCATGTCTAAATTTACAGAAAAATGAGAAAAGTGTGCATTTGTTGCATAGGCTATAGCCAGTGCTTTTCTTCTGCAGAAAAAAGTGCTGGAATTCTGTGTAGAATTATAACAGACTGGGAGGTGATTACTATCCAGTGTCGTTAACTTCCTTTTCGCCCAACTTTCTTGGTGTGTCAGAGTTTGATGGCAGTTCTGATGATGTTGAAATTATATAAGGAACTTCTTTTAGAGTCTCTGGATTATGATGCCGAACCTCAAAGGGAAGAGAAAAAAACTAGGCTAATTTGTATATGAAATCTTATAGACTTTAATTAAATGCAGTCTACTTCATCATTGTTAAATTCTAAATATACTAGTGGCTTGTGCAGCAAATACTGCTGCAAACTAAGTTCGTTAGACGTCCAAATAAAAATTTTTCAGATTTATTTTCAATGAAGAATACTTGTCTTTTTGATAATTATTTGCTTCCATAATAATGAAACATACTCCCTCTGAATGGATTTTTTTAGGCCAAATACTTTTCCTTGAACCTATCCAACTTCAGTTTTTGAGTTTCAACGCGAAAACGCAAGTATCAATGTCAGGACGATAGCAGTAGCTATTTCAGGTCATTGTGGATTGTAGGCAAAAGTTAAAAAAATGTCAGGTTTGCTAAGCTTTCGAACAATAGCATTTTCGTATAGCTGCTGCATGTAGAACTTGAAATGTAGAGCGTACAATCATTTTATCATACTAAGAGATGTTGCTGAAATGATCTGGAGACTACAAAATTTTCTAGGCCTCTTATTTTATCAGTAAGTAATACCTTTTCATCTTTCCTTAGGAACTGTAATTTTTGCGCTTTCTCGAGCCAATACTGAAGACAATGACACATATCAATATCTACACTACACCGCCATTAAGTATATGAAAAAGACCCAACCCCAATGGGTTAATAAGTATAAAAATATTTGATTTTTAATAACAATATTATTATCTTACTTAAGTTTTGTAGTTATATATAGCAGCCACTCAGTAAATTATAGAAATGAAGATCTAAATTAAGATATTCTCTACATTTACTTACATAACCACAAAACGTTTCACTTTCATGTCATCAATATAGCATCAATATTATGTACAATTAATGAAACATAGATGCATCATGATATTAAGTATAACAATATTTAATTTCTAATGGTAATAATGTCATCAAACCACCTCAAGTTTCCAATACACAGCTGTACTCAGAAAATTATACACTGCAGAATCAGTTTTTAATAACAAATTGAATTGAGCTCTAAATATCGAGGGTTCAGAATGACAAGGTTCTATCTAGTGTTTAGTAAATTTTACAGGAGAGCATTTTAAAAGTTTGGTTGTTAATAAAGTCAATGCAGATAACATTTTCAAACTAACTTTATCACGAACATAATTGAGATATCAACATATAATTTATATGGTAGATAGCTGTGAAGTAGCAGAATTCAATGCAACAAAAATATCAGTTTTGCTAAAAATGTCAGATAGAACCTTGTCATTCTGAGCCTGCGATATGTCGGCAATCTGCAGGTCATGGCCTTCGTGTAATAGCCTATTGTTTATTGTAGTGTGTGTTTTGTTCTGAAATTCAATCAAGTCGGCCGTGATTGAATAAAATTAGTTCTCAAAACTGACAACAGATGGATTTTGGAAAATAGGAAAATTATGTAGGAAAATTGACATTTCACTCAAAACTACTACTTTTCCGAAAAACTTTAGGTTCCAAGCTTCAAAATGAGGGGCCATTTATTAAAATCCTTTCAGCCGTTTTCCCGTAATTTCCATTACCAGTTCAAATTATATATATAGAAGATAGAGGGGATGATGTGCTTACATATTTAAGTCTTTCCACATGCAAAGTTGGAACTGCAAATGATTTCAGTCTAACACTAGAGCAGGAGGAGGAGCTGTCAAAACATTCTTCCAGGAAATGATGCGAACAAATAACACTTCTTGCCGTTGGCTGCCAATTTGGCTTATTTATAAATTTTAGCCATTCATTTTTACGACTTAAATCTTTTGGAAATCTGTAAAGAACGTAAGCCATAATGGTTAGGCCTACATACTATTATATCAATTCCATTCATTATACATAAATATAACAATATAATGCTTAGATATGAAAGGTCACTGCATTTCCTGAAGATTTTGGTTTAGCTGTTACACCACAAACGCAACAACTAACCATTATTAAAATGTGAGTTAGACATTTAAATTTCACCATGTGACATAACAGCCTGTAGCAAAATTAAATACTTGGCGGCATTTCGCGGAAAATTATGGGACAAAAGGTGTAGTTTGACGTCACATCCGTCCCATCGCTTGCAAGCATTTCTCCTTGGATAGCTCTCTCCTTTCTTTTTATCCTCTCAGTTTGTGACTCAAAAGATGGCTTTGATTGTGGCAATGCCTACTCTATTTCAACTATCTATTAATTTAATTCGTTTAGAAAGCAGTGATTGTGATTGACAACATTAGAACAAGATCGTCAAAGTATGACTTGAGGCTTTCCCGGCGTTTGATGTAGAATAACTCTTCTCGGGTTCTCAGCCAGGTGAGTTGGAGATTAGCTTCAAGCTTTCGACGGCTAGCTCTGCCATCTTCTTCAGGGACGAAGAAGATGGCAGAGCTAGCCGTCGAAAGCTTGGAAGCTAATCTCCAACTCACCTGGCTGAGAACCCGAGAAGAGTTATTCTAAGATCGTCAAATCTCGACTTACTGAAGTCAAAGTCAAAGTCTCAGAAGAATTGTCTATGAATAAGATTTTCAACAAAGTTAAACTTTACTACGAAAACACACACAACCACCATATAATCAACATCTAAGAAGGCACGTCTACACTGATTCATTCTGATAAATGACTTGCGCCATACCACACGTTCATTACAATTACAGTATTGGACATCGACAATACATTGCCATATTTGAGGAACAGCATTACCGACAAAATCAAATATACATCATTAATCAACATCAAACAACCCAACGTTTAATACATTGGCATTTATAAAACCATATAAACTTGAAATATATATATATATATATTCAAATAATTACGTGACACAAACCATGATACATACGTTTCTGAATGGTGGAAATATATATATATTATTGTGAAACAGAAATAAAATATAATAAATGTAATTACTGTAAATTTTGCAACTCTTCACATTCATAATTTTTATCTTAGTTTTATATTTTATTATTTTTACCACTTTTAAAGCATGTCATTTTATTATCTCATATGTGAAGACTTGCATTTATATATAATCAATATTTTTGTAATCTATACGTGTATTTTAAGTAAGTGACAATCAAGGCAGTCATATAGAATGTCAATGTGTATCACAGCAATGTTGGTTTTTAATATGTCTCATTTTGCATGCCACTAAGTATGTTTTGTATTTGTAGAAATTATGTAGAGAACATTGATATTGCTGAAATGTACCTCGCATCTGATGATGTTGGCGTAGACCAACGAAAACGTTCATACGTCTTTTAAATATGTAATGTAAAGGTGTGTAAAGCACCTTAAACATATGCTGTGAAGTCAGTGACTGAAATAAATACTTTTAAGATTTACTACGAAAGTCAACTTTGGAAAGTCTTCATCCAAAGTCTCGTTTATAAATACGGTCCTTAAAGTCTAATGCTAACAAAATAATCTGCGTCACAGTTGTGCTCCATGTTCCGTAAAACTCTGGGCTATGACACTCTAGTTGTTCATAGCGGCACAACAGGCTGATCTGTCACACATTACAAAGGTCAGGGCCGGTGTTCGATACAACTGTGGCACTAACGAGCATTCGTGTAATCAACTAAATGAATAGGCATCAAACGGGTTAACCGCACCTAAATATTATGGCCCCACACTGTGGAAGTTCTGAGTGCAACAACAAACAGGTCGTGAATTTCCTCATTCTCTTCAAGACCATTAACGTGAAATTGTTTTCAAATAATATAATGACACTTAAGGCTATATTCAAATATATTTTTCTATCTGTCGGAATGCAGTAATTCTGTTATAAACCGCTGCGCAGCAAACGGTAGCATTTCTAGTCCAAATCTAGGGATGTATAGTTCATCACCAGGAGGAATATGAAGCTTCATTCGTGTCTCTTAGCGATCGGTTCTCTCTTAGCTAAGTACTGGGACAGGGACATCATTTTATTTTTACTAACATTTCTAATATTAACCTGGCTATACCTTCGGATTAACGATTGAGAACAGGAAACACCGTTTGCTACCCCCTTCCACGACTGGAGTTCGATGATATTGCGTAAAATACAAATAAATCACTTTACTTGGTGTAGGAGGGAAGAAAAGTAGTTCATCCATTTACGTGAACTAGGAAATATCGCGATTTTGAGTTTGATAATTTTCATTAGGTTTTTGTTTAATCAAAATACAGTACTGTATTAACACAAATGTTTTTACTCACGAACTGAGCTATCCATTCGGACGTATTAATTATGCAGTGTATATTGTACTGTTACAGCACATTAGCGTACAATATAGAGAATGAAGTTAAATTGAAAAATAATCATAATATGGATATTTAAAGACATTTTTGAAAATGGTGGCCGTTCATTTCGATAGTCTTCAGTTCTTTTGTGCATACTATCGCACTATAGACTATTGTACCTAATTCCAAATACGATTTTCGTCCTTCGTACTAAGTAACTCATGTTGAAATAATTTTGTACTTACTCTATAAAAGAGTACCTTACGTACTGTAAATTCAATCTTCACTTCTGCCCGATCCGAAAAGATAAAATTACTCAGACACGTTATCTACTGTACGTCCAAGTGGTTTTGTCGCAGGGTCGTAGAAAGGGGGAAAATCACGTGACAGTTAATTACTTAACGAGGCCCTTTTATTTAAGTTCTTTTAAACAGTTGTATAATATTACGTAAACGTCCAATTCCTAATACAAATTAATGTTTTCAGAAAAAATGCTAAGGCTACCCAGTCACTAGCCTTTACGGGGGGCGAGCAGAAGCAAGTGGGGGAAACCGGGATGCGACGTAGCCAAACGGACGACAGTACCTGTGCGAAAATATGATTCAATATCGAAAGCTCTTTCGTCACTGGAAAACGCGAACATATTTCTGGAACGTACTATACTCACTAACTCAGTACTGTTCATACCGTAAGGTAAGGCGACTTTGATTGATTGCAATAATACGTAATAATAATAATAATAATAATAATAATAATAATAATAATAATAATAATAATAATAATAATAATAGGCCTAATAATAATAAATAACAATAACTTTAAAAAAGTTCAGTAATAAGAGTACTAACAGTTTTAATATTATCCTCCCATCTACGTCACGGCCTCCCTAAAGGTTTTTTCCCTCTGGTCTCCCAATAACACTAATAATAATAATAATAATAATAATAATAATAATAATAATAATAATAATAATAATAATAATAATACCGGCAGTAATAATACTAGCATCAACAGCAATAATATTAACCCTTCAAACCAGCACTAGTAATAATACCAGCAATAGGAGTAAAAATACCAACAGCAGTAGGCCTAATATCCAGATTATTAGTATCAATGATAATACAGCTACAGCATGACATTCAGTGCGGAGATGATATTCCCGTTAATGTATCCTCCACTGCAGCAAGCTGCACTTCAGCTTTAAACTGCATTGTCATTCCACTCGTTCCTTGGCGCATGTATATCACAAATTGAATTACATAATGACGCTGTGCTGCTCCTCCGAGGTAATGCCGTCGGTGATTGATGACAGAATTATCAGGCCGAGGAGCGTGATGCGTCGCTACCACATGGGGAGACAATTGTCACAATATGCTGCTCTTTTACCGTCTGTGACTTCTGGCTTAAGAGCAAGGAAGGATAGTCACTACGAATTGTAGAGTAACGCTTGACAATCTGAAAAACTGTTCAGATCGATCCAACCTTCTATCCATCTATACTCGTACTTACATTACATTACATATACAGGGCTTTCATTTCAAAACCTCCCAATCTATGTAACTAATTATTTAAACTGAATTAAATTTAAACAAAAAAAACACGTCAATTAAGACATTGAAAGGGTAGTCTGAAACAAGGCTTAATTATTTCATTTTAGATTTCACACCCCAACCCCAGCCTCCCCCACATTGGTATTTAAAATGGCATCGCTATATTTTTATACTTAAATATGAAAGAGCATTCAATTCTTTATAAACCTCATTAATTTGTTTTCGCATCTTTTCTTTTATATCGTCGCCTAGCAACCTGTATTTTAGTTATCAGTTGATTGTAGGATGAAAACAGCTCAGTTCAGACCAATCCAACCTTCTATCCATCTATACTTACATGACATTACATATACAGGGCTTTCATTTCAAAACTTCCCAGTCTAAATGACTAATTATTTAAATTGAATTCGATTTAAACAAAAAACACTTCAATTGAGATATTGAGGGGAAAGTCTGAAAACAGGCTTAATTGCATTTTAGATTTCACACCCCAACCCCAGCCTCCCCACATTGGTATTTAAAATGGCATCCCTATATTTTTATACTTAAATATGAAAGAGCATTCAATTCTTTATAAACCTCATTAATTTGTTTTCGCATCTTTTCTTTTATATCGTCGCCTAGCAACCTGTATTTTAGTTATCAGTGTTGATTGTAGGACGAAAACAGCTCATCGATCCAACCTTCTATCCATCTATACTTACATTACATATACAGGGTTTTCATTTCAAAACCTCCCAATCTATGTAACTAATTATTTAAACTGAATTAAATTTAAACAAAAAAACACGTCAATTAAGACATTGAAGGGGTAGTCTGAAACAAGGCTTAATTATTTCATTTTAGATTTCACACCCCAACCCCAGCCTCCCCACATTGGTATTTAAAATGGCATCCCTATATTTTTATACTTAAATATGAAAGAGCATTCAATTCTTTATAAACCTCATTAATTTGTTTTCGCATCTTTTCGTTTATATCGTCGCCTAGCAACCTGTATTTTAGTTATCAGTGTTGATTGTAGGACGAAAACAGCTCAGTTCAGATCGATCCAACCTTACCATAGCCATCTATACTTTATTTAAACATTGCATTAAGATATAGTGTGGAACAGGGCTTTCATTTCAAAACTTCCCAGTCTAAATGACTAATTATTTAAATTTTTTCGCATCTTTTGTTTTATATCGAATTATTTTAGTTCTGATTTAAAAAAAAATCGATCACTTCAATTGAGATATTGAGGGAAAGTCTGAAAACAGGCTTAATTACCCAGCATTTTAGATTTCACCCCGGAAAAAACCCCACCACCAGCCTCCCCCACTTCGGAATTTCAAATGGCACCCCGATATTTTTATACTTAAATATGAAAGAGCGTTCAATTGTTTATACACCTCATTCATTTGTTTTCGCATCTTTTCTTTTATATCGTTGCCTGGCAATCTTTTTTTAGTTATCAGTTGATTGTAGGATGAAAACAAAACAGTTCAGATCGATCCAACCAACCCGGACCATAAGCTTGAAACGGTGGAACCAAAAGGTGTTCTAGTATGGCCGCCAAATTACCCATAGTTCATCTCTTTTTCCGGTGTGTTATCAGCTGTTTTGTTCATATTATTACGACTACAAATTGTTTCGTGTTGTGAATATTTCTAAAGTGTAGTCAAGTTCAGCAGGAGTTATTTTTTTTATAAATAAGCTAATATTCTGTTCGGCTCAACTGTAGAATATGTCCGTTGATATGTCCCCTTATGCTTTAACATGTGAAGGAATGCCAACATCCTTCTTGATAAGAGAAAGAATGTGGAAATGAAGTGTTCAGTCCATGTCACAACCATAACACTTGTAATAAATATACAGTGAAATATGCATTGATATAATAATCTGCTAGTAATCCTGTTACTTCCAGATCCATTCTAATCCGTTTACGTATGACCAAAACCGATAGTAGCAATTTAATATTTGGCAATTGGCTGTATTTCGCGGTGGATTATGGGACGTAAAAGGTATAGTTTGACGTCATGTCCGTCGCACCGATTTCAAGCATATTTGGCTTGATGTACTCCCTCCTTTCTTTTTATCCTCTCAGGATCCAACCTTCTATCCATCTATACTTACATTACATATACAGGGCTTTCATTTCAAAACCTCCCAGTCTAAATAACTAATTATTTAAATTTAATTCAATTTAAACAAAAAAACACGTCAATTAAGGTATTGAGGGGGTAGTCTGAAACAAGGCTTAATTATTGCATTTTAGATTACACACCGCACCCCCAGCCTCCCCCACTTTGGAATTTCAAATGGCACCCTATATTTTCATACTTAAATATGAAAGAGTATTCAATTCTTTATACACCTCATAATTAATTTGTTCTCGCATCTCTTCTTTTATATCGTCGCCTCATTACCCGACCATTGCATTTATTGCATTAAAACCAGCGCCACAAACCAGTGTTTGAATTGGTAAAATAATGCGCAGGTTGTCATTAGTGGGGGATCTGTTGCGCTCCCTGATCGACTTCTCGCAGCGAGTACGTTCTAAACTATTCGAAACAGCTCTCGTGTCCGCGTCCAATCTTTCACTTTTCAATCAATTATTAATATTCCATTTCGACGTATTGTGTATAGTTTTTTTTTATTTAGATTTTATTTAATAATAACATATACATAAAAATTCGTTACATTAAAATACCCCGAAAGAGCAAAGCTCGTGTTCGGGGACAGTTCCGTTTTCACACATAGATACACATACTTTGTAGACAAAATACTTTTAAAAAAAAGCTCACATAAAGATTATAATAAAATTATTAAATAACTTAATTTAATAATAACTGATGAAAAAGAGATCGATGTTTAGATTGATGGATTAATATTAAATTATTATTAGTAGTATAATTAGTGCAGGTCATGTTGATATAGTAACCAAGATAAAATAGAAAAATTTACACTTAGGATAGAAATAAACTTGTTTTACAATACATGGTACATAATATTTTCTTTTATATCGTCGGCCCGAAGTCTGTCATATAATTTTTTTAATTCTGGATCTGAAAATTCCATTGCTTAAAACTATTCAATTCTGGATGAAATTTTCATTTTCAATCAATTATATATTCCATTTCGACGTGGACCAAAACAGATTGTAATTTATAATAATGGAAGGGGGAACCAAATGTGCGCGGCAGGCTTTTGAAAAGTGACGCGCGCAAAATTATTTATCACGTTACGAAGTATTTATGGGTTTAGGTACAGCTTACAGCAGTAAAATTTTGGAAATATTCAATATTTTTTTCCTCCATTACTGTATCTTGTACAATAATGAATATTGGTACGTGTAAAACACTGTCCTTCTGCTATATTAAAACATATTTTTACGATTTAAAAAAATAATTTATATTTTTTTTTTACAAATTCAAAATGGTGTCAGTTCACTGTGCAATGATGAAGCGTTTCCCTCATAATTCACACACTTCTAAATTTTTCATGTTCTCTCTCTTTTATTTTATTACTGAAATTCATGTTTACAATATCATGCTCTTTCAACTATATTCCTTAATAAATTATATATATATATATATATATATATATATATATATATATATATATATATATATTTCTTTATTTTGTTTTAGAAAAAGTACTGTTACTTGACCATTCTTTTAAATGAATTTATTTTTTATCAGACAATCTATCAAAGGTAGAGAAGTGATCTTGCATCATATTGTAGATATAACATGCACAAATACACACAAAAAATGTCATCACAGAATGTTGGATAGTTTTTTTTAGTTATGTGGAAATGCTTCATCACTGCACAGTGAAATGAATTTTGAAAAAAAAAATGCAAAACATTTTTTTTAAATCGTAAAAATATTTTTTTCATATAGCAGAAGGACAGTGTTTTACACATACCAATTTTCATTATCATATAAGATACAGTAATGGAGGAAAAAAATGTTGAATATTTCCAAAATTTTACTGCTGTAAGATGTATTTAACTTCTTACAAGAGAAAAAAGAAAAGAATTTAAGTATAAATAATTTATAATCTTATCATATCAACAAGGAAGCTACGGGAGTTTCGGCCAGCTTGATAAAAAAACGTTTTGAAGGAAGGGACAGTGTCATTGTCTACCACAGTTGGAGTCCGACTAGTGTAACCTGGCCTAGCGAGCTGCCCGTATAGTGATGACATCTCCCCCTCCATGGCCACGTGAGTACTGGAAAAGTCGAAGGTCTTTTTGTAGTTGGTCGAGCTATAGTAACCTGTATTTTAGTTATCAGTTGATTGTACGATGAAAACAGCTCAGTTCAGATCGATCCAACTTCCTATCCATCTATAGTTACATTACATTACATATACAGGGCTTTCATTTCAAAACCTCCCAGTCTAAATAACTAATTATTTAAACTTATCGTAACAAAAAAACATATCAATTAAGATATTGAATCAGAAATTGAAACAAGGCTTAATTCCATTTTAGATTTCAACACTTATTCAAATAATTTCAAATGCCACCCCTATATTTTTATACTTAAATATGAAAGAGTATTCCAATGTTTATACACCTCATTTATTTTCGCATGATTTGTTTTATATAGTCGATGATGATTATATTTTTTTAATTATATTGATTCTGTAATTAAAAAATTATTTTGTGCAAGCAAAAATTTAATCAATAGGGATGATTTATGTTCTCTGTTGAAAGATGTATAATTTTAAAATAATTTAATACAGAAACAGATACTATTACATGAAAGAACAATAAGTTTTGAATATTCTATTCTCTTCATTTAAATCAACAATAACAACCATGATGGCTTCTTTTCCTCCTGTCTGATAAGGTTGCTTGGATTTTAAAAGCAGCATTTCAAATTTAAGAAAAATCATTTTTTTCGAAAAATTCACGTCCCAAAGTAAACTGTTGTTTTGCATTTTAGTTTGTATTCAAAAGAATAGTAAATAAAATTTAAAAAATTATATCATTTCCACTCGGTAATGAGTTTTCGAATAATATTCTGGGAAATTCCACAGATAGTAACAATTATTTCTATTACAAAAATTTCCTGAGTAATTAGAATAATAGTAGGTGCCAAATCTAGGGAATCCATGTCAATTTCTTTTCTTTTGGGAAGAACAAAATAATCAATTTTGTCTTATCTTTTCATTACGATATCTTCCATATTAATCATAAAACTTTGTTATCTTATTCAACAGTTCTTTCATTTACACGTCAAAATGACTTTCATACATCTTGTAAATTTTTGCTTTCAAAATATTTATTCTGTAAAAATTTTTAATAGACAATAATGCGATTTAAAAATTTGAAACTCAAAACAATTGAATTATTTAGGCTCAAATTAAAATGTTGCCTAATTTCTTTCAATGTCAAGGGATTCTGTAGGTGAATATGACATTCAATAACACTTCTGAAATTGATCTAAAACTATGTGTTGTACTAGTAATGCTATTATTTAAATCTCGTTGTATATTTTCATCTAGACTGTGACTATAAATTAAGATTTTATAATAGTATTAAGTTTTTGACCTTTATTGAATTTAAAAAAAAAACATATTCTAGCTGTAAGATATGAGGAGAAATCATGGAATGTTAATAAATTTTAATTTCACTCCCCTATTCCTGAACACATTTGGGGTTGGCACCCTGTCGTTTTCCTATACAAGTCAAGCAATGAATTTGTCGATGTCTTCCTACGTGTCATTCATTTCTCATCTTCGTATTCATAAACGAGACTGTGCAAGACTTCCTAAAGTCGACTTTCATAGCAAAGTTTAACTTTGATTGAAAGTCCTATTTAAACAGTACTTCTGAGAATTTGACTTTGACTTTGGTAAGTCGAGATTTGACGATTTTGTTCTAATGTTGGCAATTACAATCATGGCCTTATAAATAATTAAATTAAATTAATAGCTGATAGAGTCGGCATTGCCACAATTTTTGTAGCCATTTTTCAGTGTAATCAAAATTGAAACAATTGAACATTGATAGACGTTAAGCGATTTTAACCTCCTGTTCTATAAGGGTAAATATAGCCTGTCCCACATTGATGTAATAGGTCTGATGGTGGGAGCACGAGGTGCCATGTACAGGTTCCTTCTTTGTCAACAAATGAAAAACCGGGGTCTTCCTACGTGCATTTTATATCCCTCAAAGGATCGTATTCAGAAATTGAGAAATCATTTGTATGGGACTTCCTGGAAATTTCGATCTTAACCGATGGCTGTTGATTAGTTTAATATCAATTCCAGTAAAGTCCGTACTATTATTTTTACTTCTGAGTATATGACATTTGATCATTCTAACCTATCTGATGATTTTTTCCCCCATTCTTAATCAAATGAGCACTTATAAACTAATTAAATTTTTGAATTTTTTATATTCGATTCCCAATTTCAAATGTATATCATTTTTACTTTTAGTTTGTTTCAAATTATATGAAACAATTGAACATCGGTCGTTAACCTTTTCATCATTATATAATTTATTTCATGTAAAATAATTTATTGTGAAGACATGAAATATAAAAAGATGCCACTAATAACAGATTATGAAAGAGACATGCTACTAGAACTGGTGAAGACATATAAAGAATAGAATTAAATATACAAAATCAATAATTGATTATTAATCCTTATACCTGTAGAGCAATATCAAAGTGAAATAAGAGTATTATTAATGGAACAGGTAATCCTTTTTTATTATTCTATTATTCATCAGTGCATGTTGAAACATGTCGATATTATTTAATACGGTTTATTTTTCAAATCTCTATCTTGATTTAAATTCAGTATCTCTATAAAATTCAATAGAGTTTTGCACATGTCTAATAATACAGTCTACTATAACAGTCACGAAGCTTGAGTTTTGAGGATGCTAAATTCCTGCGACCGTATTATTTTGCATTGCCTTAATCAGGCGAATATAACAATTTTCCTAGTGGTGAGCAACTTTCTAATGTTTGCATATTTAAACGTCTGAGCTTTTCGCGACTGTCGATAAAGTCAGATTTTCGGCGACTTCCGTCTGTGCTTATTTTCGTCAAAGTGTCGAACTTGAATAGGAAAATGGCGACTTTCAATAATTTCCTGGATGTTATCAATCTTTGGCAAATGTTTCATTTAAATATCAGACATTTTCCTTATGTCCACGAATGAAAGTTCGCAAAGTCAATGGGCTGAATTTCGTGACTTCGAAATAAAGTCATCGATCATATCTTTCTTCAAAGTGTCGACTATGAATAGGAAAATTTAGCGACTGATCATCCCAATGTTTCGTTTATGAATACAACCGTAAATGTATAACATCGATCTACCACCGTACGTGCCTTTCTTGCTTTCATGTCTGGCTCCCTCTGTACAGATTACTGTAACAACTCCGACAAAAATTCCTCATAATAATTATTTTATATTGCTTTCGTTCTTGTCCTGTGTGTTTCGAGTACATCCACAATAATATTCGAGTGCAGGATAACATATTAATTTCACAAGTTCGATGGACTCAATTTCCATTCCGATAACTCGAACACAAAGCTCAAGCTTTTTACGTGGAAATTCAAACAGCTAATCCGGAAACTAATGTAATTTTATTAATTATTCACAAGCATTTAGGATTATGAATTTCAATCAATTATGCCACTCCAATTACTAAAAATACGAATTCATTCACTATTGATCCCACGAAATTTAATTACATTATTCAATAGCATAAAGTGTTAGAATATATATATTGTGCAAGCGTGCGCGTATGGATATTATTCAATATCAATAACATGGACATGCTTATATACACACATACATAGGCCTACACACACCTTGTGCTTCGTTGGAGGTAGTAACGACCAAATATCTAGAGCGAGGAATAAAAACTCAATTTCAAAGGCTACTATACGAGGGGGATCCAGGAAATAACGACCGTTTTGTTGTAATAATTAAAAAATATATATTTATTTGAAAAAACAAAGTCTGTTACATAACTGAAGCTTCCTTCACTTCTCTACATAATCACCACCTACATTTAAACATTTGTCGTATCTGTTGACTAGCTTTAGAATTCCCGTGTTATACTCCTCTGCCGCCAGTTCACTAAGCCAGGTGTTCACTGTCTTCTTCAACTCTTCATCACTTCCAAAACGCGTACCACCCAGAAAGTCTTTCAGCTTAGTGAAAAGGTGAAAATCGCTAGGAGCAAGGACTGGATTATAGGGCGGATGATCAAAGATTTCCCAACCGAATTGATCCAGCAATTCTCGAGTTGAAGCAGCAGTGTGCGGGCGGGCACAGATTTTGTGGTAGCCAAGATGTTGCGACACAATTTCACCAAGCAAAGAACGAGAAATGCCAGGAAAGGCAATATGCAATTCGTCGAGTGATGTGCGCCTGTCTTGTAAGATTCTGTCGTTCACTTTAGTCTTCAGGTCTTCTGTGATGAGTGATGGGCGTCCGGGTCGAGTTTCATCGTGGACATTTGTTCGCCCATTGTTGAACATTTCGCACCATTTTCTCACATTTCTTTCATTCATTACAGTATCACCATACACTTCTTTCAATTGCCGGTAAATTTCTGCAGGTTTCAAATGTCGGGCATTCAAAAATCGAATCACACTCCTCACCTCACAGTCGGCGGGATTATCAATCACGTCGTTCATTTTGAAGTAACACAAAATGCACAATGGCGACTTGTTGCAACCAGCACTCACAACATTATGAGAACACATGTTAAGGAAGCCAGTTGACCTTCAAACAAGGAAGGGGAGTCAGCTGCGCGGCGGGTATGCGCGAACGGTCGTTATTTCCTGGAACCCCCTCGTATTTGCTGGACCTTTATTTTAAAGAGTTTCTATTACATCGGTATCAGACACAAAAAATAATTATAGATTCATTTCAATGTTCTGTGTATTTAATTTGTATAGTCCCATATGCCATGCAATCAATGCTGTAGTTTGGCCGGAAACACACCGGAAAGCATGTCCAGTATAAATAAGGAGAGGATTCCTATGTAATTAAATATTCTTTTTGCGTGTGATAAAACACAATTACCGAAGTTAAAAATTCCGAACATGAAGTTTCAAGTTTAAAACCCAAATTTTATTTCACATAAAAACACATATTTTTCACAAAAAAATTATGTAAACACATATTTTCAGGAAATCTATTATAAACACATAAATCTTGGAGTTTTTTTATTAAATATTTGAATCGGTCATTTCAAAAAGGTCATGAGTCAAGAAACTGAAATTTTACAGGAGAAAGAAAAAACTACCTACAGCATAAACTACCTAATTTTTAATTCTCATACGACTGTCAATGATTAAAGCGTTATCGAGGAAAATATTGCATCATAAATTTTTTATTAAAAATTTTTTGTTTGGCATAAAACACATTTTCAAAATCAATGACTCATGACCTTTTTGCAATGAACGTTCACATTTTTACCAATTAATAAAATATATTTTTAGCAAATAATGTTCTAATTACATAAATTATTTAATGCAGCAATATACCATGAATGAGAACACTTTTATGCGTACTATTTTCATATTATACAGGTTGATTCACAAGGATTTACCGTCCTTTACGAAGGTTATTTCTGAAGACATTTCGAACAAAAAGAAATGTAATATAATCATAGTTCCTATTCTCAATATTTTCAGAGTTACACTAATTTAAAGTTGTTTGTAAAATACGTTTTTTCTTAACTCTGTAAATATTGAGAATAGGACCCATGCTTATATGATATTTTTTATACAACTTGATTACACAACTTTTAACACTGTATCACTTCGGAATATGTATGATAAGAACTTTCTTGTGTTAAATATTATTGACGTATCTCGTTAACATGTTTCGACCTATTTCCGGTCATCTTCGGAAATGGTCGTTGTTGGTCTTGGCGCCTCTTGTTTCCTATATGGGTGTGTTCGTAGTGTAGAGTCAAAGAGTGTATGTGTTTCGAAATTGAGTTGTGTGTTGAGAATATCGTTGGGGTGTGTCTGCATATTTCATATTGTTCTAGTGTGTTGAGTTTCTGGAAATGACATGGAAATACTGCACATCCAACCAAAAAGCCAGACTCGTGACCTTTCTGCAAGAAGTGGAAATTTCAAACTTCGATTTCAGCACTGTTTGAAAGTTTATTCATGATCTTCTTACATAGACTGGTCGGGCTACCCCTACATCACAATGTTCATTGCATAACTCATTTTCGTAAAAAAGTTGACTCATGACCTTTTTGCAATGACCGATTCATTTTTACAAGAACTTTTAAATACTTTAAAACTAAATCAATTATATCACTCAGAAGTACGTTATCTTTTTTTAAGAATTCTTGGTTGCTTCGTGTTTCTAAGCTCTGTGTGGTGTATCCGTGATCCATTTTCGTAACACTATCGCCTCAAGTTCTGAAAACTGCTAGGCAGCATATCAGTGTTATTATTAGAGAATAAATTAACATGAACAAGGAGGAGAGATCTTGTAACGCATAATTAGGAATGTTTATTGTTGCTGAAGATGATTTCATTCTACGCTTTGTTTGTGAAACACAACAGATAAGAGTTCGGGTATAAATATTATTTAATTTAAACAAATCTCTCGCCTCTCGTTCATGCCTATCAAGTAAGGCAATACATCTTGTTGTGATTCCCTGTTATCGGGCTTCGTCAATCGATATCCTTCAAGATATACTGAAAGATGGTTGTTTAAAAAACGATCTGGCTTTCCTATTAGCAAATTTAAGCTTTTTGTGTGACACCATAAAAAAACTCGTAACATCCAAAAACCTGTTGTCTGAAACAGGGAGGTGCGTGCCATGGAAATTAAACTAGACTCGCTACCAGGTTCAGAAGCACAATTACTAAGGGGCAAATTCCAGAATGTGTTTGAGAATAACAGTGGGCATAAAAAATGTGTAAGATGTGGAAGATGTGCCTGTAGGTGAAATTGACGGTGTATGTGTTTGTGACATTCCTCTCTTTAAATATGCACATCTGACGTCCTGTGATGTGGAAAGATCGTTTTCACAGTATAAGTCGTTGTTCAGAGATAATCGGCATGCATTTATGATGGAGAATTTGGAGATGACCTTTGTTGTTCACTGCAATTCTCGGCCAACTACTAGCACTCAAGTGTGGTTGGTGAGTACCTAGTAACATTTTTTTCAAGTTAAGTAAGTATTTTTGTCATATTTAAAATATATATATATTTTTTATTTTATATAACTATTTTCGTACTTTTTAGCACATAAAAATAAATATATTAAAATTTTTAGCACATAAAAATCCGCTCCCTATAAATAATATTCTGGGAAACTGATTGGTTGCAAAAAAATTGCTAAAATTTCGAAAATTTAAAATATGGCATTTGTTTTAAATTCAAGTAGAGGTACTTGTACAGAAATACGTAACTAAAAATCTTGTAAATTTTCAACTTCATTCAGTAAGGGAGACTTGACAAAATGAAAAAATAGATTTACTGTACTCCAACCAGGAGAAAGTCTCTGGGGAATGAGACGCAGCGGGGTAATGCTGTGAATGAATGTTGATGTCGTAAGATGTCATAGGTCACATACGTAGGTACACGCATCTCCATTGGCTAACTCTCAAAGCACAAACGATAACACTGATACACACATATTTATACTACCCTAGTTACAAAATTAGATCACGGTTAATTTCCTGGTCTTTTAATCCCTCCATACAGAAAATAACATATGCAGGAGAGCGCAGGTTTTTTTTTTAAACTGACGTTATAACGGTAATATTATCTATCTACTTCGCTCTAATAGATGACGCAATAGTAAGCACATTCCTTTCACGGTTAATCTCCTGGTTGGAGAACAGCATGTAATATTCATGTACACTGGATGTACCTACTCAACAGGAACGACTCACAGTGACAATTTACATGTCATTTTTCGTCTTTTTGAAGAGGATTCTTATAACTTTTTGGATCTTATCGTTATGGACGAAACATGGATCCACCATCACGATCCAGAAACAAAAGAGCAATCAAACAAATGGAAAAACATTGGTTTTCCCCACCTAAAAAAGTGACGAAAAAATTCCTTAATTAAACTATTTACCATTTTTGCACGGCTTCATTTCGCATACTTGTTTACATTTTCATTATTTATGAAGATGCTTTAGGTATCTTTCTAAACTGAATGGAAAAATTGTGAATCTTCACAATAGTCTTCTGATGAGTTTTATTTGTGAGAAGCATCAGTTCGTCGCATCGTGGTGAATGTAAGCCTCTTGTATGTTCGGAAGTGTAACAATTCAATTTAAAAACACGCTTGAATATTTCAATATACAGAAACTATTTTGTTTGCAGCCATCACAAAACCATCTCTTCATACTTCCCTTAATGATAAAATAAAAATATACAGGGTGATCCGTTTGGGAAGATATAAAATAAAAAAGTGATAAAATAAGAACTGTTGCTATTTATTGTTAAATAATTTGTACATGCATTCTAGAAGAATGGGAGTTTTGTCCAAATTACACCTCAACGTGTCCACAATTGCGAACACGAAACAGTTCGTATACTGAGGCTAATTCTTCCCATGTGTGGTCTAACATCTCAGGGGTAACTTTCTCAAAACCTGAGAAAATCTTTGCTCTGAGATCATACACATCATTCTTCACGAAACCCCAGAGAAAGAAATCGAATGGTGTCAGGTCTGGGGAATTGCAAATCAAGCTTTCAGCTACAACTCCCTGTAAAGTTGATTTGAACAATTTCGAGGGAAAAATTTTTCCGGGGCCGGATATCGAACCCGGGACCTTTGGTTAAACATACCAACGCTCTACCAACTGAGCTATCCGGGAACTCTACCAGACACCGATCCAATTTTTTCCTCTATATCCACAGACTTCGTATAGTCACTTTCCCGAATGGTCTATTTCCCAAACGCACCATGCTCTCGTTGAAATCATCGTTGAACAAACGTTACACTTTCAAATTTACCAATTCGCTCGTTGTTGTGCAGTAAACGGCATTTGTTTATTCGGTCGTTGCTGAGTAACTTCTTTTGTTTCTTATGCGATAACAATGATGATTCGAAACTCCCGTGCTTCAGTGTCATTTCATTTCATATCTTCTTAAACGAATCAGACTGTATTACAAAATCAGATAAATAATGAGAGCATATTATGAGAGTACATTTATCATCATCATCATCGTCAAGGTTTAAGCCTCTAAAGGCTTGTTCCGGTCTCATGCATTAAACATTTGTTGAGTCCATCTTTTCTTTCGTCTACCAATGTTTCTTTTGCCTGTTGGTTTATCATCTAATAGCAGTTTTGGAATGCGGTATTCTTCCATTCTTTCCACATGTTCCCTGCACTTAGTTCTATATTGGTGTAACTTCTCTGTTAGTTTAAAGATGCCTAATTCCTTTCTTATGTCATTATTTCTCCTTTTGTCAAACAAAGTGTAGCCAGCTATACTCCTTAGGAATCGCATTTTTCTCTCTTCACTTTTTCTTAATGTCCAACATTCCGAGCCATATAGGAACATGGGCACTGCCATTACTTTATAAAATTGAGAGTACTTTTATAAGACACTTTATTCAGAACAATGACATTTCAGATAACCACACTGCAAGAGAATATCGCAATGAAATCACAAGCCTGGATTCATGTTCTGTTTAATATTCATGGCGGGATTTTTGTAGCTATTATCCTCACCCACTCTAGTGCCACATAACACTAAACCAATAACAGGTATCTATGCTTAACTATTATCTGCATTGCACATATATGGTTGCCTGGCAACATAGCAGCTCATTAACAGATATGCAAGTGTGAATGTGCATCACAATCTACTCGACAGGGAGGTGCAAACAAACGGTGCAGTATTGTTTAATCTCCTAACAATACCCATACAAGTAAAACTTGATTAACCTGACATAACGGAGCATTAGTACTCAAGGAGTTCTAATTAAACTTCTGTCATTGCTAGTGAAAGAGAGAGATCACAACATTACGAAAATTACATCTCTCTATATCTCACCTCTATATGCAGGTCAAAGGATGTTCAAGTGCCTTAGTTCAAGAGATTGTGGGAAACTGTACTTTAAACTAAGACGTTGATATGTTGGGTGTCTGTTTCCACGTTTAATTTCAGTAATAAAAAATCGATAGGTGCATAGCTTTTCTATGTTGCATATCTTTACGCTGAACTGTAGTGAGAATCACGTAAGAGTAGTTCCTAAAAGGCTAAGTCGGCCGTCTCTTCAGTGTTGTTAAAACCACAATGCCATGTATTGAAATAATAATAATAATAATAATAATAATAATAATAATAATAATAATAATAATAATAATAACAATAATAATAATAATAATAATAAGGTATATGACTCGATTAGAGGGAAGTTTTATATACCATTCTTATTGAATTTGGTATTCCCAAGAAACTAGTTTCATTAATTAAAATGTGTCTCAACGAACAACACAATGCCATGTATTGAAATAATAATAATAATAATAATAATAATAATAATAATAATAATAATAATAATAATAATAATAATAATAATAATAATAATATAATAATAATAATAATAATAATAATAATAATAATAATAATAATAATAATAATAATAATAATAATAATAATAATAATAATAATAATAATAAGATATATGACTATTATAGGAAGTTTTATATAACATTCTTATTGAATTTGGAATTCCCAAGAAACTTGTTTCATTAATTAAAATGTGTCTCAACGAACAACACAATGCCATGTATTGAAATAATAATAATAATAATAATAATAATAATAATAATAATAATAATAATAATAATAATAATAAGATATATGACTCTATTATAGGGAAGTTTTATATAACATTCTTATTGAATTTGGAATTCCCAAGAAACTTGTTTCATTAATTAAAATGTGTCTCAACGAACAACACAATGCCATGTATTGAAATAATAATAATAATAATAATAATAATAATAATAATAATAATAATAATAATAATAATAAGGTATATGACTCGATTAGAGGGAAGTTTTATATAACATTCTTATTGAATTTGGTATTCCCAAGAAACTAGTTTCATTAATTAAAATGTGTCTCAGAACAACACAATGACATGTATTGAAATAATAATAATAATAATAATAATAATAATAATAATAATAATAATAATAAGGTATATGACTCGATTAGAGGGAAGTTTTATATAACATTCTTATTGAATTTGGTATTCCCAAGAAACTTGTTTCATTAATAAAATGTGTCTCAACGAACAACACAATGCCATGTATTGAAATAATAATAATAATAATAATAATAATAATAATAATAATAATAATAATAATAATAATAATAATAAGGTATATGACTCGATTATAGGGAAGTTTTATATAACATTCTTATTGAAATTGGAATTCCCAAGAAACTTGTTTCATTAATTAAAATGTGTCTCAACGAATAACACAATGCCATGTATTGAAATAATAATAATAATAATAATAATAATAATAATAATAATAATAATAATAATAATAATAATAATAATAATAAGATATATGACTCTATTATAGGGAAGTTTTATATAACATTCTTATTGAATTTGGAATTCCCAAGAAACTTGTTTCATTAATTAAAATGTGTCTCAACGAACAACACAATGCCATGTATTGAAATAATAATAATAATAATAATAATATAATAATAATAATAATAATAATAATAATAATAATAATAGGGTATATGACTCGATTAGAGGGAAGTTTTATATAACATTCTTATTGAATTTGGTATTCCCAAGAAACTTGTTTCATTATATAAAATGTCTCAACGAACAACACAATGCCATGTATTGAAATAATAATAATAATAATAATAATAATAATAAATAATAATAATAATAATAATAATAATAATAAGGTATATGACTCGATTATAGGGAAGTTTTATATAACATTCTTATTGAAATTGGAATTCCCAAGAAACTTGTTTCATTAATTAAAATGTTCTTGACATGTATTGAAATAATAATAATAATAATAATAATAATAATAATAATAATAATTGTAATAATAATAATAATAATAATAAGGTATATGACTCGATTAGAGGAAGTTTTATATAACATTCTTATTGAATTTGGAATTCCCAAGAAACTAGTTTCATTAATTAAATGTGCCTCAACGAACAACACAATGACATGTATTGAAATAATAATAATAATAATAAATAATAATAATAATAATAATAATAAGGTATATGACTCTATTATAGGAAGTTTTATATAACATTCTTATTGAATTTGGTATTCCCAAGAAACTAGTTTCATTAATTAAAATGTGTCTCAACGAACAACACAATGCCATGTATTGAAATAATAATAATAATAATAATAATAATAATAATAATAATAATAATAATAATAATAATAATAAGGTATATGACTCGATTAGAGGGAAGTTTTATATAACATTCTTATTGAATTTGGTATTCCCAAGAAACTAGTTTCATTAATTAAAATGTGTCTCAACGAACAACACAATGACATGTATTGAAATAATAATAATAATAATAATAATAATAATAATAATAATAATAATAATAATAATAATAATAAGGTATATGACTCGATTAGAGGGAAGTTTTATATAACATTCTTATTGAATTTGGAATTCCCAAGAAACTAGTTTCATTAATTAAAATGTGTCTCAACGAACAACACAATGACATGTATTGAAATAATAATAATAATAATAATAATAATAATAATAATAATAATAATAATAATAATAAGGTATTTGACTCGATTATAGGGAAGTTTTATATAACATTCTTATTGAATTTGAAATTCCCAAGAAACTTGTTTCATTAATTAAAATGTGTCTCAACGAACAACACAACGCCATGTATTGAAATAATAATAATAATAATAATAATAATAATAATAATAATAATAATAAGGTATATGACTCGATTAGAGGGAAGTTTTATATAACATTCTTATTGAATTTGGAATTCCCAAGAAACTTGTTTCATTAATTAAAATGTGTCTCAACGAACAACACAATGCCATGTATTGAAATAATAATAATAATAATAATAATAATAATAATAATAATAATAATAATAATAATAATAATAATAATAAGGTATATGACTCGATTAGAGGGAAGTTTTATATAACATTCTTATTGAATTTGGTATTTCCAAGAAACTAGTTTCATTAA
Organism: Periplaneta americana; assembly: GCA_025594305.2. NCBI lineage: Eukaryota > Metazoa > Arthropoda > Insecta > Blattodea > Blattidae > Periplaneta > Periplaneta americana. Next base: position 17,087,843 of record JAJSOF020000035.1, read on the forward strand.
TTAAAATGTGTCTCAACGAAACTTACAGCAGAGTTCGTATAAGCTAGCTTCTGTCTGATGCATTTCCAATTTACTGCGGGCTAAAACAAGGAGATGCACTATCACATTTACTTTTTAACTTCGCTCTAGAATATGCCATTAGGATAGTTCAGGATAACACAGAGGGTTTGGAATTGAACGGGTTACATCATATTGTCTATGCGGATGACGTGAATATGTTAGGAGAAAATGCAGAAACGGAGAAAACACGGAAATATTACTTGAAGAAAGTAAAGAGACAGATTTGGAAGTAAACCCCGAAAAGACGAAGTATATGATTATGTCTCGTGACCAGAATATTCTACGAAATGGAAATATAAAAATTGGAGATTTATCCTTCGAAGAGGTGGAAAAATTCAGATATCTTGGAGCAACAGTAACAAATATAAATGATACTCGGGAGGAAATTAAACACAGAATAAATATGGGAAATGCGTGTTATTATTCGGTTGAGAAGCTTTTGTCATCTAGTCTGCTGTCAAAAAAATCTGAAAGAAAGAATTTATAAAACAGTTATATTACCTGTTGTTCTGTAGGGTTGTGAAACTTGGACTCTCACTTTGAGAGAGCAACAGAGATTAAGGGTGTTTGAAAATAAGGTTCTTAGGAAAATATTTGGGGCTAAAAGGAATGAAGTTACAGGAGAATGGAGAAAGTTACACAACGCAGAACTGCATGCATTGTATTCTTCACCTGACATTATCAGGAACATTAAATCCAGACGTTTGAGATGGGCAGGGTATGTAGCACGTATGGGCGAATCCAGAAATGCATATAGAGTGTTAGTTGGTAGGCCGGAGGAAAAAAGACCTTTGGGGAGGCCGATACGTAGATGGGAGGATAATATTAAAATGGATTTGAGGGAGGTGGGATATAATGATAGAAACTTGATTAATCTTGCAGAGGATAGAGACCGATGACGGGCTTATATGTGGGCGGCAATGAATCTCCGGATTCTTTAAAAGCCATTTGTAAGTAAGTATGTAAGTAAGTAGTAGTAATATTAATAATAGCCTATAGTATTAACAATAGCAATGTCTTGCTTATTTACTTATTCACCACATCTCATCTTTACGTTGAGAGGTGTTTCCTAAAAGGTTCAATAATTTGTGAAAGAGTATATTTTCCTCCTGGACCTTTTGCACATTATGTTGGTAATTAGTAGGTCTATATTAGTATGACCTAACATTAAAATGTTTTTTTGTCTCACAACATGAAATTCATTCCTTTGACTAAACACTTTACGATTCACGAGACCTAACCTAAAAATGTATTTTGTTTGATCACGTGAAATGATTCGTACGAAACAGTCACTGTATTTACAAAATGTGGTTTCTTCGAGACTTTCAATACTCCATATTTATAAAAATAATTGCTACTGTAATACGTAGTACAAGATTTCAATGGTCACTGCTAGGAGCACTGACTTACAGCATTGTTGCCATTACTTATCGAATGCCCTAGTGACCTAATAGCATGCTAAAAACTATATTCCCTTTTTTTACAATGTCAATTTTTTATTTTCCACCTTTGCTTATCTTAATGTTTTTGGATTTATATTAACGTTTTCGATACTCAGTGTGTATCATCTTCAGATATGTACGTCAATACGTGTTGTGAACACCTAGCCTCTTATTGTGTAGTGGGTTATTCACGTGCGTGTGACCTATCATGATTTCTTAATTTAGCTAAAATTACTATAAATGTACTTGATGCAGTGTATGGTTGCTTGTTATGATTCTGTTAAAATTCTTTCTTTTGAAAGCACACATAGGTAAATAGGAAATTATGTTAAAACCAATATTATGACACATAAATATAAACAAGTAAAATATTGTAAATTTTATTAGTAACAACAATGTAATTTATTCGTCACAACAATAATTCCTTTCTACAATTCACCTTAAACGCTCTCGTCAACAATTGGATCTTCACTCACACAGTATTCGTTATAGCACTCCACCGACGACAATGACAGTTTACTTGGACTATTACGCACAACAATGAACTGTTAATCTTAACTAATATTTACAAAGCACTATTTACAAATCAGAACTACCAGTTCTCAGTTCACAGTTCTTCTATCTCAGTCACTCGAGTTCACAGTATCTCGAACCACAGACCTTCAGAGACAGTTCACTTTACTCGAACTCAGGTCCCTGCAACTGCGGTCCACTGCACTCGAACTCAGGTCCCTCCAACTGCGGTCCACTAACGCGAACTCAGGCCTTCGGATGCTGACGCAGATGCGGACGCACACTCGAGTCGAACTCCGGTACACAAGACTAGCTTGCTTGCTCTGGCTTTCTCACTGACTGGCTGACTAATCAACTGAAAACTGCTGTCGTTCCTTCGCGTCCGTAATTTATAACCACAGCGACGTAGCCTCGAAGGTTCCACGCGTCTCTAGAGATGGCACTCCAGAAAAAGCCAGAGCCCTCTCCTCTCTACCAGCACCAGATGCGCGCGCACTCTCGCTCCACTCTCTCGCCGTGTTGGCCCTTTCCCCTCTTCGCCGCGCGCCATTCCTCCGTGCTCCGCGCGATCTGCTTTCACGGGACGCTGGTCGTGAGTTCGAATCTCACGTCGCTGTCACATTATACACTATAAAAACACTATAAAACACTGTAAACACTATAGCACTTTTATCATATTTATGATTGGCTGTGTTAGCCTGTTATGTCATAAAATTGGGTTGTTATTACTGTTCTTGGTTAAAAACACTGTCTTTTTGTATCATATACGCCTAAGTACTTATACAGTAACAGCATCAATGATTTTCATAGTAGTCAACATGAACAACAAAATTTAAAAAACAATAAGCCTATAAAAAAACTCCAACAACATACAATACCATACTACAGATAATCAGTGAAACTGCGTCAAAAAGACAGTGTTTTTAACCAAGAACAGTAATAACAACCCAATTTTACGACATAACAGGCTAACACAGCCAATCATAAATATGATAAAAGTGCTATAGTTTTTACAGTGTTTTATAGTGTTTTTATAGTGTATATTTTACTTGTTTATATTTATGTGTCATAATATTGGTTTTAACATAATTTCCTATTTACCTATGTGTGCTTTCAAAAGAAAGAATTTTAACAGAATCATAACAAGCAACCACGCACTGCATCAAGTACATTTATAGTAATTTTAGCTAAATTAAGAAATCATGATAGGTCACACGCACGTGAATAACCCACTACACAATAAGAGGCTAAGTCTTCACAACACATATTGACATACATATCTGAAGATGATACACACTGAGTATCGAAAACGTTAATATAAAATCCAAAAACATTAAGATAAATCATCACGCAAAGGTGGAAAATAAAAAATTGACATTGTAAAACATTAAGCTTATCGGCATCTCCAAATAAAACTATATTCCCTTTGGTAAGTATGCTGATAATTGTTTTTTTTTTTCTTTTTTGCGAAAATATTTAAGTAAATGGAGGAAAATAAGAATCCATATTTATTACTCTTTTATATTTATGTGTATAGAAATATTATACATTCTTTTTTTTTTCATTGTTGATTTGTAGGACTAAATTTCTCTTCAAATTGAATAACATAAATTCAATTTAAGCAGAACCTAAATGTTAATAATCAGTGGAGCTCAACGTAAACCTGTCGAAATATATGTACTGGCAATAGAGTTCACCGCTGACACTGAATTTGTAGCGTGGGAATTCAGTACTTTTTAATTATATCACCGCACACTACATTATTTAAAGCTGCTGTAATATTTACTGTCTCTGGACATTACAGGCCGGTGAATCATAGCCCTGGACTGCAGTGCAGTTACACGGTTATTTTATTTAAATGGATAATTATTATCGTACAAGCGAGTTTGAGTCGGCCTGAATTAGTTTCCACACATCACGGACTTTTGAGCATCATTTTAAATTTCTCCATGAAAGACCGCAGGCAGGAAAATATATAACGAATTTAAAATTCATTTCAAAACAATTATTTATTGTTTACATCACCATCGTCATCATCATCATCACCACTATCACCATCCATTCCAGGTCAATTCGTCCAGAGCACAATGTCCAACATGCAGAAAGTCCACTATAGAGAAATATCCACAACTAAAACGTGCGAACAAATAAGGCCATAAGGCAAAACGTCTAATACACAGAAATGTCCAAAAGCCAAAATGTTCAATACAAGGTGGGCCAAAAGTCGCTTTCCCCAAAATTCGTTTTAGGTTTCATCCTTCTACACGTCGACCTGGTTGGCGAGTTGGTATAGCGCTGGCCTTCTATGCCCGAGGTTGCGGGTTCGATCCCGGGTCAGGTCGATGGTATTTAAGTGTGCTTATGTCATGTCAGTAGATTTACTGGCATGTAAAAGAACTCCTGCGGGACAAAATTCCGGCACATCCGGCGACGCTGATATAACCTCTGCGGTTGCGAGCGTCGTTAAATAAAATATAACATTTTAACATCTTTCTACACATAGCCTATACAGATGTCATAACTTGAATAAACGAATAACTGATTTAGTTTTATTGGTTTGAATTAAGTTACTTACTGTGTTTAGTAAACTGCCATTTTACGTTATCTTATTGGCTAAAGGCTGGTTCACAATAAACCGGGAACAAAAACGACAACGAGAACGAGAACAGAAATATTGTTAAAATAAATACATTTAAATGTGAGTTATCACGATTAACTATTATGAATGCTCAAATTTAAATACATTCATTTTAACATTATTTCCGTTCTCATCTTTGTTGTCGTTTCAGTTTCCGGTTTATTGTGAACCAGCCTTAAGAGTCCCGTGCCGTGGCGTCGTGGTCTAAGGCATCCTGCCTGCGACTCGCGTTACGGAATGCGCGCTGGTTCGAGTCCTCTTGAGAGAAGAAATTTTCCTCATGAGACAAGAAATTTTCTCATGAAATTTCGGCCAGTGTATGGGACCGGTGCCCACCCAGCATCGTGATGAACTTGGGGAGCTACGATAGGTAGCGAAATCCGGTTATGCAAACCAGCTATAATGCCTGGGGGCTCATCGTGCTAACCACATGATATCTCCATTCTGGTTGGATGATCGTCCACCTCTGCTTCGGCATGTGGCCGTGAGGCCAACAGCCGGCTAGTCGGTCTTGGCGCTTCATTGGCTGTAGCGCCACGGATTATTATTATTATTATTATTATTATTATTATTATTATTATTATTATTATTATTATTATTATTATTATTGGCTAAGACCACCCGTACACCTGGCTCTTACGGTAGTGGCTAGAAACATTTTTGTTTTATAATTATTTTAATTTGTACTCACTAGCTAGCTAGTTAAATAAATAAATGAATAAATAAACTGGTGTAATAAGTGGTGGATTGACAACCATATTCGTGCGTCAACTGTTTTTCCGATGTCATGTCTTGTTATGTTTGTTTTATTTTATTGTGTTGTTACGTTTCTATGCAATACCTGCTAGTTTCTTACAACGAATCGCAAATTAACCGCAGAATCCTCACGTAATGTGATTTTTCACTGTGGGGTAACCTGAAAAATGAAGTTTTGTTCAGAAACCGCAGAATCTGCATCAGTTCGATGATCGAACAGTCATTCGTAAAAATCGATGAAAATCGTGAGTTATGTTCTGCCATCTATAAATCAGTGTCCAAACTTTGTGAATTGTGTATCGAGAAACAGGGGCTTCCATTTTGAACAAAATCTGTAAAGGATTGTGTAGTCAAATGTAAATTGAATGTAATTGAAAGTAAAGAAATGTGTGGGGAAAGAGACTTTTAACCCACCCGATATAGGCCAGGGTTTGCTGTTCGATTGGCGAGTTTGACGGCGAAGGCAAGTCCCGAATTTAGAGCCCGGAGAGCAAGCTAACGACTTCAATTTTGGAAACTTCTAAGAAATTCAGAGGGAAATTTCTTTAAGGGAGGGAGGAGGTCCGTGGCCCGTTTCTTTTAGGTCTTATCCCGACATTTGTCTTAACGCCTGAGAAAACCACGGAAAACCAAGGACAGGATGAGACCTGCACAGACCAAAGTCAATTTTTTTTTTTTTTTTATTCAATGCACTGGCACTTGACTAGAGTCATTGGCCGTACAATGGCGATAAAAACTAAAAGGAAAGCGAACGAAATAAAGTGAACAATGTGCAAGTGAAACTATGAAGGAGAGTATAGTCAAAATGTTCAATATAAAGAAATCTCCACAAGTTAAAGTGTCCAGTATATGGTATGTATTCATTCATTCATAATTTTCTGCCCAAGGACAGGTATTTCACTGCAAACCTAGCATTCACTCTCCAATTTCTTCTATTTTCTGCCTTCCTCTTTGTCTTCGCATATGATCCATATATCTTAATGTCGTCTATCATCTGATATCTTCTTCTGCCAAGAACTCTTCTCCCGTTCACGATTTCTTCCAGTGAATCCTTCAGCGGGTGACGATTCAATATCAAAGATCGTACATTAAGATCGAATCTTTACGTGTCAAAAACTCACTTGACTGTGATTTCAACTCTAGCTCGAAGTGCCTTATCCATGTTTCATCAATAACGACAATTAAAAAAAAAAAAGCTTAATCTTCAACTTTGAATCTATGTTTCCGCAAGTTTGCAATGTTCAGGCGTTTCTGCTTCTGTTCAGCAGCCAAACAGTGAGGGACCATTCCCACAGAAATTTATCTCTTCTTCAAATCATTTGTCAAAATACTGAATTCTGAAGTTGTGGAGTCCACACCTGTGGAGTAACGGTTAGCGCGTCTATCCGCGAAACCAGGTGGCCCGGGTTCGATTCCCGGTCAGGACAATCCTGGTTGAGGTTTTTTCCGTTTTCAAAAATATGAGCAAATGAACTCGGTGTTGGACCTTGGACTCACTTCACCGGCATTATCACCTTCATCTCATTCAGACGCTAAATAGCCTAAGATGTTGATAAAGCGTCGTAAAATAACCTACTAAAGTAAGTAAGAAGTTGTGGAATCCCCGCAGTTTCTGAAAGTTTCTTCACACGTCCCTCGACGATCTTCTTCAAGATCATCCGCCACAAGTTTCATATTCTGTTCATCTTTTGATGTTTTCGACCTTCCTGGTCTATGATGAATATAGGTTAAATAGGGTCCGTCTTCTTGCTTATCAAGTAATGTGTAGTCTTAATTATTAACTATGTCACATTTATTGATTGGATTAACGTTTTGGGCAATTATTTGCCATCATCAGATCAACATAAGTGTCTTATTATACATACTGAATACTGGTTACGAAAATTAAGTAGAATAAAGTAATATTCGGACAAGCAAACATGGTTCCTACTAGACTAAATAGATGTTACATTATGTCGTGCACTGACTCAACTGTTTACATAATGTTCATAATTAGACACAGATGAAATTATAACTTGCAATAATTATATATATTATTAAATTTTCACGTAGGAGTATTGTGTATAGTACATAAATTAAACTAGCAGGTTATGAATATGCTATATAATTACTATGTTTGAAGATTCTGCTTTTGAAGGGTACATCAAGATATCACCCTATGGTATTCCTTATTTTCATAAATGTTGAAGTTTGAGCATAGAATGAAACTTGAAACCAAACTGACAGTATGCTATTGATACTTCATGTGGACAATATTATGTTCCATGTGACATGAATAAATTCAGAGTATGTTTGATATCGGTTTATGCCTTTTTCAAAATGAAAATATTCCTGGTCTATGTTGACACGACCATCATGAAAATGAGAACTCCAACGAGAAATTATACTACGATGTACTGTAATTCCCACAAACTGCACTTAAAGCACTGCGGATTTCTGTAGAGTTTTTGCCATATAAAGATTCCATTTTAATCTTTAATTATCACAATACCCAAGACACGTGTAGGCTCCATTTCTAGCTCTCGTTGCCTAAACACAGAGTATGCTATGGATGAAACGAACACACGTCCTTCTTCCTTAAGCCTTCAACTGCAACTGACATAATTTTCATTTGTGTTGCATCATCCACTTCACATTTCTATCAACTATTCATTTTTTATGAAATGATCTTCGTAATGGAGTCATTTACGGCATGCATTCCATGAACAGTTTGCCTTTACGTTATTGGTCTATTTACAGACAACTGTCAACACCTGTGGAGTAACGATCAGCTCGTCTGGCCGCGAAACCAGGTGGCCCGGGTTCGAATCCCGGTCGGGGAAAGTTACCTGGTTTAAATTTTTTCCTGGGTTTTCCCTCAACCCAATACGAGTAAATGCTGGGTAACTTTCGGTGCTGGACCCCGGACTCATTTCACCGGCATTATTACCTTCATTTCATTCAGACGCTAAATAACCTAGATGTTGATACAGCGTCGTAAAATAACCCAATAAAATAAAAAATAAAAATACAGACAACTACAGACTTTATTTGTATTATTGAAGAGGATTGTAGGGTAATCTTCCTTAAAGAGAAGTTGTGCTTAATAGCAGCTTAATTTATTCCGGTGACACGGTGAGAGCAACCAGTAAAGTTCAATTTTAAAACAGGAGATTTCCTTGCTATTACTTTGCGTTACGTTTCGTTAACGTTTATGTTTATTGGAAACCGGCTGTTAGAAGCATCGTGATCTTTAACGATTTGTTTCCCGCAGATACGTCAGAGAAAGCTATGAATTTCAAGCAGCTAACACGGCTATCTTCGTGTTAAGATGCTTCTAAAGGCACCGCGAAACAGAAGTTTTCAAGTAGGAAATCAGGGAAATGGCTGTTAGCAGGCTTCATCTCACTCAAGGCGGTATAAAACTACGTGTAAAAGAGATGATACAACTGTGAAACCTTAAATGTGCACGGCTTACAGGAAGCTAGTCCGCAGAGGGTTGCCTTTGAAAAAGATATTTCGATGCATTTCAAGTTCCTTTACAATTTATTCTCACAGACTTCTTCAAACCACACCAGAAGTAGAATTGGACTGTCCCTTTAAACCGGCCTATATCTATGACCTAAGAAAAAGAGAAGAGAAGAGAAGAGAAGAGAAGAGAAGAGAAGAGAAGAGAAGAGAAGAGAAGAGAAGAGAAGAGAAGAGAAGAGAAGAGAAGAGAAGAGAAGAGAAGAGAAGAGAAGAGAAGAGAAGTTGGCTAGTCAAGGAGTTTAAAAAGGGCGCATCAGCTACTATGGCTATTTGAGCTCTTATTTAAAATTCTTTAAAAACAAAAACACAAATATTACCATAAGCTGAACGCAAATAGAAACTAAAAACATTGTCACACAAACGCATTACCAACAAGACAAACAAAGGAAGAAAGAAGAATAAAGAAAGAAGAGAGAAAAACAAAGCAAGAGAGAAGAAAAACAAATGAAGGGAGAAGACAAACAAAGGAAGAGAGAAAACAAAGGAAGAGAGAAAACAAAGGAAGAGAGAAGACAAACAAAGGAAGAGAGAAGACAAACAAAGAAAGAGAGAAGACAAACAAAGAAAGAGAGAAGACAAACAAAGAAAGAGAGAAGACAAACAAAGAAAGAGAGAAGACAAAGAAAGAGAGAAGACAAACAAAGAAAGAGAGAAGACAAACAAAGAAAGAGAGAAGACAAACTAAGAAAGAGAGAAGACAAACAAAGGAAGAGAGAAGACAAACAAAGGAAGAGAGAAGACAAAGGAAGAGAGAAGAAAAACAAAGCAAGAGAGAAGAAAAACAAAGCAGGAGAGAAGACAAAGAAAGAAGAAAAACGAAGGAAGAGAGAAGACAAAGAAAGAAAGAGAGAAGACAAACAAAGCAGGAGAGAAGACAAAGAAAGAAGAAAAACGAAGGAAGAGAGAAGACAAAGAAAGAAAGAGAAAAGACAAACAAAGCAAGAGAGAAGACAAACAAAGAAGAAAAAAAGAAAGGAAGAGAGAAGACAAAGAAAGAAAGAGAGAAGACAAAGAAAGAAGAGAGAAGACAAACAAAGAAAGAGAGAAGACAAACAAAGAAAGAGAGAAGACAAACACAGAAAGAGAGAAGACAAACAAAGAAAGAGAGAAGACAAACAAAGAAAGAGAGAAGACAAACAAAGCAAGAGAGAAGACAAACAAAGCAAGAGAGAAGACAAACAAAGAAAGAGAGAAGACAAACAAAGAAAGAGAGAAGACAAACAAAGCAAGAGAGAAGACAAACAAAGAAAGAGAGAAGACAAACAAAGCAAGAGAGAAGACAAACAAAGAAGAGAGAAAGACAAACAAAGAAGAGAGAAGACAAACAAAGCAAGAGAGAAGACAAACAAAGGAAGAGAGAAGACAAACAAAGCAAGAGAGAAGACAAACAAAGAAGAGAGAAGACAAACAAAGAAAGAGAGAAGACAAACAAAGAAAGAGAGAAGACAAACAAAGGAAGAGAGAAGACAAACAAAGAAAGAGAGAAGACAAACAAAGAAGAGAGAAGACAAACAAAGGAAGAGAGAAGACAAACAAAGAAAGAGAGAAGACAAACAAAGAAAGAGAGAAGACAAACAAAGAAAGAGAGAAGACAAACAAAGAAAGAGAGAAGACAAACAAAGAAAGAGAGAAGACAAACAAAGAAAGAGAGAAGACAAACAAAGGAAGAGAGAAGACAAACAAAGAAAGAGAGAAGACAAACAAAGAAAGAGAGAAGAAAACAAAGGAAGAGAGAAGACAAACAAAGAAAGAGAGAAGACAAACAAAGAAAAGAGAAGACAAAGGAAGAGAGAAGAAAAAAGAAGGGAAGAGAGAAGAAGAAACAAAGGAAGAGAGAAGACAAACAAAGAAAGAGAGAAGACAAACAAAGGAAGAGAGAAGACAAACAAAGAAAGAGAGAAGACAAAGAAAAAAAGAAGAAGACAAAGAAAGAAAGAGAGAAGACAAACAAAGAAAGAGAGAAGACAAAGAAAGAAGAAAAACGAAGGAAGAGAGAAGAAAAACAGAGGAAAAGAGAAGAAAAGAAGGGAAGAGAGACGAAGAAGAAAGGAAGAGAGAAAACAAAGGAAGAATGAAGAAAAACAAAGCAGAAGAGAAAAAACACAAAGGAAGAGAGGAGAATAACAAAAGAAGAGAGGACAAACAAAGCAAGAGAGAAAAAAACAAACGAAGAGAGAAGGCACACAAAGAGAGAGAGAGAGAAGGAACACAAAGAAAGAAAGAAAATAAAGAGATAAAAGAAAGGAAGAGATAAAATAAAGAAATTGGAAAAAGAAACAAAGAGAGAAATTAAGAAAAGAAAAAGGAAGAAAGGAAGAGGAGTGGAAAATATAATCGTAATGGGAAAATATGAAAGAAAGAACCAAACAAACAAAGCAAGAAAGAAAGAACGAAAGAAACAAAAAGGAAAGGATAAGAAGAGACATTGAGGAACTTAATACTTTTATGGACCAGAAAGAAAGGTAGGAGTAAGTAAGGATAGAAAGAACAGAGAGAAAGGAAGGAAAGTAATAAATGAAGAGTGAAAGAATAAGTACATAGAAGAAAGAAGGAGTAAACAGAGTAATCGATTCAGAAGGAAATGAAAAATAAAAACATAAGTAAAGAAACGAGGATTAAAGAAAATAGGAAGAAAACAGAACGGAAGAAAATGTGGAAGAAACAATGAAAGAGAAAGGCAGCTGGAATAAAGATAAAAGAACACAATGGACTTTAAAAATGTAGTGCTTTAAGATGCAGATAAGAAGAAGGAAGCAGAGAAATGAACAGAACTAAAAGAGAAAAGGGAATCCAAGTGTAAAAATATGTAGATAACTGTTTAGATTCTCATAATTAATAAGCTTATAAGAATGTTTATAATAGCTATAATGAAAACAAAATATTTGGAAAACATTCGAGGAGCTCAGGTACATTAGGCAGGGCTGATCATATCAGGAAGTTTAAATGCAGAAAATAAAGAACGGACGTGGCAAAATTTTCCTTTGTTAACCGCACAATAGTAGACTGGAACAGTTTACCTGCGGCAATCTTTCAGGGTGATCCTCTCAAAATCAATACATTTAAGGAAAGGTTGAGAAGATTAGACTGGAAATGTAATTGTAGTGCAGTGTAATTATTTGTGTCATGTAATTAATTAAGTTGATATGTAATTTATTAAGGTGATATGTAATTAATTAAGGTAATATGTACAGTAATTAAGTTGATATGTAATTAATTAAGATGATATGTAATTAATTAAGGTGACATGTAATTAATTAAGGTGATGTGTAATTAAGTTGATATGTAATTAATTAAGGTGATATGTAATTAAGTTGATGTATAAATAAATTAAGGTGATATGTAATTAATTAAGATGGTATGTAATTAAGGTGATATGTAATTACTTAAATTGGTAATAGTGGGGTGAAATAGAGGTACTTATAAGTTAGGTTCACTTTTGCTTATCCTAGGCGTTATTATAGCATAGTTTTTATTTATAGACCTAAGTTTATTGCATCTATTTATTTATAGTTAGAAGTAAATTTACGTTTATTTTATTTTCTTATTGCTGTAATTACTGTATTATCTTAATGGTATTATTGTACTGTATAGTATATATCACTGCCACCGGGTGTATACCCAATTGTAGTGTTCATAAATACATAAGTTACATGCATTTCATAACCTTATGATAATATAAATAGAAAAATAGGTGTTTACATATTACTAGACTCAGCACACGATTAGTTTGTAGTTTCCATAGAGAGCGTTTGTCTGACCGCCTCTGAGAAAAGTGCCACTATGCCTACAATTCGCTCGTAATGCAAGTCGAACTAGAGCTCGCGGTGCGGCACTTCGGAAAGACTTTCCTCCAAAGGTTTAGTTTCCAGAGACACGTAAAGTGCGAGGAGCGAGTGAAGTATAACAAGCGAGTGTCTGATTGCAAGGAGCGCGATGTTTTCGCATCGAGATGGATCGGGCAAGCAGAATGCCAAGGGTTCATGCAAACTTTTCCTAGAGTTGTTACATCGAGCAACTTGTTCCAGAAGTAGCTTGTACTTGCCTATATTCATGTGGAACAAAATTCAAATTTCAGCCACTTTAACATATTATACAGGGACATCATTTTATTTTTACTTCAATTTCTATTGTACCTGAGTTTTAGAATGTATTTCACTACCACCCCTTCTACTAATGAAGTTCAACCGTCCTCCACACAAATCCAAGACCGCATATACAGTCATAGTAGACTTACGGTCATAGTAAACACTACGTTCCAAAAATATGTTCGCGTTTTCCAGTGACGAAAGAGCTTTCAATATTGAATCATTTTCGCACAGGCACTGTCGTCCATTTGCCTACGTCGTATCCCGGTTTCCCCCACCAGCTTTTATTCGCAGCTAGTGGCTGGGCTGTCTTGGCTCTTTTCTGAGAACATTAATTTCTGTTAGGAATTGGACGTTTACATAATATTATACAATTGTTTAAAATAACTTAAATAAAAGGGCCTCGTTAAGTAATTAACTGTCACGTGGTATCCTCCCTTTCTACGACCCTACGACATAACCACTTGGACGGACAGTAGATAGTATGTCTGAGTAATTTTATCTTTTCGGATCGGGCAGAAGTGAAGATTGAATTTACTGTACGTAAGGTATCTTTTATAGAGTAGGTACAGAATTATTTCAACATGAGTTACTAGTACGTAAGATGAAACTGGTAATTGGAATTAGGTACAATAGTCTATAGTGCGATAATATGCACATTAGAACTGAAGCCTGTATCGAAATGAACGGCCACCATTTTCAAAAATGTCTTTAAATATCCATATTATGAATATTTTTCAATTTAACTTCATTCTCTGTATTTTACGCTAATGTGCTGTAGACAGTATAATATACACTGCATAATGAATACGTCCAAATGGACAGCTCAGTTCGTGAGTAAAAACACTCATTGTTAATACTGTACTGTATTTTGATTAACAAAAACCTAATGAAAATGATCAAACTCAAAAGCGCAATATTTCCTAGTTTACGTAAATGAATGAACTACTTTTCTTCCCTCCTATACCTAGTAAAGTGATTTGTTTGTATATTACGCCAGTATCATCGAACTCCAATCGTGGAAAGGGGTAGCAAATGGCGTTGATTCAGAGGTACAGACAAGTTAATATTAAAAATGTTAGTAAAAATAAAATGATGTCCCTGTATTTTATTGCAGTTTCCTTAATCAAGTTCATATTAAACCTTAATTACAATCACATGCATACTACCATGGTTGAATTTTCACCCCTAGAGATACTTATTTAATTTTTAGATTTCTTGAGCGATTTAGCATAAAATAAGTAATGAATAACATATAAATGGGAATTCCTCTTTATTTTATTAATGTGTAAAATGATCTAGCTCTCTAATGCAATTATAACATAATAAAAGCAATCACTATAATAACTGGCACTGTAGTTCTCTGTCATACTCCAGTGAAAAAGAAAAACAAAAACAAAACAAACATAATACACTTTTCTTGAATAACTAACTGAAGTTTCTTTTAAGTGTTCTTTGTCATCTACAACATGTAACATCGCCTGTCTCCGAATTGTAGCGGAGATACCCGAAGGGAACTTAGTTTCTAGAGAACGGCCACTTTTTCTTTTGACAGTTGTACCATACACCAGCGAGAGAACAGTAGCTAAGAAACATACCTGCTTTGACAAAGACAATTGCTTGGTTCCTAGTTTCACAAAAGTTGTAAGGTTGAACAATTAGTAGAAAATTACGTTAATACTACAGAGCGATCCAAAAGTCGCGCACATTAAAAATATAGTGTCTACAAAATAGTTATGCGAAAATTCTAGAAGGAAAATAGGAATAGCTTAAAAAATTCTCCTACAAACACTGGTTTTGCCCACAACAAATTTTACTTAAATTCACAAATAGAACCTGTCACATATATCGTCTTTGTTCACCACAAATTACACTTGAAACCGCCAGGAGAGAGTCCAACAAATACACTGTAGATTTTTTTTATCAAACCACTTCAATTCTCCAGGATAATCTCTTACAAATATCGGTTTTTTCCACCAAAAATTCCAATTGAACTTCCTAAATGTGCCTGCCACAAATATAGTTATTGTCCGCCACAAATTCCATTTCAATTCACTAAGAGAATGTGTCACAAATATCATCTTTATGGATCATATGCGGAGACTAAGAGGAAGACAGAAAATAGGAAAGACTGCACAATGCTGGGTTTGCAGTGAAAGACATGCTCTTGGGCATAACATATAAATGAATATCATCTTTGTCCACACTCACTAAGACAATGTATTATAAGTATCACCTTTGTCCAACACAAATCTGCATTGCTTGGGAAAAGTGACACAAGTCAGTTTCCACAAACCTTTTTTGATAATTTATTGACAACTTACGGAACATCTGCTCGCTTGGAAAAAAATACATAAGTATTCCTCCCATTACAATAATTCATATAGAGGGACATCATTTTATTTTTACATAACATTTTTAATATTAACCTGTCTATATCTTTAGAGAACCGAAAACACCGCTTGCTCCCCCCTCCAAGACTGGAGTTCGATGATACTGGCGTAATATACAAACAAATCACTCTACTAGGTATAGGATGGAAGAAAAGTAGTTCATCCATTTACGTAAACTAGGAAATATAGCGATTTTGAGTTTGATAATTTTCATTAGGTTTTTCTTTAATCAAAGTACAGTACTGTATTAAGAATAAGTGTTTTTACTCACGAAGTGAGTTATCCATGCCAAAAATGAACGTATTAATTATTCATGTATACTGTCTACAACATTAGCGTACAATATAGAAAAGAAGTTAAATTGAAAAATAATCATAATATGAATATTTAAACACAAAAAATGGTCCGTTCATTTCATACAGGCTATCAGTTCTTTTATATTATCACTATAGACTATTGCAACTAATTCCAATTGCCAGTTTCGTCCTTCGTACTAGTAACTCATGTTGAAATAATTCTGTACCTACATGTACTGTGAATTCAATCTTCACTTCTGCCACCCGAAAATATAAAGTTACTCAGACAAATATCTACTGTCCGTCCAAGTGGTTATGCCTTAATTGTGAAAAGGAAATCACGTGACAGTTAATTACTTAACAGGCTTGCTTTTATTTAAGTTAAATTAAACAGCTGTCAATCACTACGTAAACGTCCAATTCAAAAGAAATTAATGTTTTCAGAAAAGAACTAAGACCGCCCAGCTTTTACAGAGGGGCGAGCAGAAGCAGGTGGGGGAAATCGGGATGCGACGTAGGCAAACGGACAGTACCTGTGCGAAAATATGATTCAATATTGAAAGCTCTTTCGTCACTGGAAAACGCAACATATTTCTGGAACGTACTATGGGAGTAACTCAGTATACTATCTGCCTTGGTTCTGTGTGATTGAGAATATTTAGTAGAATTTGTTCAAAGTATTCAAAACTCAGGTACAATAAAAAACGGCATTATAAAATAAAATGATTACTGTGAAAAAAATCAAATCGACATAAAGCAGTGTAAGTTGTCAATAAATTATCAAAAAAGGTTTGCGGAAACTGACTTATGTCACTTTTCCCGAGCACTGCAAAAATTTCACTTTAACTAAGTAAGAAAACCTATTACAAATATCGTTTTGTCCAACACAAATTCCACATAAACTCACCAAGAGAACCTGGCACAAATATCACCTTTATCCATCAGAAATTCCACTTTAATTCAATAAGATAATCTGCCAAAAATGAATATCGTCTTTGAAACTCACCATAAGAACATGTACAAATACACATATAAATTTTCTCATCACAAATTCTACTTAAACTTTACTCACCAAAAGATTTGTCCATATCGTTTTTTGTTCATCATAAGTTCAATTTTAACTCATCGTAAGAACCTGTCACAAATATAATTTCACGTAAAACATTCCACTTAAATTCACCATGAGAACCTGCCATAAAAATCGTATTTTTCTACCACAAACACTATTCAAACTCACCGTAAGAATAGCATCCTTAATCATGAAAATATTAAACATCTATTCAATTTGTCATTAAAATACATGACAATTAATTTGTATTAAATCAGCCGTGGTTAAAATGTGACTCACGAGCACATTGTGGCTAATGATAGCTGTATTTCTCTTGCTTTTCCTCCCCCAACCCCATTTTCTCACTCATGGAGTCAAACTCCATTCCATTTGTTTTGTCTCGGACCTGTTTATCGTCGCAATGTTTCTCGAAACCATGTACCTCTACAAAAACGAAAGTTTCAAGTAGGATGGGAGGACGCATATTTTTGCCGTCAATATGATGAGAATATTAAATGTTGTTTTGTTCACAATATTCTAAACGGTATTAACATAAAACAAATAAATAAACTGATGAAACATTAAAAGGTAAAGTGTTATTATTATTATTATTATTATTATTATTATTATTATCATTATTATTATTATTATTATTATTATTAGCATCATCATCATCATCTCTGTACGTCGATCCTTTTTCAGCAGATGTACGAATAATGCGGTTAGATCTTCAATTTAAACTAACATATTTACAATGTGATGTTAAATGAAAGCTAGATGTAAGGACTTGACAATGTTGAACTTTTCAAATCTTTGCCAAAAAATAAATATCCGAAGCTTCGTTCTTTCGCTTTCTCTTTGAAGCCATGTTCGCTACAACTTACGTTTGTGAAAAATTATTTTCAACAATGAAAATAGTAAAAACCAAATTTAGATCACGACTGACGACAAATGCCTTCGTGATCAACTACGACTGGCAGTAAATGACATAAATCCTGATTTTGAAACTCTGTCGCAGAGACATTCTGAAGACAGTTAATTTTAGGTTGTGATAATGTGTCCTATGTTTCATTCTTCATTTCTTTCTTCGTTACACGTACTAAACATTAGTTTGTAGCCTTGTACTGTATAAAATTATATTTAAGTGCTTGATGTGAGGAAAATGAAAATCCGTTAATAAGTCAGACAGTTGCTTGACTTCCCCTTCGGGTGTCCGCCTCCCTCCATAGCACGTTGCAGGTTACACAGTGACTCGGCGCATGATGACATTTTCGCCACGGCTGTATTAAAGCAATGATTGGGATTCTGTGGCTCCTGTCACTTTTTTTTTAATAACCTCCACTGTAAAGGTCTGGAACCCTTGCTTTGGACGTCTTCTATCAATATGAACTTTTTATTTCAAAGACGAAAATTTGCAATTGCTTTGATCAAGTCATTAGCTTACGATATCTTTGTTTATTTTATTATACAGTACTCCAAAGTTATCCAAACAATACTCTGCTTGATTCTATGTTTTCCAATGTCTCCATTTCAACAGCTATCGAGTTTTGAACAACATGAAGTATATAATAAAAGGAGCGGAACTAAAAAAATGTTATCCTTTTGACATGAAAAAGAAGAAGAAGAAAAGAGGTAACTTTACTTCATGTGTATAATAAATAAGGCTAAACCCTGAAACAGTCGTCGTACTCACCCGCGGATGGATAAAGTGGAGCCCCTCTCGACGCAGTCAGACTGTAAAAACAAAGTTTATAAACATTCTGTTCGAAGTACCTCTTTAAGAATAAAACAAAAAAACATACGATATTTCAGCAAAGTTTTTATAACAAAAGAATAAAGCACATTTCTTCCTAATCCCCTGTGTAGCGGCACGGGAGATCCACAGCGAGTATTGGCTCCATTCTACCCCAGCAACGGAACTTCAAATACAGCACACAAATACACTTTCCGGCTACCTCCAACTTTTATGTAACACCAATTACAGACTAAACCCTCGTGGAACATTATGTTAGACACACGGATATATACACTTGCGGAATGTGCGATGATTTCTTTAAAGAGATACTTATTATTCAAGTGGAGATTTCTGTGTTTTCGTAATAAGGATATTTTTATATCAAAATTATCGTACGCTGTTACTTCTGTATAACCTCAGTTATAATTGAACACGCGGCAAATTAATAGTTATTTAGATAACTAGTTACTGAAGCTAATTTGTAATATGTTGACTACAGTATTTTATGTACTGTACGTTTCTTTAACCATAACCAAAGTACACAACAATTGAGTACCTCCGCAGAATAAGGTTTGATGTAACACTTGGGCAACATATTACATCCAACTTTTTCCCACGGAGGTATTCAATTCAACCTACGCAGAACATACTGCAGCCGCGGCGAAAATGCGACTCACGAGCACATTGTGGCTCGCAGTGATACCTGTGCATTTCTACCTCCCACAACCCCTACCCTCTCACTTACTGGAGTCAAACTCCGTTCCATTTGTATTTGCCTCTGATCTGCGAGTGGCATATGTCTCTCTGCAATACATGTACTGTACATCTACAAAAACGAAAGTTTCAAGTAGGATGGGTGGACGCATTTTTTTGCTGCCAATATGGTGAGAATATTAAATGTATGATTTGTTCATAAGTATTACGAGGAAACGGTTGTATAACATAAAACGGCATTATACTACATTATGTCACACTGAAAGGTAATTGTTATTTATGAAACATTGAAATTATTATTATTATCATCATCATCACTACACGGTAATTGAAAGGTTATTACTATTATTATTATTATTATTATTATTATTATTATCATCATCATCATCATCATCTCTGTACGTCGACCCTTTTTCAGTAGATATACGAATGATGCGGTTAGATCTTCAATTTGAACTCATAGATTTACAATGTGATGTTGCAATGAAAGCTAGATGTAAGGACTTGACAAATGTTGAACTTTTCAAATCTTTGTCAAAAAATAAGTATCCGAAGCTTCCTTCTTTCGCTTGCTCTGTTGAAGCCATGTTCGCTACAACTTACGTTTGTGAAAAATTATTTTCAATAATGAAAATAATTAAAACCAAATGTAGATCACGACTGACAGACAAATGCCTTCGTTATCAACTACGTCTGGCAGTAAATGACATAATTCCTGATTTTGAAACTCTGAAGACAGTTAATTTCAGGTCGTGATAATGTGGCCTATGTTTTCTTGTACATTTCTCTTTTCGTTGTACGTACGACACATTAGTTTGTAGCCTTGTACTATATAAAATTATATTTAAATGTTGGACGTAAGGAAAATGAAAATCCGTTACTGAGTCAGACAGTTGCTTCATTTCCCCTTCGGGTGCCCGCCTCCCTCCACAGGTGCTATGCACGTTGCAGGTTACACAGTGGCTCGGCGCACGAACTCTTCTTCGCCACGGCTGACATACTGTATCATAAACTCCAATCACACTACAACAACATGGACACCGTCCACACCTGTGGAGTAACGGTTAGAGCTTCTAGCCGCGAAACCAGATGACCCGGGTTCGATTTCCGGTCGGGACAAGTTACCTGGTTGAGGTTTTTTCTGGGGTTTTCCCTCAACCTAATATGAGCAAATGCTGGGTAACTTTCGGTGTTGGACCCCGGACTCATTTCACCGGCATTATCACCTTCATCTCATTCAGACGCTAAATAACCTGAGGTGTTGATAAAGCGTCGTAAAATAACCTACTAAAAAAACATGGACACTGATATGAAAATACTACACATCCAGTCAAAAAACCAGAAACTTGATACACTAGAACAATATGAAATTCACAAACATACAAATACACACCCCCAGCATATCTTGAACAATCAACTCAATTTCAAAACACACCCCCTTTTCGACACAATCATGAACACACCCTACCACAACAGAAAACCAGAAGATAGCGCGGGAACTTCACTAGGATTTGGACAATGAAGAATAACCTGGCTATACCTTTGGATTAACGGTTGAGAACCAGAAACACCGTTTGCTACCCCCTTCCACGACTCGAGGTCGATGATACTGGCCTAAAATACAAGCAAATCACTTTACTAGTTATTGGAGGGAAGAAAGGTAAGTTTGTTCATCCATTTATGTAAACTACGAAATATCGCGATTTTGAGTTAGGTTTTTGTTTAATCAAAATACAGTACAGTATTAACAATAAGTGTTTCTACTCACGAACTGAGCTATCCATTCGGACGTATTCATTATGTATTGTATATTATACTGTCTACAGCACATTAGCGTACAATATAGAGAGTGAATTTAAATTGAAAAGTAATCATAATATGGATACTTAAACACATTTTTGAAAATGGTGGCCGTTCATTTCGATACAGGCTTCAGTTCTTTAGTTCATATTATTGCACTGTAGATTATTGTACCTAATTCCAATTACCAGTTTTGTCCTTCGTACTAGTAACTCACGTTGAAATAATTCTGCACCTACTCTATAAAAGAGTACCTTACATACTGTAAATTCAATCTTCACTTCTGCCTGGTCCGAAAAGATAAAATTACTCAGACATGCTATCTACTGTCCAAGTGGTTTTGTCGCAGGGTCGTAGAAAGGGGTAAGTCAGGTGACAGTTAATTACTTAATGAGACCCTTTTATTTAAGTTATTTTAGACAGTTATGTAATATTACGTAGACGTCCAATTCTTAAAAGAAATTAATGTTTTCAGAAAAGAGCGAAGACAGCCCAGCCACTAGCTGGCGAATAAAAGCTGGTGGGGGAAACCGGGATACGACGTAGGCAAATGGGCGACAATACCTATGCGAAAATGATTAAATATTGAAAGCTCTTTCGTCACTGGAAAACGCAAACATATTTTTGGAACGTACTGTTTAGTATGACCGTAATGCTACTATGACTGTATATGCGGTCTTGGTTCTGTGTGGAGGACGGTTGAACTGCATTAGTAGAAGGGGGTGGGAGTGAAGTACATTCAAAAACTCAGGTACAATAAAAATTGAAGTAAAAATAAAATGATGTCCCTGTATTTGCAAACAGAACATGCCACAGTGGATTAATCCGTTACACGGATGACGATGACGATGATGATGATGATGATGATGATGATGATGATGATGATGATGATGATGATGATGATGATGATGATGATGATGATGATAGTTTTAAGGCTAAAAACTCAATGATAAGATCTGAGCTCGTTTTATTAAATGTGAAAAGCATCAGAAGAGGTAATCATAAAGTAGAGCTACAGTATTTTGAGTGAAAATTGAATAGCGTGTAAAACTGAAACGATGACTGGAACAAAGTTACTTTTAGCCGGAAAATGATAGTGATCTGCATGTAGAAATGGAGCGCAATTCAATGAATAACCATTTAATATTCTATCGATTAATAAGTAGATGAAACCAGAGATATAATTCCGTTTAATAGCCGAAGGCAATGACGCGTTTTCGATAACCATGACGACTTACAAACAATCGACATCAAATTTTACAGTACATAACGTGCCCGTCGAAACAGATTATCTGAGTTGTTACGCCATCAATTCGAAAAGAGCATATCTGTCCATCGCTAAAACACATCCATTTACATATTATTACGATTTTTTCCTCAAAACAGCAACAATTGTGAAGTATAATGATTGTTCATTGATAAAACTCGAAAATTATGAATACGCAGTGGCTGTTACTTAGTGTCCAGAATAAATAAATGTTAAATAAATTAGTAAAATATTTACTGTATATCACTATTTTGTTAAGAGAAATTTTATTAAGGTGAGTCATTATCCTGACTTTCACTCGTTTCATATAAAGATTACTGAACAATTGTCTCTCTTTTCAATCCACACCCATTTTCTTTAGGATCCCCATCAGTTTATTCCAATCCACCCTGACAAAAGTCTTTTCTAGGTTCACAAATACTACATATGGGCTATTCCATA
Source organism: Periplaneta americana (assembly GCA_025594305.2). Lineage (NCBI taxonomy): Eukaryota > Metazoa > Arthropoda > Insecta > Blattodea > Blattidae > Periplaneta > Periplaneta americana. Next base: position 17,110,541 of record JAJSOF020000035.1, read on the forward strand.
TGAAATCGATCAGTAAAAAACCTCGCATTTTTTATACTCTAATTTTTTTCCCTATTTATACAAGGTGCTGAGGACAGTGCATTTTCAAAAATATACCATCGAAAGTCAAACGGTTTTCGTATTATTGAGCGACAAATTTAGCGTATTTTATAAAAACAAGCCTCTTTCAGCGCTCAGAACTCTGGAACCATTTACTGCAGAACATTGAACGGAAGCTCATTTTGAAGCTGACATTTGGTAGGTTATGTTAAGAAGTAATCCTTATTTTATTGTACACAGAGAGACAGATAATCTGATTTTACTTACTTTTATGCTTTTTGCTTATTTGTAAAAATGTAAAAAAATTGAGAAAAAAACTTGCATTATTAAGAGGGATTCGGCATTGTTTGCTTAGTGGTATGGCAATAAGTTTCGAGGGTATTAAATAGAGTATTGTCACACGCCTGGACTTGAACGACTCAGTACCGCATGCACTGACCGAGAGCTGAAGATAAGCGAGCGTTGGGCGTCATTTTACTCCTGTGTTTATGAAAATTTGTGATAAAGCTAGCCCAGCTATGCGCTACTAGACGAAACATCACGTGTTTGTCTCCTGGCCTTCCTTGTCTCGGGCTAGCTCCCGTCTCACAGTCAGCTGGTTAGTTCACGCGCGTACTATTTATTTTCTTTATTTGATATTTTCAATACCTTCTTATCAACATACCATCAGTAAAAAATATGTTTATTTGTACTTTCAATGCGGAATCTAACTATATATTTTTTAAATATTTTTTTTCTGAGCAAAGGCGTCTTAATGAGGAAAAATCTAAATTTCTCCATGTCCATAAAGAGTAAAAAAATCTGTTTATATGTCAATATAAACTTTAATTTCTCAGCATCAAAATAAACTATGATTTTGATCATTGGGTGAAAGGGTTTCGGAGCTACAACAGTTTAAAGTTGCTAATTTTATGAAAATACGATAAATTAAAATATGTTTAATTTAAACACTATGAAGTTCTGATGCCTCAAACTTTGCACAAAGCATTGTATCACAGTTCTCTACGTACAAAAAAGGTTTCATTGTATTTAGAAATTGTAAGGTCAATTTTCTCTATATTTCGGTCGATTTGAGATGGAATAGCTCATACTTCTTTATTCTTCTCTAGGATTAATTCTACATAGTAAATTTCCTTCAATTGTTACTCCTTTTGTGTACTCAGAAAATATCAGTGAGTTATCTAGCCTACAAAACATGAGGAGCAACCGGTTGGAAGTCGAACATTCAGTCGGATGCTCGGCCTTACGGATGCTTTCTGACGGTCGAATGAAAACCGGTTGTAAGACCTATTCTGCAGCTCTTTAGTGAGGATGGAGTTGAGTCCAAGAAAAAGTACCCGTCGCCCAGCACTACAATTCAATACATCACAATTTTCTGTGATTCATGTGTGATTCGAACAGGTAAGTGGAAATATGTTGTTAAAAATATAAGTGTAATAATAATAATAATAATAATAATAATAATAATAATAATAATAAAAATAATATAATTTTATTTTATTTTCCCTGGCAGAGTTAAGGCCATCAGGCCTTTTCTTCCACTCAACCAGGATCAAATCACATACAGAAAAAATACATACCGGTATATAAATATGAACTTAAAAATAATAATAAACATAATTAAGTAGAAAAGAGAGATTGAATACATATACACAATCAGTATTAACTTTGAAATAACAATAATAAAAAAATATATATGTAATTAAAAAAGAGACTGAATACATAATCACAAACAGAAAAATACATTCTAGTATACAAGTATTAACTTAAAAGAAAAAAATAATTAATACATATGAATATAATCTCACAACTAAAGGAATAGTACAATTAGTATGATCAGCACAGCACGTGTTACATTGAGACAATGACAATTACCTAGATATTAGTGTTAATGGAAAAATAAAGTAATGACTGTGTAAAATAATAATAATAATAATAATAATAATAATAATAATAATAATAAAAAATAAATAAATAAAAATTATACCTAAAACTAGTTCTGTGCATTTAAAATATTTCTAAACAACCTAATTTTAAACAACTGGGGACTAAGACTATCCCTGATTTCCAGCGGCAGCGAATTCCATGAGCGGGCCATGGCTATTGAGAAAGAACTTGAGTACAGAGATGTCTGATGACGTGGTATTGATAGCAACAGATTGTGCTGTGAACATGTATTACGATTATGATGTGAAGCTAGGAGAGTAAACCGAGAGGCAAGTAGTTGGGTGTGGAATCATGTATAATTCGATATAGCAGGCAAAGAGAATGTACTAATCGTCGATCTTGCAAGCGGAGCCAGCAGAGTCGTAGAAAATATTCCGATATGTGATCATGTCGGCGGATATTGAAAATAAATCGGACGCAGACATTATGTACACGTTGAAGTTTTTGAGAAAGTTCAGCACTTAGGTCGCTATATAAAACATCACAATAGTCAAAGTGAGGCATTACAAGGGTCTGTACTAGAATTTGTTTTAGTTTAGTAGGAAGGAAATTTTTCAGGCGTTTCAAAGAATGCATGATAGAGAAAACTTTTCTACAGATATATCTGATTTGCGTATTCCAGTTCATATTAGAGTCGAAATAGATGCCGAGGTTTTTTACAGTAGCACTGAAAGGAATTATTTTGTTGTTGAGAGAGACAGGCTGAAGGGTGTTCATAGTAATGGAGGATAAAAGCCTTTGCTGTCCCAAGAGAAAAATATAATCACAAATATAAAATAATAGAAACAAACTGAGACTGAAAATCTGGGCGGTCATATGGATAAACACATAGACGAAGCATTAAACAACGTTTTAATTTATTTTGTACATTCAGGACTAAAAAAACCTATCACTGAAACAGAAAATAGCATAATCAGTGTAACTAATGTGTGTAACCAAAGCAAGGAAAGTTTAAATGAGTTATAATAAATTTAGAAACCTCGATTCTGGAATTGGTTTTTCTTTAATAAGAATATGGCTTGAGTTTCACAGGTAGTTGTTTTGTTTAGTCAACTGTGCGAAGACAGGGTTGAACCTAATAAGTGACACCAATAAGTATCACTCATGAGGCAACTAAGCCAGGAGATAATGAGGTAGGTTTGCCAGTTTTTCTCCCCTTCTATATCGCTGACTAGTAACATATTCCACTAATCAGACTTCAGATCTATACAAACAATTGTACTTCCTCTGACACTATCGTCAAATGAGATGTACTGCCTGATAATAGATGTAGACCTATTATATCAGCCAGAACATGATTCAGAGATAATTACAGGTATCTTTCTTAAGGCTATAGATTGGTGAAGATTAAAAAACATTACAAAATGTAATTTTATTTTTAACTCTAAAACATAAAATAATGTTTCAGTTTTCTATATCTGTGCTTATTTTGACCCTATTACAATTTAAAGCCCTGTGGGCCAATTTAAAGGGCAGCGCGTGCGTAGAGCTGCAGTCCTTTAAACTGACACTCAGCTGTCATTCTGACAGACTTCGTTCTTCATTCTAACTAATTTTACTTTTCATTCAGTTCATGCTATGTAGGAGAAAATGTGTGTGGTAGACATGTATAACAAGAAAGGATATCGATAGTATAGCTTATGCCATATAAACTGTACTTTGATACTCGTTTTCTCGATTTTCCAATTTTCAACATTTTGCAACATTCAAAATGCTCTAATGAATGCAGTTTTTCTCCAATCTCAATTAAATGTTGCACAGAAATGCATAAAAGCATGTGAAAATTTATTTATTTATTTATTTACTTATTTACTTATTTATTTATTTACTTATTTATTTATTTATTTATTTATTTATTTATTTATTTATTTATTTATTTATTTATTTATTTATTTATTTAGTTTGCTAATAATTGTAACATAAAATATCATATCATATACATACATACATACAGAAAAAAACAATAGCTCTCCCTAAAAGAGTGGAACTCGTTCTCAGGGGTAGATTCCTGAATTGAAAAAATAAACTGACTTATGTGTTTTTTTTTCTGCTATTGAAAGTATTCAAATCACCATGTGTTGAGGATGCGATAATTTAAAACGAAATTGAAAAATAAAAACTAAAAGAGTAAATATTTTTCCTCTCAAAAAGTATTTGTAAAAATATGAAAATCATGTGTCACATTTTATATACGCCTATCAGGAATAAATTAAATATAAATTTAAAGAAAGATTATGTAAACTTTGAAAATTAAGACAATTATAATTCAGTAGGCCTATTTAAAATAACAACAAAAATTAATTGGAATATCAGAGTGAAAATTTGTGTACTGCATGCATCTGGTAAAAGTTTCAGATTAATTGGTGTAAAAAAATGTAGAAGTTAGAAATATCACAGATCCGTAGTCTTAAATCTACTAATTCTTTCTATGCACATTTTAAACCAATATCGTAGAGTTGAATAATAACAGTAACTCAATACCCGACAACTGGCTGGCCCCTTTTCACGTGCACACACACACATATTTCAAAAATAGAAAATATTACTACTTGTTCTCAACTAAACCTTTTCGATTTCATTCCTTCATTTGTTACTATAATAATTCTTGTGCTAACAATCTCTTCAACGTTGAGAAAAACAAAAGAGAGAAAGAAGAATCGCCATGAAGATATCCCACTAAAAAGTTACTACAATATGTTGGTTGCCTACAGTAAAGACTGGTTCAATAAACCGGGAACGGAAACGACAACGAGAACGGAAATACTCTTAAAATAAATGTATTTAAATGTGAGCATTCACATTCCCAATAGTTAATTGTAAATTCTCACATTTGTATGTATTTATTTACACTGCAAGTGGGCAAGCACCCGGTGGCAGTGGTATACACAATATAAACAATACACAATACAATTACAATACAATACACAATACAATTATATGCACAATGCAATAAGAATACACAATACAATTTAACACAAAAATTACAATTAATAATAAAACATAAAATAACCTAATTTTACAATACAACCTACATATGTATAGGCCCTACATAAGTTTCAATAGTCTTTCATTTTACTCTCATCTCACTCACTGTAGTGGCACTATGACGCATTTCACTGACACTTTAGCACACATTTCACTGACACTCTGTGTAACACATTTCACTGACACTCTATAACACATTTCACTGACACTATAGAACACATTTCATTGACGCTATAAATTATCACTGATCGGAATGCACTGTAAAACCATAACTTCACTGACTCACCTCGCTTCACTGATACAACAGTTCAAATAAGTTAAATAATTACACCCTTATGCATACTTATAAACAGAACTACATTTAAGCTAAACATTTCTAGTCAAAGGCCCTCTTACACGCTATTTTTAAATAATTTACAATTCAAACGAAGGGAGTAACTCGTCAGGCTAAATAAATACATGTCACCTTAAAAAATTAAATGTTTTAATGTCACCTTAATTTTAATTTGCACTTTATACACAACTTTTTAAGTTATTCTTGAATCTCCTTAAGGAAGGACAGCCCTCAAAGACCGCTGCAGGTAGGTCATTCCAATCATTTATAGTTCTATTTAAAAATGAGAATTTACATCCGTTTTCTGTTTCCTGCATTTGATTTTAAAATCATGATCGTTCCTACCATAGTACGTTGGCTTTTCTATCCGAGCCGTTATGTCTACCCATGCTTTCTTACCTAGATGTTCTCTATACAATGATGTTATTCTAGTTTTCCTACGTCTGTTTTCCAAAGTTTCCCATTCAAGTTCTTTTATGCTCGACCATGACGAAATGTAGTAGTTATACACCTGGTAGCAGTCCTTTAATGCATGTCATTAAAGTACACCTATTCATTAAAGTTCAGGTTTTCGATTATTCTCGGATATGCAATCGAAAGACGAGGGAAACGTCACGGAGGCTGGAAATACAATACTGTCGCAGAAGGTTATGTTCTGTTACTATAATAATTAGCGTTAATTGTAAATAATATTCAAATAAATTCAATTTGTCATCTCGTTTTACAATTCTAAATCAATTTCCAGGTTATACATTCTCTGCATTACATCAAGGTCAATGACATTATTGTTTCTCGGAAAAAATCAATGCTTTCGCGTCTGCGCACATCTCACAATTTCGAGCTATGAACAAGGTCACTTCCGATCTTCTGTCAGATACAAATAAAATGAATATTTCTGAATAATTTCAAGTTAGAAATATGGTCGAGCATAAAAAGTCGTATGAAACTTGCATATAATGGTAATTAAGACGCTCGTATGAAAATTATGAAACGAGCTTGCGCTCGTTTCATAAACAAACATACTTGCGTCTTAATTACTGTCATTATAGGCTCGTTGCATAATGTACTATTATCGTATCGTTTCCATCTTCTCTTTTACCTTTAACAAATTTAGCTGCCCTATACTGGATTCTTTCTAAGGAATTTACCTGATATATTCTAGAGGGATCCCAACGTGTAGTTCCGTATTAAATACATTTATTTCCGTTCTCGTTCTCGTTTTCGTTCTCGGTTTATTGTGAACCAGTCTTAAGTCTGCATCATTTACACCGTCTATTAGACCCAACAGTGATTGGATTCGAAAGCTGGGTCAGTGAAACAGCGAAAAGCGTCACCCGACCAAATCTCATTTCAGGTCCTAGAACGTGGCAGTGTTTTCGTTAAGATTTCATACATTTGCAATGGAGCGCCAGCCACTTCCAGTTTACCGGAATGGAGGTCGCAGCTTGTATTGTATCGACCGAATTGCAATCTGCTTGTATTTGGATCCATCCCGTAAGCTAGAAATTACCCCAAAAGCGCGGGACTCTGTCGGACCGATACTTCGGAATGAGGTAGCCCTCTGGGAGGGCCGTAAGCCTCCTTTGATCTCTCTTTCGCTTCCGATCCCCTCGCCCCGGACCGCTCTCTCCCCTCAGCCAGAATTACGCGGCCTATACCAACATGCCATGGTCAAGATCTAGGCAATTTCTTGGTTCCTAATAAGATTTTCAAGGGTCAAGACCAATAAATTGGCGAATGCGGCGATGCAGAAGTTAAGGCTCTAAGGCTCCATCCCGAATGCTCATGTAGGGATGGTATCCCGGAAAATGGCTGCTACTGTCTCTTATATACTTTCTTTCGTTGATCTTCCACGTGGTAGGCCGGGAGCGTGCACTGAATCACTGATTCGCAGGAAGAAAAAAAGAGGCTGAAGACAACTAACATCAATATTTCATAAGTTGTTCGGGTTGCTGGCATATCCTGCTTTATCGATGGCTTAGCTACAAAAATAGCAGACATATGAATTCCAAGTGAACTACTGATTTTCATAAATCTTTATTAAATTGCGAAGTCACTGAATCTCTTTCTTATCATTCATAAGAAGCCATGCATTTCTTTTCGTTGTGTTCTTGGTGAATGTTAACGAATTGTGAGTACACCTAGCATCAAAATCTCGTCACCTACAAACTTCTATTAACTTTCTAAGCAGACGTCGCCAACTCATTGCAGCGGAGTCCTGTGCAAGCGAAGGGACAGTGGTGTGCTCAACTAAAGTGTGCAGTTGATAACAAATAACTTGCATTTTCTATGCACAAATATATGCTTCTAGCAAAAATTAATTTCTACAGATGCCGTATTTTCTAACGTTTCAAATGTTGAAAATTATAACAACTTTTCAATAGAATAACCAGCAAGGAACTATATATAATGTGCAACTTCAGACTATACCCTTGAAATATATTTACTATTAACACATATTAACATTTTATTCAATAGTTAAACAATTTTGTAGGCTTTGAAATCAAAATAATAATACTTACTTACTTAATTGCTTACTGGCTTTTAAGGAACCCGAAGGTTCATTGCCGCCCTCACATAAGCCCGTCATGGGTCCCTATCCTGAGCAAGATTAATCCAGTCTCTACCATCATATCTCACCTCCCTCAAATCCATTTTAATATTATCTTCCCATCTACGTCTCGGCCTCCCCAAAGGTCTTTTTCCCTCCGGCCTCCCAACTAACACTCTATATGCATTTCTAATTGTATTCGCCCATAATACAACAAGTAATCGTCCTATTTGTGATGCCCTCCCATCTCAGACGTCTGTCTATTTAAGCTAGTTCTTTTGCTACTAATTTATGCCTGGTTCTAAGAATACAATGTTCCAAGTTGTGTAACTTTTCTTTGCTGTGGTCATTCTCCTGTAACTTACATCCCTCTTTTTTACGGTGATGGGTTGTTAGCCCCCCAATATTTTCCTAAGAACTGCTTATTCAATCAAAGCTACCCTCCAATCTGGTTCTCTCTCATCCGCAACCTGAGGACGTGCCAAGTTTAGGGACCCACCATACAGGCCTCCCAACAGCCTAATATAACTGTTTCATAAATTCCTAACTTTCAGATTTTTGACAGCTTAATTACTAGGTGAAGAAAAATAATAATAATTCTCCTGTAATAATCTTAAAATAATAATAATAATAATAATAAGAACAGCCGGTAATATAATGATAAATTCTAATAATTTTTGAATAGATAATAAAAAAAATAATAATAATAACAATTAGAGCCCGGATGTTTGGCAAAATGCCTTTTTTTTTTTGGGTGTAAGTAAATCATTATTTGCATAGATATAAATGTGATTTGGAGTAAATCAAAGTGATAGGACAAATTTTTATTTTGCCTTCTTAAGGTGTTTCTTATTAATAAAAGCTCCTTTTTTGTCATTTTAAAGCAATATTTCTTGTTTATTTGCAATTTTCTAATCAATTGTAATGTAATGTGTATGAAATTTAAATATTTGAAACAATGACTAACTTTACTAACAATAGTAAATAAAAGCAATTTATTTCGGTGTTTAATCTGCTAATAATATCGTGGTTTAATACTACTGGTGTAATATGAATAATGATCGACAATCCACAGTTACAAAAATATAATTTGTTATATTATTGGCTAAGACCACACCGTACATGAGCCTGGCTCTTACGGTAGTGGCTAGAAATATTTTTGTTTTATAATTTTAATTGCACTCACTAGCTAGGTAGTTAAGTAAATAAATAAATAAAAATATTGTTATGTCTTCACGGTACCAACAATCAGCTTTATAATTTTAAATATTAAGCTCGTTCTCATAGAAGTTGTCACGTAGCATTTCCAACTGTTTGCTTTCATATTTTCAAATCTTACTGTTACAATTTTGTGCTACACGTGTTTATTATTACAGGAGAAAGAAATTTGAGTGAGGAACAGTCAGTTATTGTCGGGTGACAGAAAGTTATTATTTCAGTAAATCATTGAAAAGAAATTCTTACGTTAGTGAATTTGGTTCCCGTGTGTTTTCAACCGATGGAACAGTTTGTTATAAAGGGTACAGGAGAAAGAAATTTGAGTGAGGAACAGTCAGTTATTGTCGGGTGACAGAAAGTATAAGATAGGTTAGCTAGAACGCCTAAATTCAGTAAATCATTGAAAAGTAAACTACATTCTTACGTTAGTGAATTTGGTTCCCGTGTGTTTTCAACCGATGGAACAGTTTGTTATAAAGGGTGCGTCAGAAAGAACGGATGGATTTCAAACTATCGATACGCAACGAGGAGAGAGATATAGTGAGGGGGACCACGACTGTTGGGTCAGCCATAGAATGCAGTTTCAGTTGAGAATATGGTGTTGGTCTGGTGTACAACGTGCTTTCATCGTAGAGACATTTTTGAAAAATGAAGAGTCTGTGATCGCCACTCAGGACTCATTTCGACATCGGATGTCACGCTAGGATTCCAACTCGGAATACAATTTTGCGGTGGGTGGCTTCATTTCGTATCACAGGTTCAACATTAAAGAAGAAATCACCTGGACGAAATTCTATTGCACTGAGATTGTCCGAGGCTACGGTAAGATCTCGCGCCCTGCGACTTCTTTCTTTGGGACCATTTGAAGGCGTAAGTTTGTAAACATCGATCACATACACTGGACGAACTGAAGACAGCGATTCGTGAAGAAATCGTGGCAATTGCACCAGCTATGACTGTGAAAGTGATGGCGAACATCAGAAAACGCCTCGATGCCTGTATTGAAAGCCAAGGACATCATATGGATAATGTTGTTTTCCATAAATAAACTGCATGTATTGGTGAATATGTTGATAACAATACATTTTCGATTTGATGAATCTTTACAATTTTCTTGCCATGTGAAATCCATCTGTTCTTTCTGACGCACCCTGTATAAGGTTTGTGAAAAGACAGTTAATCACGAAAAAAAGTATTTTATAAGTCAACATGTGTCACCTACGAAGTAAATATGTGAGTTACGTTGATATAATTTAAATTTATTGCTAAAATATATTATGCCTTTTCAAAATTTACAATGCCTTTTTCAAAGATTATTGTGCCTTTTTTACGTTTTTATTGTCTTTTTTGCCTGCCTATTTTAAGTGTTATAAATGGCTAAACATCCGGGCTCTAGTAGTAATCATAATAAACTTAATTTGAAGAAACTTAAAGTTATTCCCAAGATCCTTTTAGTTCTTGTAATGTGCCTATGTAGTCTGGGAAAACTTTCTCTGCGAAATTGTGAATAATAGTGCAATTTACTAAGTATGCTTTGAAACTGATCTCCTTAATTCAGTACCATTTTGAAAACCATGTTGGGTCCGAGAAGCTGTGCAATAATACTCAAATTTATTGTTACAACCGTCAAACTTATCAGTATACAAGTGTGATTGAATACACAGTTGCTATTTACACATATTAAAAGATAATTGATAAACGTTTTCGGTTCGAAGGAACCATCTTCAGCTCAATAAAGCGAACTTACAGACTACATTATAATACGAACAAACTGCAAAGTACAACTTGAGTATAAATGACTTCCCTGATTATGAAAATTATTTGTGGATAAACGATTGAATGTAGAAAAGTTTTATATATAGCAGTATATGGAGAAACTCTCCACGTTTTTAAACATACCTTATAGGTGCTCGATATGGGCTTCACTTGTGACCCTGCAGACATCAAGCCGATAGTTCAATTTGTCCCACACACGACTAAGTGTAACCATATCGATTGCAACGATGGTGTTGATGATGCGGGCGCATACCTCTGGCAGATTTTCCGGTAATGGAGGTACAAAAACAGAGTCTTTAACATACCCCCACAGGTAGAAGTCACACGGTGTTAAGTCAGGGGAACGTGGAGGCCAGGGTAAGAGTTGCATGTCGTCTCTCCTCGCGCGACCAATCCATCTGTTTGGCAATCTGTCGTTCAGGAATGTCCGGACTTCGTTGTGGAAGTGAGGTGGAGCGCCATTTTGTTGATATATGAAATCAGCACTATCACTCTCCAGCTGTGGCATCAGCCACTCTTCTAACATGTCCTGACACGGTGGGTTCGAGAAAAAAGAAAGGGCCGTACATCTTGGACTTGGAAAGTGCAACGACAAAGACGACATGCATCTCTTGTCTTGGCCTCCACGTTACCCTGACTTAACACCGTGCGACTTCTACCTGTGGGTGTACGTTAAAGACTCTGTTTTTGTACCTCCATTACCGGAAAATCTGCCAGAGCTATGTGCCCGCATGATCAATGCCATCGTTCCACCCGATATGGATGCACTTAGCCGTGTGTGGGATGAAATTGGACTACTGGCTTGATGTCTGCAGGGTCACAAGGGAAGTCCATATCGAGCACCTATAAGGTATGTTTAAAACTTGGAGCGTTTCTCCATACACTCGTATATTTTACAATTTTTTACGTTCAGTCGTTTGTCCACAAATAATTTTCGTAATCAGGGAAGTCATTTATACTCACGCTGTATGTATGAAGTGAAAAAACATGATAGATATCAGTAGTGCATATAAATGTAGCCTACTCAACTCAATTTAATGTTATCTCGTAACAACTCTCAGGAACTAATTTTTTTTATATTTTGTATATATTGTCACCATTCTACATCCTGTTTCATTTATCTGCAAACACATGACTGTGTATATGATGCTTGTACTTTACGAACTTCACAATAGTTAATTGTGAATGCTCACATTAAATTACATTTTAAGAGGAGAGGATGGTATTTTTTGGTGAAAAATTAGTAAATTAAAAAAAAAATTCTTTAAAATACTCTGTGATATGTGTGGAATGCATATCATAACATTTTATTGGTATTTGTGCCTTTATCGGATGTTGACTCGCCATTTTTAAACTTCCTGCGTTATGGATTTTTAATCACTCGCCCACTTTTATTGTTGTTTCCGGTAAATTAAATTTAAAAAAAAATGTTTTCTTTAAAATATCCTTTGATATGTGTGGAATGCATTGCATAACATTTTGTGGGTATTTGTGCCCTTATCGGATGTTGAGCCGCCATTTTTAAACTTCCTGCGCTATGGATTTTTAAATCACACGCCCGCTTTTATCGGTTTCCAGTTACTTCATTTTTTTTCTACATTGCCAGACAAAAATGAATATAATTTCTGAACTATTAAAGATACATGCGTGAAATTTAGAACACACATTCTTTAGACTATTAGAAAACTTTTCTCTGTAATAGAATTTTGTTAGTTGATTTCATTTAAAAAATATGTCCGTTTGTTTGCAAGAAAGGAAATCAGAAAATTGTTTTAAAACTTTAATTGTTTATTTTACAAACGTAGGGACTAATATCAAAATTCTGTTACAGACAGTTTGTAGAACATGCTTTTGCAAATACATTGCAAAAAACTGTTTGAATCTATCTTTAAAAATTGTTTAGATATATCGGTTTTAGTATAACCCTGCTTTGGGTATTTTTTTTTTTCAAATTTGGGCCCTCAAATATTTTTTTCAAAATATTTTTATTTGGTTGTGTTGCCACAGCTATGAGCTCTCTACATATAAAAAAAATTAATATATTACATCAAATAAGAAAAAAAGTTTAAAAAAATACCATCCTCTCCCCTTAAAGGCTGGTTCACAATAAACCGGAAACGGAAACGACAACAAAAACGAGAACGGAAATAATGTTAAAATGAATGTATTTAAATGTGAGCATTCACAATAGTTAATTGTGAATACTCACATTTAAATGCATTTATTTTAACAATACTTCCGTTCTCGTTCTCGTTATGTCCGTTTCCGGTTTATTGTGAACCAGCCTTAACTGTATATCGGTAGTGCACCTTGTGTCAGAGTACGTAAGAGGAGATTTTGACCGATGCAGCGAATGGCACTCTGATCATATTTTGTTACAGCTCACCAACAGACAGCAGGGCAGGCGTTGAGTGTTGTTTCAATGGAAACACGTCTAGTTACAAACTCCCCTGCCCAGCTGCGCGTGTATACACACGCACGTCACAACTCAAGACTTTTATAAACGTTTTAGAACTGAGCAAACAGCCGGGGGCGGAAATTGTAGAGATGAGAGAAACGCTGGAAATTGAGGACGAATAGAAAAACAGCATCCCAGCAGAGAAGAAGAAAGCTAGCGTTTAGCCACTGTTCAATCACACGTGCAGAATTACACAACACTAAAAAGCGGGGAAACTCAAACCTGCCAGGTTCCTACCATTTTACAAAAAAGTAGATACAGTTGTTCTGTAATATCCTATTTCAACACTATTACAGAGCGAGGTGGCTTAGTGTTAAAGCATCTACAGGCGTACATATATTTACGAACAACTACGTGTAGGTGCGCTCACTTGTTGACAATTAGCATAAAGATTTACTATGCTGCATATCCTTGTGAAGGACGATAATACAAGGAGAACAAAGGGAATACAAGGAGAAAAGGGGAGAACAACGAAAACAATGATAATATAAGGAGAAAAAGGGGAACACAAGGATAACAGAGGGAACACAAGGATAACAGAGGAAACACAAGGATAACAGGTGGAACACAAGGATAACAGGGGTAACACAAAGAGAACAGGTGGAACACAAAGAGAATAGGTGGAACACAATAAGAACAGGTAGAACACCATGGCGAACACGGTGAACACCAAGGAGAACAGATAAGAGGAAATATAAGGAGAACTGCGAACACAAAAAGACCTGGGGGAATACAAGGAGAAGCAGGGGGAACACAAGGAGAACATGTGTAACACAATGAGAACAGAGTGAACACAAGGAAAACAATGGTAACACAAGGAGAACATGTGTAACACAAGGAGAACATGTGAAACACAAGGAGAACAGAGTGAACACAAGGAGAACAGAGTGAACACAAGGAAAACAATGGTAACACAAGGAGAACATGTGTAACACAAGAACAAGAGTGAACACAAGGAGAACAAGAGCGAACACAAGGAGAACAAGAGCGAACACAAGGAGAACAAGAGCGAACACAAGGAGAACAAGAGCGAACACAAGGAGAACAAGAGCGAACACAAGGAGAACAAGAGCGAACACAAGGAGAACAAGAGCGAACACAAGGAGAACAAGAGCGAACACAAGGAGAACAAGAGCGAACACAAGGAGAACAAGAGCGAACGCAAGGAGAACAAGAGCGAACACAAGGAGAACAAGAGCGAAAACAAGGAGAACAAGAGCGAACGCAAGGAGAACAAGAGCGAACGCAAAGAGAACAAGAGCGAACGCAAGGAGAACAAGAGCGAACGCAAGGAGAACAAGAGCGAACGCAAGGAGAACAAGAGCGAACGCAAGGAGAACAAGAGCGAACACAAGGAGAACAAGAGCGAACACAAGGAGAACAAGAGCGAACACAAGGAGAACAAGAGCGAACATAAGGAGAACAAGAGCGAACACAAGAACAAGGAGAACAAGAGCAAGAACACAAGGAGAACAAGAGCGAACACAAGGAGAACAAGAGCGAACACAAGGAGAACAAGAGCGAACACAAGGAGAACAAGAGCGAACACAAGGAGAACAAGAGCGAACACAAGGAGAACAAGAGCGAACACAAGAGAACAAGAGCGACACAAGGAGAACAAGATCGAAAACAAGGATTACAAGAGAACAAGAGCGAACACAAGGAGAACAAGAGCGAACACAAGGAGAACAAGAGCGAACACAAGGAGAACACAACACAAGGAGAACAAGAGCGAACACAAGGAGAACGAACACAAGGAGAACAAGAGCGAACACAAGGAGAACAAGAGTGAACACAAGGAGAACAAGAGCGAACACAAGGAGAACAAGAGCGAACACAAGGAGAACAAGAGCGAACGCAAGGAGAACAAGAGCGAACGCAAGGAGAACAAGAGCGAAAACAAGGAGAACAAGAGCGAACACAAGGAGAACAAGAGCGAACACAATGCGAACAAGAGTGAACACAATGCGAACAAGAGTGAACACAAGTAAAACGAGGGTAATACAAGGACAATAGTGGTAACACGAGGAGGACAGAGAGAAGACAAGAAGAACATAAGGAATACAAAGAGGACAGAGGGAGCAGAAGGACAACAGAGATAACACAAGGAGAATGCAGGGAACATAATGATAACAAAACACAAGGAGAATAAGGAAACACAAGAATAACATGCGGAACACAAAGACAGCAACGGGAACACAAGGAAAAAAAGTATAGAAAAAATACAGGAGAGCAACAGAGAAGGTTGTATGTTTATGTGACGTTCAATTTCCAAGTTAACCTCCCCTGTACCTAGGGAAGACTCAAGCAGGTACTTAGCCCAAGTGGGAATCGAACTCACGCCCTAAAGCAGCTCCCGATTAGCAAGTACACGCACTACTGCCTGAGCCATGCCGATCAATTTTAATATTTTCAGACAAGTTATATACAACCATTACTGCTATGTAAGTATTTGTAATAGTAGTAATAATAATTATTGTAATGGTATTATCACAGTCTACTATATACAGTCGCGAAGCTCAATATGTAGTAAAAATGCAAACATGGGTAGTTGCCCACCACTAGGATCGCTACTATCGCCTCATCATCGCAGATCTCTCTCTCCTAGTAGACGACAAAATATGTTACACTTTCGTTGTCGTGTTCCTTTTGAAAAATTAACACCTTCCTTCCATTATTGAAATATTAAATGCATAAAGTTAATTTATTATTTTAATGAAGTATATTAAATTCCACCATAAACTCGAAGATACCTGCAAGAAATAAGTTAATATAATTTTTGTTTGTGCAAAACGAACTGAAATTTACTATAATAGCTTCACTCATTCAAGATTATAGCGATAATCAACTATGAAACCAATAAATATTAATTTGCATTTCTCTTTAAAACAATAATAATGGAAATATGAATTAATGGAGTAACTTACGTGTACCGGTACTTGTAGTGTAGGCTTACGTAGTTAACAAAGTGGGATGAGGTTAAGCAAAAATAATCACACCAGAATTGGAAATAAAACGTAATCAATAAATTTTATTGTAACATACTTTTTCTACGTCTCTAGTAAAGCAACAAATAAAAATAACAACAAAATTAACAGCTATAATTGAAAACATATCCTTTGAAGAAAAAAGTAGGCCTAAGGGTTAAACTATAAAACGTCTTTGGGCCTAAGCAATAATAATCCCACCAGAATTGAAAATAAAACGTGATCAATAAATTTCATTAAAACAAACTTAATTTTTCTACGTCTTTAGTAAAATAACACATAAAAATAATAACAAAATTAATAGCTACAATTAAAAATATATCCTCTGAAAAATTTCTCTGGAAATTTAGAAGCCTAAGTGACAGAACTTTAACCGGTATCTAATATCCTTTCGGTTAGACTGAAACATTTTATTGTGAAATTTAAGAATATAATGTATTCTAACAGTCACAAAGAACTTCAAATTAAGTTTTGTTTCTGCACAGCATTCTTGTGTAAACTCAGGAATCTTTCTGAATCTTTCGGAAATCGGAAAAAGGATAACTCTGGCCTCTTTCTCTTACTGTTGTTACAATTTATAGCACTACAAACGTCTCCTCCTTGTCCCATATTATTATTCCACTTATTATATTTTAGCCATTAACATTTTCATTATAACCAATAACGAACATTTCACAAGCATCAATGTGAAATATGCAACGAGCTAGCACTCGATGGAAATACGACACAGTCCAAAGTCGACCATGGACATTCTATTGTTTATAGTTGCTAACTGCTTGGAGCGCTTTATCACGAGATTTGCACAAATACACCTCAAGCTTCGCGACTGTATATAGTAGACTGTGGTATTATATTTATTTAAAGGTCTTTTCCACTTCGCAGATTATTCAAAGCCGGAATACAACGTACGCGAAAATGCCGACATGATTCTACTAAAATCCTCTATCACGGACAACATTATTTTACCTGCAGTAATGTGCCAACTATACAATCTTGATTCATATCTACGTACACAAAGTTTTTTGAAAATCAATTCAAGTGTATAAAGATTATAAGAGACCTAAATGTTTACGGATTGTCAGGAATTATTTCCTTTGAAATAATTCAATATATAAATACTGTTTAAATAATGTTTTAAAGCACGAATTTCGTGGATATTGTATCGAAGCACGGACGTCGGACACGCGCAAGGGATGAGGCACTTCGCAACGCGCCCCGAGTTCCTGTTGGCGCCATCTGCTAAATTCTCAGACATACGATCAAGTACCGGAAAGATGAGTAGCCTGCAAGGGAGGAGAAATAAAAAACAAAGCTCTCTCTTATTTTTTATTACTTCGTTATTTTTTGCTCTTTCCCTCCTTCATCTAAAAGAATTGTTGTCATTAGTTAGCTCGCTGTTCAACGTTCTGCAGCTCGCAACTCAACGAATACAGCCATTGGAATTCTTGTGTCCCTATTTACTGTTTAAATTCAACGCTAAACAGAATAGGCCTATTTTGAATTTTTTAGTAAGTTGTAAGTTTTCTTTTTTACTAATCATTGACTTTAACTTAATTCATTAATAATATACAACTTCTGATTTGAAGTCTTGAACTACAAAATTTAATTTACATTGACTTTCGAATTATGAGAGTATTTTCAGTTTTTGTTTACGAAGCTTTCAGTTTTTACTAAAAAAATTAAAAACTGTCATAATGAGAAAGTTTTCAAATGTTCTTAAGCACAATGAACTGATTCAGAGTCTGGTTCACCACAACAGTCGACATCTGATTCAACATTCTGGGCTTCCTCATTCTGAAGGTTGATGTAGAAAGAGAATTCGGCCTGATTTTTCCATCCATCACAGAAATGTTTTGTTAGTCGATTGTTAACATCATTTAATTTTGCATTTTTAATGATGTTAAACTTCTTCTTTAACAATGTATAGTCCACACCTGTGGAATAACAGTCAGCGCGTCTGGCTGCGAAACCAGGTGGCCCGGGTTCGAATCCCGGTCGGGACAAGTTACCTGGTTGAGGTTTTTTCCGGGTTTTCCCTTAACCCAATACGAGCAAATGCTGGGTAACTTTCGGTGCTGGACCCCGGACTCATTTCACCGGCATTATCACCTTCATTTCATTCAGACGCTAAATAACCTACATGTTGATATAGCGTCGTAAAATAACCCAATAAAATAAAAAAAAAAAACAATGTATAACTTTTGATTTGAAGTCTTATAATACAAACTTTAATTTACATTGACTTTCGAATTATGAGAGTATTTTGAGATTTTTAGGAAGCTTTCAGTTTTTACTAAAAAAATTCAAAAGACCCTCATAATGAAAAAGTTTTCAAATCTTCTTAAGCACAATGAACTGACTCAGAGTCTGGTTAACCACAACAGTCGACACCTGATTCAACATTCTGGGCTTCATCATTCAGGAGATTCATGTAAAAAGAGAATTCGGATTTTTCCATCCATCACATAAATGTTTTGTGTTAGAAGATTGTTAACATCATTTAATTTTGCTTCTTTAATGATGTTAAACTTCTTCATTAACAATGTATAACTTTTGATTTCAAGTCTTGTAATACAAAATTTAATTCACATTGACTTTCTAATTATGAGAGTACTTTTGAGTTTCTTTTAGGAAGCTTTCAGTTTTTACTAAAAAAAATTCAAACGACTCTCATAATGCAAAAGTTTTCAAATGTTCTTAAGCACAATGAACTGATTCAGACTCTGGTTCAACACAACAGTCAACATCTGATTTCAACATTCTGGGTTTCATCATCCAGGAGATTCATGCAGAAAGAGAATTAGACCTGATTTTTCCATCCATCGCCGAAATGTTTTGTTAGAACGTTGTTAACATAACTTAATTTTGCTTCTTTAATGATCTTAAACTTCTTCTTTAACAATGTATAACTTTTGGTTTGAAGTCTTGTAATACAAAATTTAATTCACATTGACTTTCGAATTATGAGACCATTTTCAGTTTTTTTAGGAAGCTTTCAGTTTTCACTAAAACAAATTCAAAAGACTCTCATAATGAAAAAGTTTTCAAGTGTTCTTAAGCACAATGAACTGATTCAGAGTCAGGTCACCTCAACAGTCAACACCTAATTCAACATTCTGGGCTTCATAATTCAGAAGGCTCATGTAGAAAGAGAATTCGACCTGATTTTTTCATCCATCGCCGAAATGTTTTGTTAGAACGTTGTTAACATAATTTAATTTTGCTTCTTTAATGATGTTAAACTTCTTCTTTAACAATGTATAACTTTTGATTTGAAGTCTTGTAATACAAAATTTAATTTACATAGAAGATTTTTGTGTTGTTCCATATCATGCCTTATCCAACTATTTTGTTTCCAAAACTTGCCCTCTCCTAGGCATAGTTCCAAAACTTGCCTTCTCCTAGGTATAGTTTCAAAACTTGCCTTCTCCTAGGTTAGTTCCAAAACTTGCCTTCTCCTAGGTATAGTTTCAAAACTTGCCTTCTCCTAGGTTAGTTCCAAAACTTGCCTTCTCCTAGGTATAGTTTCAAAACTTGCCTTCTCCTAGGTATAATTCCAAAACTTGCCTTCTCCTAGGTATAGTTCCAAAACTTGCCTTCTCCTAGGTATAGTTCCAAAACTTGTCCTCTCCTAGGTATAGTTCCCAAACTTGCCTTCTCCTAGGTATAGTTCCAAAACTTGCCCTCTCCTAGATATAGTTCCAAAACTTGCCCTCTCCTAGGTATAGTTCCGAAACTTGCCCTCTCCTAGGTATAGTTCCAAAACTTGCCCTCTCCTAGGCATAGTTCCAAAACTTGCCCTCTCCTAGGTATAGTTCCAAAACTTGCCTTCTCCTAGGAATAGTGCCAAAACTTGCCTTCCCAAATTTAACTTACTTACTTACTTACTTACAAATGGCTTTTAAGGAACCCGAAGGTTCATTGCCGC
Organism: Periplaneta americana; assembly: GCA_025594305.2. Taxonomy (NCBI): domain Eukaryota; kingdom Metazoa; phylum Arthropoda; class Insecta; order Blattodea; family Blattidae; genus Periplaneta; species Periplaneta americana. The sequence goes on from JAJSOF020000035.1 coordinate 17,130,764, forward strand.
CCTCACATAAGCCCGCCAGCGGTCCTATCCTGTGCAAGATTAATCCAGTCTCTATCATCATACCCCACCTCCCTCAAATCCATTTTAATATTATCCTCCCATCTACGTCTCGGCCTCCCTAAAGGTCTTTTTCCCTCCGGTCTCCCAACTAACACTCTATATGCATTTCTGGATTCGCCCATACGTGCTACATGCCCTGCCCATCTCAAACGTCTCGATTTTATGTTCCTAATTATGTCAGGTGAAGAATACAATGCGTGCAGTTCTGTGTTGTGTAACTTTCTCCATTCTCCTGTAACTTCATCCCGCTTAGCCCCAAATATTTTCCTTAGCACCTTATTCTCAAACACCCTGAACCTATGTTCCTCTCTCAGAGTGAGAGTCCAAGTTTCACAACCATACAGAAGAACCGGTAATATAACTGTTTTATAAATTCTAACTTTCAGATTTTTGACAGCAGACTGGATGATAAGAGCTTCTCAACCGAATAATAACACGCATTTCCCATATTTATTCTTCGTTTAATTTCCTCCCGAGTGTCATTTATATTTGTTACTGTTGCTCCAAGATATTTGAATTCTTCCACCTCTTCGAAGGATAAATCTCCAATTGTTATATTTCCATTTCGTACAATATTCTGGTCACGAGACATAATCATATACTTTGTCTTTTCGGGATTTACTTCCAAACCGATCGCTCTACTTGCTTCAAGTAAAATTTCCGTGTTTTCCTAATCGTTTGTGTATTTTCTCCTAACATATTCACGTCATCCGCATAGACAAGAAGCTGATGTAACCCGTTCAATTCCAAACCCTGCCTGTTATCCTGAACTTTCCTAATGGCATATTCTAGAGCGAAGTTAAAAAGTAAAGGTGATAGTGCATCTCCTGCTTTAGCCCGCAGTGAATTGGAAAAGCATCAGATAGAAACTGACCTATACGGACTCTGCTGTATGTTTCACTGAGACACATTTTAATTAATCGAACTAGTTTCTTGGGAATACCAAATTCAATAAGAATATCATATAATACTTCCCTCTTAACCGAGTCATAAGCCTTTTTGAAATCTATGAATAACTGATGTACTGTACCCTTATACTCCCATTTTTTCTCCATTATCTGTCGAATACAAAAATCTGATCAATAGTCGATCTATTACGCCGAAAACCGCACTGATGATCCTAATAATTTCATCTACGTACGGAGTTAATCTTCTCAAAAGAATATTGGACAAAATTTTGTACGACGTCAACAAAAGTGATATTCCGCGAAAGTTACCACAGTTGGTTTTGTCCCCTTTTTAAAAATAGGTACAATTATGGACTCCTTCCATTGTTCTGGTACAATTTCCTTTTCCCAAATAGCAAGTACAAGTTTATAAATTTCGCTATATAATGCACTCCCACCCTCTTGTATTAATTCTGCTGGAATTTGATCGATACCTGGAGACTTGTACTTTTTCAGATTTTCTATCGCAATTTCGACTTCTGAAAGCGTGGGTTCGGGTATAAATGGCTCAGCAGTTTGTATTTCAATTTCGTCCCGATCATTTCTATTTGGCCTATGTACATTTAGTAGTTGCGCAAAATAGTTTTTCCATCTGTTTAGGATTGATGGAGAGTCTGCAAGCAAGTCACCATTCTCATCCTTGATCACGTTTACCCTTGGCTGATATCCGTTCTTAAATTCCTTTATACCCTTATATAAATCTCGAATGTTTTTATTCTTACTATTTGTTTCTACCTCATTCAGTTTTTCCTTCAAGAACCTCTCTTTTTATTCCTAAGTGTACGACTTGCTTCCCGTCTTTCATTGAAATAATTATCTCTCTTCTCCTCAACTGGATCCTGTAAGAATTTCAATTTTGCCTGTTTCCTTCTTTCTACTACCATGCAACAATCTTCATCAAACCACGGTTTCTTTTTCTTAGTTTCATAATAACCTATGCTCTGCTCAGCTGCAATTTTGATACTATCTCTGATATTTTCCCACACGCTATTAACATCTAATTCTTTCTCAACTTCGTCGGAACTTTCTAAAGTGGCAAACCTATTCGAAATTTCGACCTGATAATTTTGTTTAGCTTCCTCGTCCTTTAATTTCAAAATATTGAATTTAGTAATATTAACTTGTTGCTCTACTCGCTTGGCTACTGATAATCTTTCTCTTAATTCTCCAATCACCAAATAATGGTCAGAATTACAGTCTGCACCCTGAAAGTTCGAATATCTACTATACTAGTATGTCTCCGTTTATCTATCAAGATGTGATCTATTTGGTTGTGTGTCAATCCATCTGGAGAAGTCCAAGTATATTTATGTATATCCTTATGGGGAATGTTGTACTTTTGACAATTAAATTTTCGATGTGGCAAAGTTGACTAATCTAACTCCATTGTCACTACTAATTGCGTGTAGGCTCTCTTTTCCAATAGTTGGTCTAAAAATATCCTCCCGTCCTACTTTAGCATTGAAATCCCCCAATAAAATTTTCATGTGATATCTAGGGAACTGATCAAAAGTATGTTCCAATTCCTCATAGAAGCTATTCTTTATATGGTCGTCTTTCTCTTCTGTAGGGGCGTGAGCATTTATAACTATGATGTCGCACCATCTACCCTTAAGTACTAAATATGATAACCTGTCACTGATAAATTCGACCTTTTTACTGCTGATTTTATTCTTTTATGAACAAAGAATCCTGTTCCTAATTGGTGATTATTGTTTCCTTCCCCATAATACAACAAGTAATCTCCTATTTGTGATATGCCATTCCCATCTAACCTAACCTCTTGTACTCCTACGAAGTCTATTCTATATCTAGCTAGTTCTTTTGCTACTAATGTTACCCCTCCTGTTCTATAAAGACTAGTTACGTTCCAAGTGCCAAATCTCAAATCCTTATTCCTTTGCTGTGGTCGTGCCAGAGAATCAGTCCTATTCCGAGGCTTATTATAGGGATACGTAACAAGCTGTTTTTTACGGTGATGGGTTGTTAGCCCTTCGCCCAACCCCCAAGCTGGAGGACCACCCCTTATCGGCTGTCCACGACTGCTTATTCAATATATTCGCAGCTACCCTCCATATCTGGAGGCCGTCTCCTCTATCCGCAACCTGAGGACGCGCCATGCCGTGGTGATAGGGACCCACAATACATGGTCCCAAATTTAACATTTAAATAAAAACCTTACTGAACAAGGTAACCTACTGAGCTTCTATTCCTGATCTATACACTACTCTCTCTGTTCCAAAATATGGTACAGAAAGATGTCATTTATTCCGTTCCAAAATATGGTATAATTTGTTAACGTTATAATGTAAATTTAATACATCTTCTAGATAGATATTTGTTTGATAAGTTAACATAAGAAAAACTAATAAATAAAGTACATTTCATTCTGTGTGATGTCAAATTAATGAAAAAATAAACATTGTTTTGAGGAGGCAAATTAACATAAAAACTGCAAAAAATTACAACCCGTTTTTATACAACTGTTGAGCCTTAGATGTTCTATTCAAAATTGACTGGTTGGTGTTACATTTTCTGCAACAGGAACAACACAGCAGGTGCCCATCTGATTTCTGTTCATAATTAACTATTTAAACATTATAGTTTGATGAAGTACAGAAGATTAGAAACATTCACAACTGCACTGTCTGATAGTCCCTTCACTACTGAACAAAATGTCATACCGCGAAACATTTCGTGCGCGCATGCGCAATAATCAAACTTGTTTTGTCTGTTACTACTGTATACCATATTTTGGAACGAGGGGAGTATAAAATAATTATTTTAAATGGTGAAAAAAATACAAATACTATTTGTGAAAAACATCAAAAGTGGATAAGACACGTTTTGAAACTATAGGACTCATACCTTTGTAATAAATTACGTAAAATAGTGTATTATTTTGTTTTATTGAGGAATTACTTGTCAATAAGTTTATTACGTACAATATATTTAACTTTATTTCAATCGGTAATTATGTATGGAATTATAGGATAGGGTAGCTCATTTAAATCCAATTTTAATCCACTTCATTTATTACAAAAGAAAATAATTAAAATATGTCTTCATAAACCTATTGATTTTCCATCTCAAAATTTGTTTATAGACTTTAATGTACTTAGCGTAAGACAAATTTATTATATTATATTAATAAAATTCATACATAAAAATCGAAATAATTTTGAATTGTATTCTCATAGTTATGAAACAAAAGGTATGAATTCTTTAAGATTGTTTGAACCAAAATGTAACACTGATACAGTATTTAATCATAGTAGTAATTTAGGCCCAAGAATATATAACAAATTTATATTTAAATATCCTAATCTTGTCAATTCTAATAGTTCTAGTATTAAATTTAAAAAGTTATGTATGGATTTTATAAAAATTGAACAATTGTAAATTTAAATGTATATACTATAATTGCACAGTAGACATAAGACAAATTGTATTGTATAATTATTAATTTCAATTCAGGAATCCGCCCCTGAGCACGAGTTCTACTCTTTCAGGGGCGAGCTAAAGTTGTTCTGTTTATATTATATGTTACAATTATTAGCAAAATAATAAATAAATAAATATAATCACTGCTTTCAAATTCTCGTGTAAAAACTTCAATTTAAGTTAATAATTTGGCCACGTTTGTTTGTCACTGTAACAATCTCAGTTTCGTCTCCAGAAGAGCACAAGAAATTTATGAAAAAAAAAAACAGGATGAAAACTAATGCGATGAGAAAGGACTGTTAGATTCATGAAAGAGAAAATAAGAGGATAAAATATAAAGAAGAAGACGTAAGTCAGAGAGGAGAACTCATACCAAGGATCGCTTAAATTTTCAACTAATCCGAGCGATTACCTATGTGTAAATTAATCCGACATCGACAAGAGTTCGGATCGGAGCCCTTGCCAGCCTCCCCTCCCCTCCCCTCCCCCGAGCCGTAATCCGCTACCCCATCCAAGGATCCTTTCGCTAAATCCTCCAGCTATGCCAAAAGTTGAATCAAACTTTTTATCTTCCTCCTTTCCATCCTCTATATTTCTTTAGTTTCTTGGTTCCAGTTGGTTGAGAATATCTTTAAAAAAATTGTTCTACGGATTTTTTCTTTTCCGCTATTCGACTTAATATAAAATCCTACGTATTTGTGTTCCTCCCAGTATGATGAACCCGTACCATAAGCAGGATATTGCATTCTGGTGTGAGGTTACTTCGTTTGTTTCTGTTAAATGACAGTAGATGTTTGGAAATGAAATATTGGGTGATAATAATTAAGGAATAGTATAGTATTATACTCTGAAATATATTCCCTGAGCATGAGCATTTTCCTAAAGTACGTACTTCATTACTTACTTACTGGCTTTTAAGGAACCCGGAGGTTCATTGCCGCCCTCACATAAGACCGCCATCGGTCCCTATCCTGAGCAAGATTAATCCAGTCTCTATCATCATATCCCACCTCCCTCAAATCCATTTTAATATTATCTTCCCATCTACGTCTCGGCCTCCCCAAAGGTCTTTTCCCCTCTGGCCTCCCAACTAACAATCTATATGTATTTCTGGATTCGCCCATACGTGCCACATGCCCTGCCCATCTCAAACGTCTGGATTTAATGTTCCTAATTATGTCAGATGAAGGATACAATGCGTGCAGTTCTGCGTTGTGTAACTTTCTCCATTCTCCTGTAACTTCATCCCTCTTACCCCCAAATATTTTCCTAAGAACATTATTCTCAAAAACCCTCAATCTCTGTTCCTCTCTCAAAGTGAGAGTCCAAGTTTCACAGCCATACAGAACAACCGGTAATATAACCGTTTTATAAATTCTAACTTTCAGATTTTTGACAGCAGACTAGATGACAAGAGCTTCTCAACCGAATAATAACAGGCATTTCCCATATTTATTCTGTGTTTAATTTCCTCCCGAGTGTCATTTATATTTGTTACTGTTGCTCCAAGATATTTGAATTTTTCCACCTCTTCGAAGGATAAATCTCCAAATTTTATAGTTCCATTTCGTACAATATTCTGATCACGAGACATAATCATATACTTTGTCTTTTCGGGATTTACTTCCAAACCGATCGCTTTACTTGCTTCAAGTAAAATTTCCGTGTTTTCCTAATCGTTGTGTATTTTCTCCTAACATATTCACGTCATCCGCATAGACAAGAAGCTGATGTAACCCGTTCAATTCTAAACCCTCTGTGTTATCCTGAACTTTCCTAATAGCATATTCTAGAGCGAAGCTAAAAAGTAAAGATGATAGACGTACTTCATTCCATAATAATAAAACTGCAAAGAGTTTATACCAACTGGCTTCATTGATACCATTCCAGTCGGCCTGGTTGGCGCAGTTGTTATAGCGCTGGCCTTCTATGCCCGAGGTTGCGGGTTCGATCCCGGCCAGGTCAATGGCATTTAAGTGTGCTTAAATGCGACAGGCTCATGTCAATAGATTTACTGGGATGTAAAAAAACTTCTGCGGGACAAAATTCCGGCACATCAGCGGCGCTGATATAACCTCGGCAGTTGCGAGCGTCGTTAAATAAAACATAACATTTAACATACCATTCCAGGTCAATTCCTCTACAGCACAATGCCCAATATGCAGAAAGTTCTTTACAAAATGTTCAGAACAAAAATGTCCAATCAAATAATACCACATATAAAAATGTCCAATATGCAGAAATGTCCACAAATCAAAATGTTTAATGTATAGAAATGTCCACAAATCAAGAAGTCCAATATACAGAAATGTCCACAAGGTCAAAATATCCACTATATAGCATGTACTGTACAGAGACGAGCGTACTTTTCAGAGAGCTGCACTGCCAAGATTTGCAACTCCTATGTGGAATTCCTATGAAAGAACGTTGCAAGTGGTCATAGAACCAAGAATATAGTGAAAGATTTTTACTGTAAATTAAATTTATTTCCGAACATCATGTCAGTATTTGGAGATTTATAGAAAACATAACAAAAGAACAGAATTAGAAAGAGAATATCATAATCCAAATTCACAATGGTCACATGAACGTAAGACACCCTGTAAACAAGAAGTTTATTACAAATCAACGACGAATTGAAGGGATTGTATTGTACAGCGATAAAATCGATATAAGGACAAGAATAATTTGAAGCAATATCTGCGAGCAGAAAATAAAATTAGTTACAGAATATTGTAAATTTATCGTTAAAATATTAATTTACATTTAGAAAACATTATTCTGGACATTCCTGATAACCTACATGTAGTAACTCCGGACACTTTTGTAATGACGATTTAAAGACTACGGATATGTTTGATACTGGGCATTTAATGACAGTGGACATATTTCATACTGGGCATTTGATGGGCGAACTTCCATCCCTAGTAATGACTTTTCAGTCTATCTAATAATGACTAAAATTGCATGCCTGTAATAACTGTGTGACGATTTTTTAGATTTTGTCACGACGTCATATTCTAATAAATATCAATAATCTAAAGGTTGGCCCATGATAAACCGGAAACGAGAACCAAAACGGAAAAGGGAAGCGGAGAACGTGAAGGTGAATTTTTTTTTATTCACAATAAACCGAAAACGGAAATGGTTATTCATATCGATATTTACGTCAATAACGATATGTAAAGTCGATATTACCCATTCTGATGTTGAGTATAATTTACCAATGACGTTCTCTCATGAGTACAAGCCAGCTAACATAAACACAGGTTACCAACTTCAAAATTTATGGCACGGAATATTTAAGAATTCAATTCACATGGTAGTCTGGTCATTTATACACGTAGCATAATATATTGAATACTGAATTTCTGGGTTAAGATACAAACAATGAACGAAGACGAAATTACATCACGGCCTTCTTGCTACAAAATATACGATGACCAAATAGATTTATGATGACAGCAGAAATAATCTAGTAGGCTGTGATCGGAAACGAGAACAGCAAATAAAAGTTCGCCAACCTTCACGTTCTCGTTCCCGGGCTCCGGCAAGCTTGTCGTTAACTGTGAATGCTCACATTTAAATATACGTCTTTTAACAATTTTTCCGTTCTAGTTCTCAATGTCGTTTCAATCCCGGTTAATTGTGGACTAGTATTAATTTTAAAACATTATCTGAAACATTGGAACTTCATAAATAGTCCTATGCATTTCTGTATAACATTAATAATAGAATATTTCTGAATTCTTGTCGTAAATGCTGAGAAACAAAACGTGCAATTAAAATTCTCGTTTTTTAAATGCGACTGCATTTTTGTTACATTGTATACTTTAACATTCCTCTGAATCATAATGGCTACTAAAGAAAATCTGCGATTTGATCTTTCTAAGAAAAGATCTAACGTAAGAAATACATTTATGATAAGTAACTTAAAGACGAAAGATGAAAGAGAAATCAACTTGACGGAATCTCATTTTATTCCTTAAAGTTATTCAACGTCAGTCAATTTGATATCAAAGTATGCCGTGTTTTAAACGTGGTTGTAATGAAAATGTGTTTTCCTTATTTTCTCCTGCAGATGAAGTTTAAACACCTGTCAGCCTCAAAACTTTAAACTTTAACAAGTTGCTTACGTTGTTAATAGATTTAAGATTTTACATCAGATGTCTATTTTCAATTTTGTTTCTTCAGTATGGATACAAAAACTTTCAATACATCTACGTTTCATGAAAAATCATTCAATTTCATGGAGTTTCGTACTACCCTACTTAAGTCGTTAACGCCTATTTCACGGTTCTAGTGTCTAAAATGCTTATTTTCATATATCCTGATTTTAAAATTGCAAACTTCTATTAACATAACAAGGAAAAAAGTAAGACTAGAGTCTACAATTCACAGTCATTATTTTCAATAAATTATACAGGGTTAGTTAAAAGTCCCGCACCACCTAAATAACTTTTGAAGCATGTGGTTCAGTGACATGAAACTTGGTATGGGTGGATAACCATATACTAAGAACTCAATAATGATATTACCGAGTTCTTTCTGCTTCCGGTTTAACCGGAAGTAACTCCAACTCTCTTATCTTAAATGGAACACCCAATATATATTTTTGAATAAAGCTCATTAAGAGCTTTTCAGTGTTGCTAAGTCAAGAAAACAGAAAAATGTATCGAATATTAAAATAATAAAAGCACTATCTAAATAACTTTTGAAGCATATGGTTCAGTGATATGAAACTTGGTATGTGAGGATAACCATATGTTAAAAACTCAATAATGGTATTACCGAGTTTTTCTACTTCCGGTTTAACCGGAAGTAACTCTCTCTTATTTTAAATGGAACACCAAATATATATATATTTTTATTTATTTATTTATTTAATAAAGCTCATTAAGAGCTTTTCAAAAAGTAACCACACTTGATACTTCTGTACAAATTCAGTGTTGCTAAATAAAAATGGAAGTGCTGCAAGATATTCCTAAAGCCTGGTTAAATCATTCCTTAAATGGTTTCTATGATCGAGTGACACATTGTAAAGCAGCTGAGGTCTACCAATTTGAACACATAATTTAGAAGGTGAGCTAGCTTTGTTTTGTTTTTGTCAAGGAAGGAGTATTTTATTATTTTAATATTCGATACACTTTCCTGTTTTCTTGACTTAGTAACACTGAATTTGTACAGAAGTATCAAGTGTGGGTAATTTTTGAAAAGCTCTTAATGAGTACTATTCAAAAATAAAACAATATATTGGGTGTTTCATTTAAAATAAGAGAGTTGGAGTTACTTCCGGTTAAACCGGAAGTAGACAAAACTTGGTAATACCATTATTGAGTTCTTAGTATATGGTTATCCTCACATACCAAGTTTCATGTCACTGAACCGTATGCTTCAAAAGTTATTTAGGTGGTGCATTTATTATTTTAATATTCGATACACTTTTCTGTTTTCTTGACTTAGCAACACTAAAAAGCTCTTAATGAGTACTATTCAAAAATAAAAAATATATATATTGGGTGTTCCATTTAAAATAAGAGAGTTGGAGTTACTTCCGGTTAAACCGGAAGTAGAAAAACAATTATTGAGTTCTTAGTATATGGTTATCCTCACATACCAAGTTCCATATCACTGAACCATATGCTTCAAAAGTTATTTAGGTGGTGCATTTATTATTTTAATATTCGATACACTTTTCTGTTTTCTTGACTTAGCAACACTAAAAAGCTCTTAATGAGTACTATTCAAAAATAAAAAATATATATATTGGGTGTTCCATTTAAAATAAGAGAGTTGGAGTTACTTCCGGTTAAACCGGAAGTAGAAAAAACCATTATTGAGTTCTTAGTATATGGTTATCCTCACATACCAAGTTTCATATCACTGAACCGTATGCTTCAAAAGTTATTTAGGTGGTGCGAGACTTTTAACTAACCCTATAAACAGCTGTTTCGAAACTTCTCAAACCGAGACATACCGGTACTGTCGGTTATATTATTTACACGACTCAGTGGCTAGGATGTTGAAAAATCCAGTTTTTCAGCTCTGAGGAGTGTGAACCAACTCATGTCAAGATTTCTTTGCTGATCCGGGGTTGCGTGCGGGTATGGATGCAATTCTCGCTTGGATTGTTTGTCTGGTTATTTTATTTTTTTGTAGATTTTCCCAAACTGTAAGGCGAATGTCAGGCAATCCATGGCGAATCCTCGGCCTCATCTCCCAAAACACAATCTTGCTAACATTAATTCTACCGATACGAAATAACCTAGTAGTTTATACAGCGTTGTTAAATAACCGAAGAAGACAAATGTAGACCCAACCTTCGAAATGTTAATATTTCGTATAAAATGTCTACCTGGGGACTAGGAGAGATGGCGGTGTACAACTTCTAATCACTAAATTGTGCACCAATATGCCTGGGTTAAATTCCAAATCTCTCCGCAGTGCATATGAAGACGAGGCTTTTGTCACTGTTGATAGTGATTCGTCCATTGGATGGAGACGTTAAGTCTGGCGGCCCCCTTGGTGCTATTCGACAGAAGTAGGCTACGTACCGGCACCAGGTTTCCCCTTCTCTCTTCCTCACTTTCATCATCATCATAATCATCATCATCATCATACATATCGAAAAACATATCGAGTATACATGCACAAAGTTATCAAGAGTTATATTATATTTATTAAAGAAAACTTTCTGGGGAAATGGCACCAAAATTGGGAGTGTCTTGATTTTACAAAAGAAAGCCATTAGAATTCTATGTCAATCAAACTGTCTTGAACAATGTCGACCACTTTTCATACAATCACAGATATTAACAGTCATATATATTGTGGCACCCATCTGGAATATTCTGGTCGCGTCGGGAAGTTGCGCGCGCTTCTGGCGAGAAGGAAGGCGCGGAGAAACAGAAACACGACCGTAGCCGCGGTACGGAGTGAGAGGGGCGAAAAGCTACTATGATTGGGCGGAAGTAAGGAAACGCTGAGACGCGGATCTCTCTCGAAGATTCTGTAAGCCACGCGAATCTAAGATTTCAGGAGTTATGCAGTAATAAATAAAAGCGCTAGAATCAGTCTTCGTCAGTCAGTCTTCGGAAGTAGTTTACAAGTGAGTCTCCGAGCGAGCAAGGAAGCCAGCCTTCGAGAGCATCTGAAAGACTTGGGTTCGACGTGCAGAACATTATAGCCGGAAGACCGGGGTTCGACGTGTGATGGGCCGCAACTGGGGAGACTCGAGTTCGACATGCCGTGGACCGTAGCCGGAAGACCGGGATTCGATGTGCCGTGAACTTGAGTGAGTCGGTAAGTGTGACAGTGTCCACCAGGCGAGTGCGACGTAATTCGGAAGACCTGAGTTCGATGTGCAGTGAACTTGAACATTGAGTTAGAAGAACTAGCCAAGGCGAGCGAACTGTGAACTAAGAACTGACAGTTTTGTTCTGCACATAGTGCATTGTGAACATTAATTGAAATTAGGAATACATTGTTGTTCTTCTCAATAATACACGTCGTGTATTGCCATTGTCGTCGTGTGGAGTGCAATAACGACTATGGGATTGCTGTGTTGAGTGGAATACCCATTGTTATAGGGTGAATTATTAGAAATAAAAATCACATTGTTGTCGGGTGCGTGGTGATAAAGCAGAAATAAAAGTTACAATATTAGTCCTTTACACTCGACATAACTTAGTAGCCAATATACATGATCATGAAATCAGAAATAGTGAACAAATTAATATTGCATACTGTAGATTACATAAGACTAAAGGCCCATTCACAATGAAAACGCAAACGTTACCGCAACGTTAGGGCAAGACATAAAGACGTGATACTATTCACAATGAAAACGTAAGTGTTAACGCTAGAACGGCCTCCTAGAATTAACGTGGAAAAGTTATGTGTAGACACTGCCTACTGGATTATCTGATGAAAAGTCGTCTATATACGAGGGGGATCCAGGAAATAACGACCGTTTTGTTGTAATAATTAAAAAATATATATTTATTTGAAAAAACAAAGTCTGTTACATAACTGAAGCTTCCTTCACTTCTCTACATAATCACCACCTACATTTAAACATTTGTCGTATCTGTTCACTAGCTTTAGAATTCCCGTGTTATACTCCTCTGCCGCCAGTTCATTAAGCCAGATGTTCACTGTCTTCTTCAACTCTTCATCACTTCCAAAACACGTACCACCCAGAAAGTCTTTCGGCTTAGTGAAAAGGTGAAAATCGCTAGGAGCAAGGTCTGGACTATAGGGCGGATGATCAAAGATTTCCCAACCGAATTGATCCAGCAATTCTCGAGTTGAAGCAGCAGTGTGCGGGCGGGCACAGATTTTGTGGTAGCCAAGATGTTGCGACACAATTTCACCAAGCAAAGAACGAGAAATGTCAGGAAAGGCAATATGCAATTCGTCGAGTGATGTGCGCCTGTCTTGCAAGATTCTGTCGTTCACTTTAGTCTTCAGGTCTTCTGTGATGAGTGATGGGCGTGCGGGTCGAGTTTCATCGTGGACATTTGTTCGCCCATTGTTGAAATTTCGCACCATTTTCTCACATTTCTTTCATTCATTACAGTATCACCATACACTTCTTTCAATTGCCGGTAAATTTCTGCAGGTTTCAAATGTCGGGCATTCAAAAATCGAATCACACTCCTCACCTCACAGTCGGCGGGATTAACAATCACGTCGTTCATTTTGAAGTAACACAAAATGCACAATGGCGACTTGTTGCAACCAGTACTCACAACATTATGAGAACACATGTTAAGGAAGCCAGTTGACCTTCAAACAAGGAAGGGGAGTCAGCTGCGCGGCGGGTATGCGCGAACGGTCGTTATTTTCTGGATACCCCTCGTATTACGAAACTATAGAAATTGCAACAAATTACATAAGTGACCATTCATCTGTACAATTTATGTTCATGCAAGTTGCATTGCCTTTATAATACATCTCTTGTCATAAAGATAACGTTGTTCTTGATACAAAGTAATTAATGTTTCATCAAATCATTACGTAGCAAATTAAAATTATTTACTTGGAACGTTCTGAAGCAGGATTTGATGAAAAATGCGGTTTGTAGAAACAGCCAACTGATGGTGTTAGTAAAAAGAGCGCTCTGCGATCGTGTTTTGTTTCAAAATAACATAAACGCAAGCGCAAAAGTTTGGAGTTTGCAAACTTTTCTTGCGTTTATGTTAGCGTTTGTGCTTACGTAAATCACTGTGAATGCTTTCATTAAATAGCCTAACATGGGTCCAAAGTCTTGCGCTTATGTTGCGCTTGCGTTTAATTTTCATTGTGAATGGGCCTTAACACACACTTTACTGTCATGAGGATGAAATTATATAATAAGCTTCCCAGTCAATATTATAAGTTACCAACCAATAGTTTCAAAACTAGATTTTGTATTTGGATTTTAATTAATCCTTTCTACTCTGTAGATGAGTTAGTTTTTAACATAAATCTATATCAAATTGTTTCTTAATAAATTAAGTTATTTACATTTAGTTACAAATAACACATTAAGAGTGAAATGTTTTTCGTTAATTTTTAGAGTTTCAAAATATTTTGCGTTTTCATTGTCCTAATCACACCTTACTGTTTTCAATTATACTGTCTATATGTATTTTCAAATGTATGTTTTTTTTCCCCCTTTCTGTATTTGTGACGAAGGCTATTACTGTATGTCTAATGGCTTAATAAAATGAATTGAATTGAATCCTCACCCATTTCCTACACTACACTTATGCGAACAACACATACACTCACCCTAGTACACGACATAACTCTTCACAGATACGCACATCATGTGTCTCTCGCCGTAGTGGTGTGCAACTTGAAAATGAGTCACAGTTCTGCCATCTACCCGCAGTATGCGAAACCCGTATCATTCAAGTGAAGTAGGTAGGCATTAGACACATGCTTACTTACTTACAAATGGCTTTTAAGGAACCCGGAGGTTCATTGCCGCCCTCACATAAGCCCGCCATCGGTCCCTATCCTGTGCAAGATTAATCCAGTCTCTATCATCATATCCCACCTCCCAAAATCCATTTTAATATTATCCTCCCATCTACGTCTCGGTCTCCCCAAAGGTCTTTTTCTCTCCGCTCTCCCAACTAACACTCTATATGCATTTCTGGATTCGCCCATACGTGCTACATTCCCTGCCCATCTCAAAGTCTGGATTTTAAGTTCCTAATTATGTCAGGTGAAGAATACAATGCGTGCAGTTCTGTGTTGTGTAACTTTCTCCATTCTCCTGTAACTTCATCCCGCTTAGCCCCAAATATTTTCCTAAGCACCTTATTCTCAAACACCCTTAACCTATGTTCCTCTCTCAGAGTGAGAGTCCAAGTTTCACAACTATACAGAACAACCGGTAATATAACTGTTTTATAAATTCTAACTTTCAGGTTTTTGGACAGCAGACTGGATGATAAGAGCTTCTCAACCGAATAATAACATGCATTTCCCATATTTATTCTGCGTTTAATTTCCTCCTGAGTGTCATTTATATTTGTTACTGTTACTCCAAGATATTTGAATTTTTCCACCTCTTCGAAGGATAAATCTCCAATCACGAGACATAATCATATACTTATGCACATATTTTAAATGCAATGGAATAGTACATTATGCAACGAACCTACAGTGGTAGTAATTAAGACGCGAGTTTCATAATTTTCATACGAGCGTCTTAATTACCATTATAGTCAAGTTTCATACGACTTTTTATGCTCGACCATATTGATTTTTTCCGGCAATTGATGAAACGAATTTGTGGGAATGTGCTTTGCGAAAGGCTGGAAGATGACGGTGAATCGATGTTAATTTGTGTGTTGTTTTTTTCGACTGAGTGTAATATTGTCTAATCTCGCGCTAGTTGTCTTTCGATTGCATATCCGAGAATAATCGATACTTGAGCTTTCATATTGCTACAATGGTATTTTCTGATTGGTGGAACACCTGAACTTTAATGAATAGGTGTACTTTAATGAGGTCTATTAAAGGGCTGCTACCAGGTGTATAATTACTACATTTCGGCATTTTTTAAAATAATTTATTGATCGATCAGCGCATTAAGCGCTATACAGATCATTTCTAAAAAATATAAATACAATATATTACACTGAATTGAGGGCAGCCTAGATTGGGCTCCTCAATGAACAAAAATGATTGTTAATAAATAATTGTTTACATAGGTTGGTGTGATGATAAATTTTGATTATAATATGAGGTTCATTGGAAGTCGGCTCTTGATTCTGGTGGGAAATGTGGACTTCTTTCCGAGAGAGTAATGGACGGCGCCTGGAACATTACATTTCGGCATGGTCGAGTATGAAAAATCTAAACAAATATCTGAATAACCCACCACTTCTTTCTCCTTCAGTGAAAACAACACTTTAGCAATGAGTAACTTCTTAACATACACCCTGTAGATCGTATTCCTCTTGTGAGGCTAATGCAGAAATCATGGCTGCAATTCGAAACGCACATCACTCAAATGTAATGTCAAACTTAATGTGGAAACTGCTGGCTGTCAATTGGCTTCCGACAAGCATTTGATGCAGTGTCACATAAATATCTTTTACAACAGTTAGGAAATATGGATGGGGCGATAAGTTCTGTGAAACATAAAATACCTCATAATGGTACTAACATCTCGTACAGCGTAAAATGGATATCTAACGCCTTCATTTCCAGTTTACAGATCAATTCGGCAAGGATGTCCTGCATCAATGCGCTTGTGTATCGCAGTCACTGTTGGGCATACAGCGAAATCATTCAATGCTTTAGAATGCCGATAACGTACACAGAATTGCAAGCAGTAAGGAAGTATTAAATCGCTTATTTCTACTAAATGTTTTGTTGTATTGTGATAAAGAATTACCCTAATTAACGTAACAGACATAATTCCCCGGCTGTTTCAATCGTATAACTGTTCAGCATTCGAGTGTAAGAATCCGCTGAATTTCTACCAATGACAACCATAATTCTATGCAATATTATATTCATGAATTATAGAATAAATGAAAAACCATATACAGTAGAACCTCTATTATCCGTGGTAATGAAGGGGGTGGAGTGAACGGTTAATCGAGAAAATCTGATAATCCGTACCATATAAGGTTTTCATAAATTAAGTGCATAGATTAATACAGTTTCGTAATTTCCTCCGTGGTCTTCTGTTTTAACATTCTAGATGACAGATCAGACGTTCACTAATTTAAGTCTGATTTTCAACCACAAAACACCTTATGACGGCTGTCTGTGAAAAGATAGGAATAGTATGCCTACAGGTCTCATGTTGTAGATTTGTCCACACCTGTGGAGTAACGGTCAGCGCGTCTGGCTGCGAAACCAGGTGGCTTTATTACCTGGTTGATGTTTTTTCATTTTCCCTCAACCCAATACGAGCAAATGCTGGGTAACTTTCGTTGGACCCCGGACTCATTTCATTATCACCTTCATTTTCGACGCTATTCTGATACAGCGTCGTAAAATAAACCAATAAAATAAAAAAATAAAAATGTTGTAGATTTACTTTTTACACTTTAATTTGTTTTTCATTAAATCCATTTCGTATTCTGATGCGAGATGAACCACAGTTTCTTTTTTTTTCCAAACCATTCAATTACTTTCTTTTTTTTTCGTAGCACAACACGTTTTCTTTTGACACCTGTAGAAAACATTTTGCATAGAAGTTAGACAGCTTGGCCCCTTTAAGAGTAGACCATACTGTATGGGTAAAGGTTTGTAAAGAAAACACTGTGTAGAAAAAATTCTTACTAATATAATGTACATATAGTACTTCATATTTTTACATCAAAAAAGAGCGAAAGAGAAAGTCAGTCGGATAATCTATCAATCGGTTAATAGGGTGACGGAAAATCGAGGTTCTACTGTATTCCGGATGGGCACTAGTCAAATTCAAGCCAAATTCTTCATTCTTTACCCAAAGGAAAGACATCAATAGAAGGGCCTAACAAAATATAGTCTGAAAGACCATAACAGGCCAGTAACGGCCTATTAAATGATAGGAAGCGAAAGTACAGGTAGATTCTCTTTTATAGGTATTGCTTCCAATAATTGTATTTGTTTCCTTCTACGTGGAAAATTCAGAAGGCCATGACTATTTCTACGAATGTAAGATCAGTAATTGTACAATAAATTAAATGAATTATTTTCTTTGATTTTAATAATAATGTTCGTCACTAATATTTATGCATTAATTCCATTTTCTTCATGAAAAACTTCATTATGTTTATTTATGACGACAATTTTTAATTATAACAAAGTTTATTATATACGAGTAGCGCAGTTGGTATAGCGCTGGCCTTCTGTGCTCGAGGTTGCGGGTTCGATCCCGGCCCAGGTCGAAGGTATTTAAGTATGCTTAAATGCGATAGGTTACTGTCAGTAGATTTACTGGTATGTAAAAGAACTCTTGCGAGACAAAATTCCGGCACACCGGCGACGCTGATATAACCTCGACAGTTGCGAGCGTCATTAAAGGGGTTTGGGGGAAAAACCAGGCAACTCCAATTATTTTCATTCTTGAGCTATTTAGCCTATGCAGAGAGGAAGAAAAAATACGCTCTATCGTTTGATCGAAGAATCAGGTAGTTCCAAGAATTACATTCTCAGTTCTAATGCATTTTGGACCTGCCTCTTCTGTACATGCTTATTGTTTGGCGGTAAGTTTTTCATTATCCCGAAAACTACTGAATTGGAACTGCCTAATTTTTTCCCGTAAACTCCTCTATTATTGTAATCATTATATACGAGAGCCATTTCATAAATAATACAGAGGTTGATAGAACTGTGAAGTGGATGACCAACACCAATTAAAATTATGCCACTTGCAGTTGAAGGCTTAAGAAAGAAGAATGTAAGTCCGTTTCGTCCATAGTAATACTCTATGTTTAGGTAACGAGAGCTAGAAATGGAGCTTACACAGGTCTCGAACACTGTGACGATTCAAGATCGAAGATCGCACATTAAGATCGAATCTTTATGTGACAAAAACTCATTTGACTGTGATTTCAACTCCGGCTCAAAGTATCTAATCCACGTTTCATCAAGAGCGATAATTCTAAAAAAAAAAATATTGACCTTGTTGAATCTTTGTTTCCGAAAGTTTTCAATGTTCAGGCATTTCTGCTTCTGTTCAGCAGTGAAACAGTGAGGGACCATTCGCCCAGAAATTTAGCTCTTGGTGTGGTAAATACGTAAATAATAATAATAATAATAATAATAATAATAATAATAATAATAATAACAACAATAATAATAATAATCAATAATAATAATAATAACAATAATAATAATAATAATAATAATAATAATAATAATAATAATAATAATAATAATTACTTTATTGCCAGAACAAAGATACATATTGATTTTTTTATACAAGAACTCTCTAGCACTCTCAGAAAGAGTAAGTTACATACTCGTGCTCAGGGGCATTCCACATAAGTTAATGTGAAGACATTTTATTGAATAACAGAGTAAAAAGTAAAAAAAAAAAAAAGAAGAAAAAACACATATCACAATAATTGAACTTTAAATTTTCTCTGTTTACAGCAATTTTTAATAGATTTTTTTGAAAAAGGAGTTTTATCAAATTGTTTGGTTATTTATTTATTATCATATTGTTATAAAGCCTTAGACCGAAGCTGCTACTGCGATTATATGCTACAATTATTATTATTATTATTATTATTATTATTATTATTATTATACTACTATTATTGAGGTGAAAAAATTCAAATGTCTTGGAGCAACAGTAACAAATATAAATGATACTCGGTAGGAAATTAAACGCAGAATAAATATGGGAAATGCCTGTTATTATTCGGTTGAGAAAGTTTTATCGTCTAGTCTGCTGTCAAAAAATCTGAAAGTTAGAATTTATAAAACAGTTCTATTACCAGTTCTTCTGTATGGCTGTGAAACTAGGACTCTCACTTTGAGAGAGGAACAGAGATTAAGAGTGTTTTGAGAATAAGGTGCTTAGGAAAATATTTGGGGCTAAGAGGGTTGAAGTTACAGGAGAATGGAGAAAGTTACACAACGCAGAACTGCACACATTGTATTCTTCACCTGACATAATTAGGAACATCAAATCCAGACGTTTGAGATGGGCAGGGCATGTAGCATGTATGGGCGAATCCAGAAATGCATATAGAGTGTTAGTTGGGAGACCGGAGGAGAAAAGACCTTTGGGGAGGCCGAGATCGTAGGTGGGAGGATAATATTAAAATGGATTTGAGAGAAGTGGGATATGATGATAGAGACTGGATTAATCTTGCTCAGGATAGGGACCGATGGCGGGCTTATGAGGGCGGCAGTGAACCTGCGGGTTCCCTAAAAGCCATTTGTAAGTAAATGTGTGTTGTAGTATTAGCCTATTATTATTATTATTATTATTATTATTATTATTATTATTATTATTATTATTATTATTATTATTATTATTATTATTATTTCAGTACATGACATTGTCACTTTAGCCTCTTTGGTGATGTCTGGTATTTGTTGGCAACACCGAAAAGGACAGATTAAGGCTGGTTCACAATAAACCGGGAACGGAAACGACAACGAGAACGGAAATAATGTTAAAATAAATGTATTTAAACGTGAGCATTCACAATAGTGAATTGTGAATATTCACATTTAAATACATTTGTTTTAACAATATTTCCGATCTCGTTCTCGTTGTCGTTTCCATTCCCGGTTTAATGTGAACCAGCCTTTAGTATTTTAGGAACTACTCTTACACGAACTCACTATACATAAGATCTGCACTACTAAACCTAGGTACATTTATTTCTCATCGGCATACATATTTTAAGTTATAGCCATTTTCTTCTATTGTTGTTTTAAGCGGGACATGGTATACTTGCGATTCACCAAAAAAGAGTTAAATATACCTTGTTACTCACATTGCAGTGACAGCAGCAATCACCAGAGAACATGTCGATATTTTCGAGCGCTTGAGGCAATCCTGCTTTGTCGTTTACAACTTTGCATAGAAGTTGATGTTAGTACTTTTGAACATATCCCTCTAGTGTACCATAAATAACTAACGTTATTAATACTGTTTCAGTGGTTATTGGTTACCATAAACTACGTCCCAGCGTACAGTACTAACACTTTAACGACATCCAGTACCGTAAGGAAGCACTTCCGACTCCGAGTTACTTAACAAAATGCGCTTGTTTTCATCCAATTATCACAAAAGTAGTCTACATTATATCCTACATACACATAACATGTAATACAATTTGCTTATGCTATACAGAGTGGAAGAGGACCGGTGCACCAGAATTTAAGAGATGATTCTGCATGTTAAATGTAACAAAACTTGTATTACGCTTTTCCTTCGATGAACCACCGTTAAGTAAAAAAAAATCTTTGTCCAATTTTAGCAGCGTTCTATTGCGGTACGGCCCGAGAGAAATGACTGATTGCTATACAAGCAGATAGGTAAAAATCGCGGGTGCTTGTGTAAAGGGGGTTAAGTCAAATTGTAAGGTATGTAAACTTCTCTGTTTTGGTACTGAACAAAACACCTTTGTCACAAAATACGGAGCACTGTAACTGCATCATGGATGCAAGAATGATTTAACCCCTTTAACACAAGAAAAAGTAATTCTGAAGAGTTGAAATCTGTGCTTATCCCAGTTTATCGAAATCATACTTAACCCCCTTTACACGAGCACCCGCGAAATAATCTGAACAGTTAATTCTTGAATCTTTTTTTTTTTTTTGCATATCAACCAAAATTGCAGCTGAGCAGAGCATAGGTTCTTATGAAACTAAGAAAAAGAAACCGTGGTCTGATGAAAATTTTTGCATGGTAGTAGAAAGAAGGAAACAGGCAAAATTGAAATTCTTACAGGATCCAGTTGAGGAGAATAGAGACAATTATTTCAATGAAAGACTGGAAGTAAATCGTACACTTAGGAATAAAAAGAGAGGTTCTTGAAGGAGAAACTGAATGAGGTAGAAACAAATCATGAGAATAAAAACATACGAGATTTAAACAAGAGTATAAAGGAATTTAAGAACGGATATCAGGCAAGGGTAAACGTGATCAAGGATGAGAATGGTGATTTGCTTGCAGACGCTCATTCAATCTTGAACAGATGAAAAAACTATTTTGGGCAACTACTAAATGTCTATAGTCCAAATAGAAATAATCGGGACGAAATTGAAATACAAACTGCTGAGCCATTTATACCCGAACCCACACTTTCTGAAGTCGAAATTGCGATAGAAAATCTGAAAAAGTACAAGTCTCCAGGTATCGATCAAATTCCAGCAGAATTAATACAAGAGGGTGGAAGCGCATTATCTAACGAAATTTATAAACTTGTACTTGCTATTTGGGAAAAGGAAATTGAGCCAGAACAATGGAGGAGTCCATAATTGTACTTATTTTTAAGAAAGGGGACAACACTGTGGTAACTTTCAAGGAATATCACTTTTGTTCACGTCGTACAAAATTTTGTCCAATATTATTTTGAGAAGATTAACTCCGTACGTAGATGAAATTATCGGGGATCATCAGTGAGGTTTTAGGCGTAATAGATCAAATATTGATCAGATTTTTTTAATTCCACAGATATTGGAGGAAAAAATGGGAGTAATAGGATGCAATACATTAGTTATTCATAGATTTCAAAAAGGCATATGACTCGGTTAAGAGAAGTTTTATATAATATTCTTATTGAATTTAGTATTCCCAAGAAACTAGTTCGGTTAATTAAAATGTGTCTCACTGAAACTTACAGCAGAGTTCGTATAGGCCAATTTCTATCTGATGCTTTTCCAATTCACTGCGGGCTAAAGCAAGGAGATGCACTATCACATTTACTTTTAACTTCGCTCTAGAATATGCCATTAGGAAATTTCAGGATAACAGACAGAGTTTGGAATTGAACGGGTTACATCAGCTTTTTGTCTATGAGGATGACGTGAATATGTTAGGAGAAAATTCACAAACGATTAGGGAAAACTCGAGAATTTTACTTTAAGCAAGTAAAGCGATAGGTTTGGAAGTAAATCCCGAAAATACAAAGTATATGATTATGTCTCGTGACCAGAATATTGTACGAAATGGAAACATAACAATTGGAGATTTATCCTTCGAAGAGGTGGAAAAATTCAAATATCTTGGAGCAACAGTAACAAATATAAATGACACTCGGGAGGAAATTAAACGCAGAATAAATATGGGAAATGCCTGTTATTATTCGGTTGAGAAGCTTTTATCATCCAGTTTCCTGTCAAAAAAATCTGAAAGTTAGAATTTATAAAACAGTTATATTACCGGTTGTTCTTATGGCTGTGAAACTTGGACTCTCACTTTGCGAGAGGAACAGAGATTAAGGGTGTTTGAGAATACGTTTCTTAGGAAAATATTTGGGGCTGAGTGGGATGAAGTTACAGGAGAATGGAGAAAGTTACACAACTCAGAACTGCACGCATTGTATTCTTCACCTGACATAATTAGGAACATCAAATCCAGACGTTTGAGATGGGCAGGGCGTGTAGTACGTATGGGCGAATCCAGAAATGCATATAGTATGTTAGTTTGGAGGCCGGAGAGATAAGACCTTTGGGAGGCAGAGACGTAGGTGAGAGGATAATATTAAAATGGATTTGAGGAAGGTGGGATATGATGGTAGGGACTGGATTAATCTTGCTCAGGATAGGGACCGATGGCGGGCTTATGTGAGAGATGCAATGAACCTCCGGGTTCCTTAAAAGCCATGTGTAAGTAAAGTAAGTATTATTATTATTATTATTATTATTATTATTATTATTACTAGACTTCGTTGAATTGCCACACGCAGCATGCAATCAGGTTGCCGATGTACGGTAGTATAGAGGAGCGACCGCCCGGTCTCGTAGTATAAGCAGTTCATGTTAAGAGATGTGGCCGGTCCAAATAGATAGAGCAGCTACAGCTAATGTATACCTATGTAAGCACTTGTTTTTGCATTACTGTGGTTGGAAAGCTTGACATTTGTTCAGTGCAGACAAGAATTCAATGAAACACACTACAATGAGAGTGTTGCTGTTCCAAACAATTGCTCCTGGAATACCCTTATCCCCGCAGCCAGTCTTGACCCGTTGGAAAACGTGGTTGGATGCTGTTAATTATTATGCGAATATTACGGCAAAATAATGGAGGTAATTGATGCATTGGATAGCACAGACAATTCCGCTGTTGGAGCTGTAAAATCATTGCCTTCTGAACAGCTATTTGAAGATATTCTGTTCATTGATTCTAATTTTAAAATCGTGTCCAAAAGCATCATCCTGTTAGAATCGTCTAAACTACAACTCTCAGACGCCCTTAATATAGTGGATGAAGTCTCACAAACCGTTATCAAAAATAACAATTCACTAATTTCAGAAAAAGTGAAATGTAAGTTGAGAAACATTATTGCTAAAAATTCTGCCTATTCACAACTTCGTATTATAAATGATGTACTATCAGGTCACGACAAGACGTCTGAAGTTAGTGTACTAAAACGTAGTGACTGCCCGTTCTTCAAATATGTACCTATTACATCGTGTGAAGTTGAACGTACATTTTCCCAATATAAAAACTGTTTGAGTGACCATCGGAGGAGGTTCACTTTGCAATCGCTCAAAATGTACGTAACTCTTCACTGCAATGCACATATCCAAGGATGATGTGAGTATATTACATTAAATTTTAAAAGTTAATATATCTCACTACAAAATAATTGTGTATTTACATGTTTAGACATTTCCTACTTCAATGATCATTCATTATATTTCTTGAATGCAGGATACAGGTTTTATTGTAACCGCAGTATACTGCTCAGTGTTTACATCAGAGGCATACTCCATTCGTTGCACGCCCCCTTCTCATACAGTCTATACCGCGTGCGCAGTAAACCTTGCGATTCTCGTGGCAATTCCACGAAGTCTAATTATTACTATTATCTTTATCATTATTATTATTATCATTGTCATCTTTATCACTATTATTATTAACATTATTATCATTGTCATCATTATCATCACTATTACTAACATCATTATCATTGTCATCATTATCATCGTTATTATCAGGATAATTTGTACAACAACATATTATTTTATTTCACACAAAATAAAAGCTCATATACACTATATAAAACAAATATTGATCAGGTCCTGATTCAGGACTTTATCCATGTTTAAACAATGACGGTATTTGGTATCTCATGCAATGTAAATAGGTTCAGCTGCAATCCATTCATTACAACTAATCCAGTTGCTCAATATTTTAATGGAGCCTTCAAGAGTTGTGGTCGGCGCACGCGTCACGACGCCTTGTCCATCATCGTCCACACCTGCTCGCTATTAGCTATGTTGAACCAATTTATCGCCGGGCCAGCAATTCGCAACACATCATTACTTCCCAGTGTAACGTGTCCTTCATCACGTAAATTTGTAAATCGAATTTGTTAAACCGCTGCACATCAGGATTATAGGCATAAACAATGGAAATGCCATTAACTCAGCGTATCGTATTGTTCGCACCCTCCAAAAATCCATAACGATGGCAACTACTGTTATTTAAAGTTTCAACATAACCATTCTAATGCTCGAACATGGAGTTCGACACTGTACAGCACTGTACTTTCGTTAAATTTCACGATGCGAATAAAAATTTTAGTGTCGTTCTTCCTAGAAAAAAACGCATTCGTCAATAAAATGCTTTTTACAAACTCAGTTGAAAATTATCTTAAAAATTTACAATATATAATGTTTATAAAGAATATACCGAGCAAGCTAGCGGCATGGTAGAGGGCTGGCCTCGCATTTGGGAGGTCCGGGGTTCGATCCCAGGGGCCGGCAATCCTAACTGAGGTTTTTCATGGTTTCCTCAGTTATTTCCAGGCAAATGCCGGGATTGTACCTCTTGAAAGTCCGGCCATGGACGGCGATCCTTCCCTTAATCCTTTCATATGCATGAGTGCACGCTGTGTACTGTCTTAAATGTTTGTGTTGTATCGGAGGTGGCCCTAGTACTGAGCTGATCCCTCATCCGGGGAGGCTCTCCATGTCCTTGTGTGGTCAAAAAAGTATACTTCGCACGAAAACATGACGACCTTCCCTCATCCCCTTTACCAGTTAACTGCAGGCACGCGCAAGGGATAAACCCTTAGCCGAGTTGCCAATTCTTGAAGTCATTGTGATTTGCGAACGTTTTTCAAACTGTGTTCCGTGAAACCGCGATTTTCAGAAAGACTATATTATCTTTGTAAATATACCTTAATTTATAATTACTAAAACAAAATTGGCATAAAAATGAACAAACTTATTTTAAAAACACTTTGTATTTATATTTTCACTAACATGTTTTGCCTAAAAAAAAAAACAAAAAAAATGCAGACTTCTATAATAAGTGTTAAATTCTCATGTTATTGAAGTTCCAGAATTTTATACTTAATTAAGAATGTTGCACCGGTAAATTTTTCTGAAACTGTGATCAGTGAATAGTTATAGAATTTATAGTACAAAAGAGTAAAGTTAGATTTTATCAGCTTCGCCTTGGGTGATAATTTCCACGAACGCATAAAATCTGTTTACTCTAGTGTGCTATACAATATTTTATTCATTACTGGTATGTAAATTTAATTTTAAATTGTAGGGCTTTTCTTTGTACTGTGTTGTTGGCGAAGAAGTTCATATATATTCATTTTACTATTGCTAATATGTTGGTTGTCATGTAGAGTGATTTAAAAGCGTTTAATTCACTGCTGTAAGTTAGAAAACTTTTAAGCACTGCTGTGAATAATGTCATTATTTAGGTTGCTAAGGACGGTGTTGTTGTTGGTGATATCTCTTTCGCGTGCTGTTCACATACTGTTCGGCGAAATAAATCACGTATAAAATCGTCTATCTCACCGAATTCTGTTTTAATTTGTTTATTTTCTCTTTAGTTGGTGAACCGTAATTCTTAATTCCTATGCCCATATATCCAACTTCGCCGGTTGCGTCCGATGTTAAGTGCTTAAGATTTATACTCATTAAACTGCCTGAACTTTCGATTACTTTATGGATAGAATTTCTAACGTTAGACACAATTTTAACACTTTGTTTTCTTAGCTACACTCCTCTGCAAATAAGATATTCTGTTTTCTTCGACGGTGTTATTTGTTGTTCTTGTCGTGATCTTCAGGTGTATCAGGAGGCCTGGCTGCGGATCATCTGCTCCAACACTCATTAATCATGGCCGGAATAAATTAGACATATTGAAGCGCACAACGGTATAAAACAACACGTCTACAAAGACACTGAGAACGGGTGAAAGCCAACAGGTAGAGGCAATGACTGCTATATTTGGCAATGCTGGGATCTATTGTATTTCTGCCACGCGGCTAGGGGTTGAGTAGAGGATGGGGGTTTATGAGGGATTACCAATTCCAAGAACAGAGGCCGTCATGTTTCCGAGCCAAGTATATGTATGTGATCCATAGATTAATTCCTCTCCCGACAGGTCGCGGCCCTGTAAGGCCCGGGTGGCGTGGGTCGTGTAAAATGAACCTAAAAGGGAGAGGTTAAACTAAGGTACAGAGAGAGATAAAGAATATAGCAATAGATGAACAAGATGACTTCGTTATGAGGAAAGCCTTGTTCCCATACGGCAGCAATGACCAAAACTCCAACTGTAGTGATTACACGCGACAGACAGCCTATGAAGTAAGGAGACGGAGGAAAGGTACTTGGCATGAAAACTACAACCAGTGATGGTTCCTGTACTAACATATTGATCAATCCCGCGGATAAAAATCTCAAGCTTTGCTGTATCAGTAATGTCACTGCTGTCATCAAGAGCCAGTGAATAATATGCGATTTTTCTTGCTTCTTTTTTAAACCTTCCTCTTGAATATAATCAGGAATTTTCTAAATTCTTCTCTCGATACTTGGTCGAGAAATTCGTACTTTTTCAAAATTTAAAAACTTATTATGGACAAGTTATTTAAGCTATTTTAATCATTACTCTTTTGAGAAATTCTGTTCTATTAAAGGCTTTAGAGCACGAGATATTTCAAACCCCATTAGGTAGCTGACTTCCTTACATTTATTTATCTCATCTTTCTCTTCCTGGTTATGATTTAAGACATGTCAATTCCTGGCGTTTAACAGTTCGTTGGCACATAATATTGAATTTAAGAGGCATATTGGTCCGACAAGTTCGCATATAAATGAATAATTATAATAATCCTTCAATAACTGTCTTTTCAACCTAATAAACAATACAAGAAATTACATTAGGCCATTATACAATCAAATATGACTCGCACTTTCGCCAATTAAAGGCATCTTCAGGTCTAATTAGCATATGGTAATGCTTTAACCATTCTGTAATTTCTTGTATTATTTATTAGGTTAAAAGACAGTTATTGAAGGATTATTATACTTATTCATTTACATAACATTGAATCAGTTTTACTACATTATTATTATTATTATTATTATTATTATTATTATTATTATTATTATTATTATTATTAAATGAATAACTAATAAATAGTTACCCTCGTCTAAAGATTAAGAAGTTTAAAATTGAAATAATATCTAATAATTTTATCTTCTAGGAGAAGATCTAAAAATATCAATATTTATGCAATTACAGAAGAATTATAGAGAAACATACTTAGTGGTCAATAATAATAATAATAATAATAATAATAATAATAATAATAACAATAATAATAATACATTATTCAGCGTGGCAATTAATGTTTCTATATACTCCAAATTGAACCGTTGAGCAAAGTAAACATAGGCTATTACATTTTGTCCGACAGAACAACAAAAAAACTTCTCCTTCTCATTCTTTAGGAAACCAGCTCTTACTGCTTGTAGAGACAGAGTTTGTAGATACCGCCACTGCTTGTCTTCAGTACGTGAATGAAACACACAGCAATGTACAGGAAACTCCTCGTACCCGTTTGAATGTCTGTGACTAAACGGTGTAATCACGACACCCGCTTTGGTCACCGCTGTCGTACGGGCACGCTCCAGTTCTGTATTGCCAAAGCGGGGAGTATTCCTTGCCGGCCCTGAAGTAAAGCCTGTTATTTTAAGACTTCCGACTCGTCGCGATATACAACAACTGGTGAGCTTATCGTGGAACTATACCAGTAGAAATGAAGTGCTGGTCCATCTTCATAACTCTGCACCTGCAATATTGAGCTAGAACAGGTATGCCAAAACCCTGCACATTGTGCAGTAGTCTCTGTGCGATGTGCACGTTCTATCCCCCTACCTGGAGGGAGTAAATCGCCTTGGAGGGGAACGCGACAGGGCTATACAGACCTGCGGCATATCAGCTTTTGTTTCAGTAACACGCTTTCAGTACGGGTACTCATTTGGCGTGTCTGTGAATGAGTTATGATAAATAAAGTGAGGAGTTCACAGATAACGAAGAAGAGAAATTACGAATCATCAGGGGCGGCTTTCGAAGAGGGGCTGCAGAGCTGCAGCACCCCCAGACATTTGTGTCTCTTGTCTTGTTTTATGTTGTGACATATTATTATACAGTCTCTATTTAGCGGCTCGAATTAAAAAAAAATTCGCTCTCAATGACATGCACGCAATCCTTAGTGAAGTCACTTCCTCCCCTGGTACTGCCAGAGCGAAACCAGAGACAAGGACTATAGGATGAAGCCACTTCCTCCCCTGGAGCTGCCAGTCTCGTCTCGGATGCTTTGCGCGTTAGTTTTACCCCTCCTCCCTGCTGCCCCTTGCCATGAATCCAGAGTTTCCAGGCGCTGCAAAATTTGCAGCAGTTTGTCAGTAGCGCGCAGTTTTAAATACATTTTCTTTAATGTTGTGAGTATAACAAGTGCAACAATGTTTAATTCTGTACAATATTTACAGTCTATTCAGTTCAGTAGCTTAATAATTCAGGAGAAATGTGAAATTAAGTGCCCATCAGTTGAATCTCATAATGGAAAGAGCCGCTAAACAAAATACAAAGGCTCGCATATTTTTTTATAATTTATCAAGTATCCCTGCTTTCTTCTCTCGATCTCCACACAGTCTCTATTAGATTAATGTGTTTCAAAGACAATTCCATCAGCTGGAGCAACGAGAAGAATTTAAAATAAGAACAGTAAATGTTGTTCATGAGAAGAAGGAGCCATTGCTAGAATGTTTTCAAACCATAATGGAATCTGAAACATCTAACATCACAATAAATTAGGCAAGCGCCCTGGTGCGTGCTCTTGAATATCCCGAATTCAATTTCTGGCTCAGTTATTTTTTTCATTTATTGATGTATCATGTATATATATTATACAACCAACCACAACATCGGCAGTTAGTTATTTCTAAGGTTTAAATCTGCATGCATATAAAAAATTAAATTATGGTTTATTTAACGACACTCGCAACTGCAGGGGTTATATCAGCGTCGCCGGTGTGCAGGAACTTTGTCCGCAGGATTCTTTTAAATGCCATAAGTCTGTCTCATTTAAACACAAATTACAAGATAAGGCGCATGGAACAAATCTTTAAATAAAGTAAGTTACTTGATTTATTTTTATATGCAGCTCCTCTTAATTCAATACCCATGAGCCGCCACTGCCAATCATATAACATAATTGTTATCATATTTTCCTTAGCCAACAATAATTATTTTAAAATAAAAGGCTTTCATCAACTCATGTCAAGATAATAGTGTTGTGACGGTTTAGGTCAGATTAGTAAAGTTCTCAAAATATATTTCCAGCGCTTATTTCTTAATCAGTACTCTCACGGCAAAACGAACTTGACAATGGCGTTGTTTTGGAGTCTGTACTAACACAGCCATCAAAGGTTAGACGATTTACGACTTCCATTTCATAAGCTGGTAAGTGATGAGAATATAGTGAGGAATACATGTGAGGCTCTTGAGATGGTAAGGAGCGAAGACAGCAACTATTTGCCAGTCGGAAAAATTTTATGGAAAAGTATATAATGACAAATTTTCCATCTCACGTGACTATATTATACTAGTATACTTACATTAATAAATCTTTCAACCTGACATAAATAGAATATCGTCGCTTCACAGCTTGTGAACTACACTTTTAATTTCTTTGAGTAAAGCTCCCAACTTATCGATACTTGCTCTAAACGTTTCCAAAATAAACTATATGTTAACTTAAATTCTAAGCTTAATTTATATTATTTATTAATATTAATGTTAATTTATATTGACATTCAGCAAAGAAATTACTTCAGTATAAAAACTTCACAATATCCTACTACATGTAATTAATTGGGACTATAATATTTTCTTCAACATTTGTGTACCAATGGTCCCAATAAATAATAATGCTTGACGAACAATGAAACAGTAGGGTCTATTACTTTAAAATAATTAGTACCTACTACGTAAAATGAAATACTTGTTCGTTTTTTGTTGTTTCGAAATTACTGCAATATTTTTTTTTCTCTTCAAATACTATATAAAAATAATTTTAATAAATTATGCCTTACAAACCAATACTTTGTGAATTATAACTGAGTAAGCCTAAAGTTCTTTGTATTACTTACTTACTTACAAATGGCTTTTAAGGAAGCCGGAGGTTCATTGCCGCCCTCACATAAGCCCGCCATCGGTCCCTATCCTGAGCAAGATTAATCCAGTCTCTATCATCGTATCCCACCTCCCTCAAATCCATTTTAATATTATCCTCCCACCTACGTCTCGGCCTCCCTAAAGGTCTTTTTCCCTCCGGTCTCCCAACTAACACTCTATATGCATTTCTGGATTCGCCCATACGTGCTACATGCCCTGCCCATCTCAAACGTCTGGATTTAATGTTCCTAATTATGTCAGGTGAAGAATACAATGCGTGCAGTTCTGCGTTGTGTAACTTTCTCCATTCTCCTGTAACTTCATCCCGCTTAGCCCCAAATATTTTCCTAAGCACCTTATTCTCAAATACCCTTAACCTATGTTCCTCTCTCAGAGTGAGAGTCCAAGTTTCACAACCGGTAATATAACTGTTTTATAAATTCTAACTTTCAGATTTTTGGACAGCAGACTGGATGATAAGAGCTTCTCAACCGAATAATAACACGCATTTCCCATATTTATTCTGCGTTTAATTTCCTCCCGAATGTCATTTATATTTGTTACCTTTGCTCTTTGTATTACAATTGTCAAATATAGACACTGATAATAACCGTGTTATTTCCTTCTGCTAAGTGTGTTTATAATGTCCAAATCCCTATTTAATCCAACCCTAGAAGCGCAGAATAGATTATTGTACACACCTCCAGCTAAGAACTGGTAAGAGCAACCCTTGAATGATGCAGTCCGCACAGACCGGCAATCCGCGCATATAACTTCTGATTTCTGGCATGCCTGAGCTAGACCTTACCTGTGACATTGCACTACGTCGCCTCGAGCGAAGGCAATTCTGACATTAACGTCATTAGCTAAGTAAAGCAGTATTATTGGGAGATGGCAGGTGACAAGGCTGGACACGTCTATTCTAGCATTTGCATAGGATCTGGAAGAAACGCCGCTTAGTGCTGTCAACCAATTACATTAACTCCGCACATAGTTTACCGAGAGTGACCGTAGGCGAAGTAATCATGGACGAATGTTAACATGCGTTCTGATTGAAACAATATTCACGTTATACAGGCTGAACAATAAGTATGCTTGTAACTTCTTAAATTTTAATTTTACTAAAACAAGTTTTATACAACAGCTGTTGAAGATAAAGCATATTTATTTATTTATTTATTTATTTATTTATTCATTCATTTATTTATTACTAGCCGTACCCGTGCGCTCCGCTGCACCTGTTAGAAATAAATATAATGTAATTACATAATTAAAATAGGACGTTTGATCCTGGGAACAACTTTTACAACAGCGCTAGATAATCTGCTTCGCTCATTACCCAATTTTTTTTTGCATGGCATTTATTGCATATATATTTTATGTATTTTAACACGATTCAATTGAGCATAGTTAAAATTTGAATTATAAAATAATGGATTACTAAGCTAACGTACTATTACTGCATACTAAATCAATACACTCTCGTTGTTCGTTAATTCTCTGAGATTAAAATGAGTGTACATAAATATTATTTTAAGAAATACAGAAAACGAATGTACAAAATAGCCTATCAAATTTTCTGTGCATAAGAAGCTATTTTAATCTTATCTGTCCTCGACTTACTAAGACGTTACTGTAATAACATTATAGCATTATGTCCATCTAGAGAAACTACACTTTCCAATGGTGAAATAATAATTAATTTTACAAATCGGTTAATTTAGCTTCTGATATTACTTCATACAAATACAGAAACATTCTCTGTAGGCTATGTTTAATAGCTTTCGATTGTTGCTGTCCAAGGCCCCTTATAGACGAAGTCATTTGTTTTTTAATTCATTACACGGCCTTAGATGGCAGGTATTTTAATTTTAAAACTCATTTATCTCATTAAATATCAGTCCTATCAAAATTTTTCAAGCAATAAAACTTATCGCAAATTATTTTTCAAGAAACTTTTGTTATGTAACATTTTTCACAAAAATCAATAATAAGCGAGACATTTCGATTTATTTAGTTCAGGCCCCCTTATAACCCCCCTTTTAAATAATGTATTTTAAATGCCATATAGCCTATAATCTAAGTTACAACGAACTTAATTTATATTCCAATTTTCATCGAAATCCGTTCAGCCATTATCGCGTGAAAAGGTAACAAACATACAGACAGACAGATAGACAGACAGACAGACATACAAGCAAAAATTTCAAAAAAGCGATTTTCGGTTTCAGGGTGGTTAATTATATATGTTAGGACCAATTATTTTTGGAAAATCGAAAATTACCAGAAAAATTTCGGCTACATATTTATTATTAGTATAGATTTTGCTAATAATTATAACATAACATATATTATATATAGAACAAACTTTATCTCGCCCCTGAAAGAGGAGAACTCGTGCTCAGGGGCGGATTCCTGAATTGAAATTAATAAGTTTACAATACAATTTGTCTTATGTCTACTATGCAATTATAGTATATAAATTTAAATTTACAATTTTTCAATTTTTATAAAATTCATACATAGCTTTTTAAATTTAATACTAGAACTATTAGAATTGACAAGATTAAGATATTTAAATATACATTTGTTATACATTCTTGGCCCTAAATTACTACTATGATTAAATACTGTAACAGTGTTGCATTTTGGTTCAAACTATCTTAAAGAATTCATACCTTTTGTTTCATAACTATGAGAATACAATTTAAAATTATTTCGATTTTTATGTATGAATTTTATTAATACAACATAATAAATTTGTCTTACGTTAAGTACATTAAAGTCTAGAAACAAATTTTGAGATGGAAAATCAATAGGTTTATGAAGACATATTTTAATTATTTTCTTCTGTAAGAAATAAAGTGGATTAAAATTGGATTTAAATGAGCTACCCCATCCTATAATTCCATACATAATTACCGATTGAAATAAAGTTAAATATATTGTACGTAATTCCTCAATAAAACAAAATAATATACTATTTTACGTAATTTATTACAAAGGTAATTAATGTGTTGGTTCCATTTTAAATGCTACTGGAATTAAATGAGAGCTATGAGCAGTGTGGGATGAAGGTAACAAATAGTATCATCATCATCATCATCCTTCACGAATTAGGCCTCTGTAGACCTCTTTCGGCCCCATCTAGGAGTCTTCTAAAAGGTCTTCCTGGTCGACCATGTCCTCTAGGTTTATACTGCATCATAATTTTTGGGATTCTTGAATTTTCCATTCTTCTTACATGATCTACCCAATTTAATTTGTATCTGCTGATTTTTTCTTCTACCGACTCTACTTCTAATTGCTCTAAAATTTCTTCATTCCTTTTTCGGTCTAAAAGAGAATATCCTGCTGTCCTGAAAAATTTCATTTCCGTTGCTTTGATTCTGTTCATGTCTTTTTTATTTAATGTTCAAATCTCGCTTCCGTATAAAAGGGAGGGTAATGCTAGTGTATTATATATTTTTATTCTTGTAGATTTTTGTACTAATTTAGCTTTTAATGTATTGTTTATTATTCCTAGAATTTGTGTAAATTTGGTAATTTTTTGTTCACATCTTTTTCATTTTGATAAGATATTTCACAACCCTGATAGTAGAATTTTTGTACTTGTTCGAGGCATTGGTTATTGTGTATTATCTTACTTCTGACTGGGTCTTGTCCTAAAAATGCCATTACTTTTGATTTTTGTGTTGAAATTTCCATCCCAAAATCTTTTATTATTTTATTTATGTAATATACAAAATTAGGATAAAATGGAAGTTTCAGCCTTAATACGCCTTTTTCTCTAAATTTTCCCAAGACAGAGAAAATTGTCTGATCTTGCACACTCTTCCGCCACTACGTAAACGCTTTCTGTACTGAAAGTTTGAGGCTACGTTGCATATCTGTGTGTGTTCATCTTTCAACTTCAATATTGTTTTCTTTTTTCTCTGTCAGAGTGGAAGACGATTACAGGGAGCCTCGAGGGTACAGATTCTAACGAGTTTTACCTTGAAAGATTGTGTGTGTGCGTGCGTGTGTAGTCGAGTGAATCACGGATCCTGCCCAAGTTTAATAGACGCTACAGAGAAACTGTGTTCAAGTAAAAGCCCCAACACCGGCCTTACTTACAACAACTTCCAGATACGCCGATTGCATGATGTGCCTCGCTTAAATTTGGTTTCGAACTCCAAGGAATCCCATTAGATAAATTCAGATATTGCTGAACTTGTAACACGGAGTCTCAAGTTGTATACTTCCAAGTGATGCTGTAGCCTACAACAGATTATGTTGATGCATCCAGATCTATTTAATATGTAAATTCTAAATCCCTATTTCCTCTTCCGATGGAAATTCGTCACGCTTTTCCTCGTCTCTTCCAACTTCAAAGACGCTATCGATTTTCAAAAGAATACTTAATATACAGGGTGTAAGGGTATAAATGCCGTCCTTTTCACAGTCTTCGGGGACTGTCTAAAACAGGCATGTCAATTGATGCCCACAGGAGCAAGCGCGCGCTTTAGAGCCCAGGAGAGCCTGAGCGCTTTACAGCGGAAAGGAAAGAGACAGACGAAAGAGGTGGTATATGCCGCTTGGTCGAGCTATATTCAGGGACGGCCAGCACTGACTCAGTAGATAAAGGGAAGAGAACTTATTAAAACTGTATCCATGTTAATTTTTAGATTTGCCTGAGAAGTATAAGTGCATTATAAGAATGTAAATTTTAATTTTAATGCTCATTTTTCACAAGTTTGGGTTTTTTACTCAAAAGAAATATTTTCTCAATTTTTCGTATAGAAAAGTGAAATTTTCAGGTATAGGTCTATTTATTTAGTAGCCTTACAGAATATTTTCGTAAATCTAATATACCGTATATACGTATTACTGAAGATAGTGTATTGAAAATTTTGAAAATATTCGCATGGAAATTGTTTCTAAAGAAATGAATTAACAAAGCAACTACTGTTACATCATAAGCAAAAGATACGTGCCCATGTGTTGTAAAAATGTCAGCTCTATAGCTTCAGCACATTTCGAGAAAATAATTTAATATTCTGATGATAGGAAGTTGCTCACAAATATCACCTTAAAAGCATAATGCGATAAGAGTTTTGTTATGTAATATTAGTTACACTTAAAACAGATACAGTACCTATGTAACTTTGTTTGTACTGTAATATTGTTTTGATTAGTTTATTGATTACTTTTGTAAGGCTAAAGATACCATCAATATAAATTCCAACTTGTCATGTCATACTCAGTCTCTTTCTTTGCAATATCACTTTCTTTATGAATGATGTGTTTCATCCACTTAATACAGTATAATATTATACTAGTATGGAATTTAAGTGAATATTCCTTCTTAACTCTCTATTAGGTTATTAAGATTTAAAACACAAGTGCAATATTAAGAAATCAGTGTTAGTACTTTTGTTTTACAGACAATATAGATAATATTAAACAGAAAGAAGCCTTATAAAAATAACGACATAAAATTTCACGTTCCGTTTGAAGTTTGTGTACTACTGTTTTCCTAATCCAACAGGTTGCTTATTCATATACACAACCCCTCCTCTTTCCATACTTAGCGCTTGCTGCCCGCGCACGACGTCAAGGTCAGAAAAATGCGCTTGCTTTGACATCACTGGTCTACAAGATCAAAAAATATTCATACAACACAGGGTCAAAACTTTATAGTTTTCCCAGAAAAAAAAAAAAATTATTTCCTTGTTACATTTACGTTATAGGCCTGCTGCTTATATCGTTAGTAAAATTACGAAAACAATTACATCCGTAGGTATATCTAGCAAAAAGTTAATGTCAGTTTAAATAAATATTTGTATTACGTTTTCGTGAAATTAAATAATAATGCATACTTAAATTCGTTAATATTCTGGGTGAGAGACATGGCAACATGTTCAGCAGGGTTCATGCAGCTGACTACTCTTCACAGACGTACAGATCAGCTGAGTTCAAGCTCCCTGTCCATAGGTCTACTGCCGAGCGGATAGCAGTTCAGTACAGGTATTCGACAAACAAAATACAGGGACATAATTTTATTTTTACTTCAATTTTTATTGTACCTGAGTTTTTGAATGTACTTCACTCCCACCCCTTCTACTAGTAAACTTCCAACAGTTCACGACACAGAGCCGAGGGCGCGTAAGCAGTACTGAGTTAGCGAGTATAGTACGTTCCAGAAATATGTTCGCGTTTTCCGGTGACGAAAGAGCTTTCAATATTGAATCATATATTCGTAAAGGTACTGTCGTCCGTTTGCCTACGTCGCATCCCGGTTTCCCCCACCTGCTTCTGTTCGCCCCTCTGTTAAGTCTAGTAGCTGGGCTATCTTAGCTCTTTTCTGAAGACATTAATTTCTATTAGGAATTGGACGTCTACGTAATATTATACACGTGTTTAAAATAACTGAAATAAAAGGGCCTCGTTAATTAATTAACTGTCACGTGATCCCCCTCCTTTCTACGACCCTGCGACAAAACCACTTGAACGGACAGTAGATAGCATTTCTGAGTAATTTTAGCTTTTCGGATCGGGCACAAGTGAAGATTGAATTTACAGTACGTAAGGTACTCTTTTATAGAGTATTGTAGGTACAGAATTATTTCAACTGAGCTACTCGTACGAAGGACGAAACTGGTAATTGGAATTAGGTACAATAATCTATAGTACGATAATATGCACAAAAGAACTGAAGCCTGTATCGAAATGTACGGCCACCATTTTCAAAAATGTCTTTAAATATCCATATTATGATTATTTTTCAATTTAACTTCATTCTCTATATAGTACGCTAATGTGCTGTAACAGTACAATATACACTGCATAATGAATACGTCCGAATGGATAGCTCAATTCGTGTGTAAAACACTAAGTGTTAATACAGTACTCTATTTTAATTAAACAAAAACCTAATGAAAATTATCAAACTCAAAATTGCGATATTTCCTAGTTTACATAAATGGATGAACTACTTTTCTTCCCTCCTATACCTAGTAAAGTGATTTGTATTTTACGCCAGTATCATCGAACTCCAGTCGTGGAAGGGGTAGCAAACGGTGTTTCCTGTTTCAATCGTTATAGAAAGGTATAGCCAGGTTAATAATAAAAATGTTAGTAAAAATAAAATAATGTCCCTGTATAATGCCATTCACAGTCCAGGAATATGTTAATTTATGGAGAAAGACGTCGTAATTCAAGTGGAGGATGTACCGTCAACGTTTTCCGCAAAGAAGGTTACCTAATCGGCGAACTTTCGTAGCAGTTTGCCAACGATTATTAGAAACTGGGAGTCTCTTACCTCGTTTCGAAAATCACACAAGCAGAAATTTCTTTTAAAATGATACTGCTTTACGGAAGCGGGAGAGATTAAAATTTTGCATTAGAAAAAAATTTCGTGTGATTTTGTGCAGTAAACCATTACTGTTTATTTTTTAGACGTGCAATAAAAAATGGAACAATATTGTTAAATAAAATGGTAATTTACCATAATATTGTATTAATTAGATTGAAAATTTGTATTTTCTACTCGTTTTATATAAACAGTTGTCCTGGTCCGCCTTGCATTAGAACAGAGCATCTGTTTTGTACCGGTATGTCTGTACCCGCTTGAGCTGTACCGTGTACTTTTAAACCCCCTCCTCCCCACCCAGCAACGTTGCCAAACGTCTAATATTGTAAACTTTGATAAAATTAGTTAAGTATAATAATAATAATAATAATAATAATAATAAAATGAATAATAATAATAATCCGTGGCGCTACAGACCACGAAGGGCCAAGACCGACCAGCCGGCTGCTGGCCTCACGGCCACATGCCGAAGCAGAGGTGGACGATCATCCAACCAGAATGGAGGTATCGTGTGGTTAGTGAGTCCCCCAGCCGTTATATCTGGTTTGCAGAGGTGGACGTCCCCCAGAATGGAGGTATCGTGTGGTTAGCACGATGAGTCCCCCCAGCCGTTATATCTGGTTTGCATAACCTATCGTAGCTCCCCAAGCGCATCACGATGATGGGTGGGCACCGGTCCTATGCACTGGCCGAAATTTCATGAGAAAATTTCTTCCCCATGAGGACTCGAACCAGCGCGCATTCCGTAACGCGAGTTCTAGGCAGGATGCCTTAGACCACGACGCCACGGCGCGGGACAGTTAAGTATTACAATTATAAAAAATTGTGAGGACATTTTTTCTTCCTTATGACATGAATAAATCAGCCGTCAATCGGGATTCGGAACACATACCCAAATACAGCTTGGTATCAATATAAAAACGCGCTACCGCCTGAGCTACGCCGGTGGCCTGTATAACTTTACAATGGTATGACTGTGTGTGAGTGTTATGCGAATAAGTATGATTTTGTGGTGTGATTATGTGACTTATTATGGAGATATGATTAGGGGAGAGTCGGGTAGTATCGGACAGTGCGTTTCTTTCATCTACCACCATATGGTAATACCTGAATGACATGGTTACGTTTCTCTATGCGACATCACAGAAACGTAACCATGTCAATCAGGCACTATCATCGTGTGGTAGATGAAAGAAACTTACTGTCCGATATTACCCGATGTCCGATACTACCCGACTCTCCCCTACGTATGATTTTATGATGCGGCTATAATTGTATGATAATGTGATTGTGATTTTTGTGTCCACTTATAATGACGTGAATTAGACAAGCCTATAAACTTTCCAATCAGAAACAGAGAGTAGAATATCAGTGAAAGCATGAAATCGTCATAATTTTGTGCTGGCTAAGGAGAACTGAAGTTTCAACTTTACGTCCTAGCATTGTACACGACTGCCTATGCAAACACCTGCATGGAATTGGCATAAACAGTGAACTGTACTGCATTCTGTGTAAACAACTAAGAGCGATGGGCAGGAGCAATTTGGGTAAATATATTGCCTTAGCTGACAATCCAGAGAATGACAAACAGGCCAGCTAGTAAGCAATGGATACATGAAGTTTGCTTAACTCAATATAATCATCATCTATACTAATAATAAATCTGTAGCCGAAATTTTTCTGGTAATTTTCGATTTTCCAAAAATAATTGGTCCGAACATATATAATTAACCACCCTGAAACCGAAAATAGCTTTTTTGAAATTTTTGTTTGTATGTCTGT
This sequence comes from Periplaneta americana, assembly GCA_025594305.2. Lineage (NCBI taxonomy): Eukaryota > Metazoa > Arthropoda > Insecta > Blattodea > Blattidae > Periplaneta > Periplaneta americana. The sequence goes on from JAJSOF020000035.1 coordinate 17,170,980, forward strand.
CTATCTGTCTGTCTGTATGTTTGTTTGTTACCTTTTCACGCGATAATGGATGAACGGATTTCGATGAAAATTGGAATATAAATTATGTTCGTTGTAACTTAAATTTTAGGCTATATGACATTCAAAATACATTATTTAAAAGGGGGCTTATAAGGTGGCCTGAATTAAATAAATCGAAATATCTCGCTTATTATTGATTTTTGTGAATAATGTTACATAACAGAAGTTTCTTTAAAAATAATTTGCGATATGTTTTATTCCTTGAAACATTTTGATAGAACTGATATGTAATGAGATAAATGCGTTTTAAAATTAAAATAACTGCCATCTAAGGCCGTGTAATGAATTAAAAAACAAATGACTTCGTCTATAAGGGGCCTTGGACAGCAACAATCGAAAGCTATGAAAGATAGCCTACAGAGAATGTTTCTGTGTTTGTATGAAGTAATATCGGAAGCTAAATTAACCGATTTGTATAATTATTATTTCACCATTGGAAAGTGTAGTTTCTCTAGATGGACATAATGCTATAATGTTATTACAGTAACTTCTGATATAATATAATGTAATGTAATATAATATAATATAATATAATATAATATAATATAATATAATATAATATAATATAATATAATATAATATAATATAATATAATAATAATATAATATAATATAATATAATAATTTAAGTTATTTGAAGAGTTCAGAACCATAGTGGGCCAAACGCCATTTACTGAATACGTAGAAAACAAGGGTTAAAATTAAGTTATTACCATAATTCAATGGAAACCTATAACAAGTAAAATAAAGTATACACATTAAATCTAAATGATGTCAATGTTCATTAAACTATGGTTGCATGTAATAAAAATTAGAAACATATTAAAGGAATTGTCATTGCACCAATGAGTGGTTTCTGGACCAAAATGATCGCATTTTAATTATTTGGATGCAATTTAAATTAAGTAACATATTAAACGATTTATCCTTCTATCAAACACGAATGTTCCCTGGATCAAATGTCCTATTTTAATTATGTAATTACTTTATATTTATTTATAACGGGTGCAGCGGAGCGCACGGGTACGGCTAGTTGGAAATAAAAAATGTACTATTAAATACAACATAGGCTAAATATCATGTGATGATGTGTCATTAATAGTTCGATGAATATGATTATCATTAGACCTATTATTATTATTATTATTATTATTATTATTATTATTATTATGCCTATTATCAATATCATTACATTTTTACATTGTTCGCTTCGTTTAACCCAGTGGTGGGCAAAATGAACGCAACCCATAATACAGGATTTAAATGGCAACTACATACTGTGGGAGGGATTGCACTCTACAGTACAGTGACGGATTTACAGACAGTTGCGCCTACTACAGTCTTACTTACCATATGTCATTAGAATAGTCCATTCACGTGATATTTAATTAATTATTTTTCAAAGTAATTTCTTCGAAATTGGGATTTATCTGTGCATGCTATTTTCAGTTGCGCAAGGAGATGAGCATCGCTTAAGCGGGATCTGTGGCTGGACTTTATAAATTTCATTTTAGAAAACAGCTGTTCGCTTTGGTAGGTTGATGAATACATACAGTCATTTCCCTTAACTATGGTCCTGGAACACAGCTATGGTCCACGATACAACCATTCAAAGATCATTGTAGAAGTGTTCGTAGATAGCTGCAGTGACTTGAATTCAAACTACAGTACAGCAAGAATATAGATAAACGAGGTACTACGTTATGGAGTACAAAATTTGAATAGTTGTATCGTGGACAATAGTTATGTTCCAGGACCATATTTATGGGAAATGACGGTACTCATTATTTTTTAAGCAGACTGTCTAAGCAGTGGATATGTAGTACTGGGCATTTTTTTTTAGCCCCCAGTAGATCTTCAATTTTTTCAAGCTTCTGCAAATCCAGTAGACCTTGGGATAACATTTTCAATTTAAACATGAAGAGGAGTAAAATCAAATATTTCTGAAAATCACTGAGTCTGTGTTCTTTGAACTCGCATAATAGGTGACCGATTGTAAGAATGTACATATTTAAGTTCGCGTCCTGAATATTTGTAACTGATCCTAAACATGAGAAATGAAAGAACCGCCTTTCTTGTAAGTGTGATATCCTCTCGATTCATATGATTGTGCGAAAGACATTGCATCACTAATGACGCTCCGAAGTACAGCAGTCCATTATAATCCGCCACGCACACGCGCAGTATTTTCATAGAGTGGGGGAAGGGGAAGGTAGGGGGTAAGTTTGATGCTTCGCTGAGGTCTGATGTCACTGCAGCAATACCGCAGGAATGCCCACCATTGGTTTAACCAATCCTATTACAGTTTTTACACACCACTGCATGGAGAGGAGGAGAAGATTCTATGGACACACACACACAACAGACATCGACACATTCATGTAACTCCCGTAGTATGGGATCAGCAAAGTGTAGGGGTCTCCTCTGAGGCATACACAGGACAGAATATTTACAAGGAACATCCATTCAGTCCCGAGGTGGGTTTCAAATCCATGAACCTTAGGACTGCGCCGCCTAAGGACAGCGCGATGATGATGAGGATTATTATTACTTTATTATTATTATTATTATTATTATTATTATTATTATTATTACTATTATTTTAAGCATATCAACTTACACGATAGCCTTCGAGAGAAAATCTCTTGTGTAACCGTATATAGGCTATGTTTTTGTGTGTAGGTCTATGTGCAATGGCAGGGGCCTTAACTTGCCGTTATTCGTCTCGAGTCAACGAACGTGGCTCATAGATGTCGCTAGTGCTGAGAAGCGCAGACCACTTACTTTATCAGAGACTATCCAGAGTGATCCCCAAGCGGTGGGTCTACATTATACTTCTAATGAATGATTATGATGATGAAGAATTGTTGGGATGTCACCGAAGAACTCGCGTTCCCCGAGAAAGCCCTTGTATTGGCTGGACCACGGTCTTTTCCGGCACAAGTTATGCATTCAGAGTGGAACGGGATTTGAACCCGGGCTCCCTGGCTTATAAACTATGGCTCCCTGGCTTATAAACTATCACTAAGCCGTTAGTGGCTGCTACTGTACAGCTGTCAAAAAAAAAGTAACCGGTCTCTAGAAACTAAGTTCCCTTCGGGTATCTCCGCTACAATTCGGAGACAGGCGATGTTACAATGTGTTGGACCAAGTTGCCTGATATCTACATTTATAATTAAACTGTTCTGTATTACTACTGTGGCGTAATGATAGCGTTCCGGGCTGGTATTCGTGAGATCCTGCATTCGAACACAACCTCATGCTTTTTATGTTTTTGTTTTTAGGAGAGAGAGAAAATATAATTCTTTGGTCGGCGGGAAAAGGCACATAAGTCAAAAAATAATAATTTTTCAGGAGAGACTTTCTTTTTAATTTACTCGTAACTGAATGTAAGTATAATAATGAAATTCATGTATGTTAAAGTAAGACCCTTTTCAATTTAAAATACAAGAAAATTTATTTCAAAAATTAGAAAAAATATTAGACTTATGTGATTAGTAGGGAAAGGGATTTGGAGTATTATAACAAATGGTGAAACGTGGTATAGATATTCGTAGCTCACTGACTGTCAAGCGAGCTGTGTCTCAAAGCATGGACAGTACAGTCCACTTCATACAAACTTACACGCAATGTTCTGTAAACGTATTTCAGAATAAACAAATGTTACAGTGTAATGACATATAATGGCCTACATACTGTACATAATCTGCATTTCATTTTGAACGACATGTTTTTTCTTGGCAACGCATAAGACACCAATAAACAACGTTACTAATATACATAATTAAATATCAATCTCTGCGTCTTCGCGTGTCAGTGGAAAAATTGGTGCCTGATAGACAGTTGTCTTCTGTACGGAACTCGCCTCTGATTATATTGTAGGCCTATGTTTTTCTCTCAGGAGCGTGTTAAATTAAAACCTTTATTTACAATATTATGAAATATGATAATATGTATACAACGTATACTACAGTATTTACAGTATATACAATATAGACTACTACAATATTTACAATATAACCTAATACAGTATTATTAAATGTTGAACAAAATGTAGAACCAAACGAAATGGCATTTTCAATTAATACTATGTTTTGTTGATGAAACAATTATTCCTGCTGTGCCTTGTTGTAATAGATTGTAAATATCATTTTCAAATTTTCAAAATACAACTTTGCTCTGTTGCAGGAAGGAAATTTTTAAGTCTGCAGAGACAATTGGAGAGTACTTGAAACAAGATACGTCAATTAAATTCACATGTTGAATGACGTCATTGGGAAACATCTTTGTTAGTACATCTGAAATCCGACTAAGAATACTATATCCATCATTTTTAATCAAAACTCTGTTAATTTTTTACCAACACGTTTTCCTACTTCACCTTCTACTGCACTCAGTTTATTTACAATAGTCCTCATAATACTTATTTGCTCAACTAGTTATACTCCTGACTTTTCTAATCCAATAATGGCATCCGGTAAATATAAAAAATTTGACTTAATATCCACGACTTCTTTTTGATTGTTCTATCGTTTAGCAGTTCCTGGTGTATTTGAATCGCAGCCGCGTCATCGGGATCGAAAAACTGGACCACTTTCTTCACAGATTGGAGGTGATGTGTGTAATAATTGCAAGCTTCTAACCATGACCCCCATCTCTTAAGAACTGGATATGGGGGAAGCGATAATTTAGGGAATTGTTTCCTGAATTTTGATACTCAATCTGGAGCTTTTACAAATATAGTCTAGTCTTTCAATTTTGTATTGTTAGTTGGTTTCACTTTCGGAATTGTACCTGCACTTCACTACTCTGAACTGCAAACCTGCATGTTGAAGTTCTTATGCGGCAACTGTCCCGTTCACCTGTTGTTGACGTGCAGAGAGCTGCGAGTATGTCATGGAGGGGAGGACTTGGTATAAAGGGTTGTAAACAAATGGCTGTGTAGATGCCAATACTAGCTTTTACTGCTCCAAATTCCGTTCCCGTTCGACTTTTTTTACTTATGTGCCTTTTCCCGCCGACCAAAGAATTGCTCCTGTCTCTTTTATGACTGTTTTAGTAATTAACGTCAGGTTCATGAATGTATTATGCCATGACTTTATCATTATTTATTATGACACAATGTCTTCAAATGGAAAGAAAGAAAGATTTCATTCTTAACAAAAATATCTTTCGTGGCATAAACAAAATAATCTTACTGGCGTCTGCCTTAGAAAATTAAAAAAAAAAAAACAAAACAAAAATCCACGATTCAATATTTAGTCCATCTTCCTCCTATCTCAATCACATCTTGCAGTCGAGTGGACATGGAATTGACTGGTCTTTTCAAATAGCGATTGTTCTCAGCCACAACATCCTAGGCATCCTGGACGAGATTCCACATATCATCAGACGTCTTGGAGGGGGACTGAATCAATTTTTCCGCATATGCTTCTTTACTTATGCCCCCGTAGCTCAGTCGGAAGAACGTCGCACACGCACAGTATGTATCTATGTGTTAGTTGTTATGTGTTCTGATGATGGCGTGTTTCGCCAAAAACGTTCAACACTTTGAAATAATGTTGTAAATATTATTTTTTTTTGTAAATTATAACATTATAATATTGATAACAAATTGACGGACATTTCCACTTTAATTAATGTAAAGTTGCTTATCCGACCCACACATCATGTTTATCAAATTTACCGATTACCTTGCCAAGACCACTTACGAGATTCAATGCCCATAAAAATTGTAAAATACTTTCCTTTTGAAAATAGAACATTAGAATATCTAAATTTAGACTCTCATCTATATCTTACACTAATAATAAACAAATGCAGTTCAGTTTAAATAAAGCTTTGGAGGTAAACCTGATCATAAAACAATATTGTATTTAGAGGTGTATTGGTTCAAAAATTGTTTCCAAAGACCTTCTGGTGAAATGTATAAATTAAATAAAACAGGTGATAAAGAACACCCTTGTCACATCTCGTGTTATTTCAAAAATTCTAATTTTAGTTGAAATTAACTCCTTTATATCTCAATACTTCCCATAATTTTTGAAACTTTGGACTTGGTCCTAAAATTTCAGAGTTAATTTAAACTTAGTTTTTGCTTCCCTTATAAAATTTTATTTTTGGCAGTTAGCAGGTTTACACTCTAAGCCGACGAAATATTTCTAAAAAAACTTTTTCATTATAATTCCCAGTTTGCCTGAAACGGCTTTACAATGTTTCTCTTTTGCACCACGAACAGAGACGTTTCAAAACAAACACTTACGTCAGTTTACCATGTTTCTTACGACATTTGAATGTGATTACATGAAACAAATCTTTTATCCCCGTATGGCATGGACTACTTCCGAGAGCATTTTATGCTACCAATCCCATTTTCTAATCATAAATGTAATCCGCTCAAAACTGGTTAGGAGCACTCATCTCGAATGTTCCATTGTTTCAAGAAGACGATAGTCGTTAAATTTATAGCGTCTTTATCTCTTCGCATGGTGCCATCACAGCACCGAACTGTTTAAAGACGACCGAGCGGGGAGAGCAGGCTTTCAGAAATGGCGAAGTAATCTCCCTTCCAGCACTAATCATGGACCTCACAATTTAGTAATAAAATGCGCTGAATGAGTGGACGACTCAAGTCCGGATAAGGAATGTTTACAGTGTCTTGGCACTTAACGAGTAAGTAACATCCATTCGCGACTTCCAAGGATAAAGAAGAGCGCCGAATTTGACGACTCTGTTTTCAATGGATGTCAAAACGAAGTACAACAAAGCCAAATTATACAACGCTCGAAGATTCCCAATTACTTACTTATAAATGGCTTTTAGAGAACCCAGAGTTTCCGTAGAAGAGGGTAAAATCGATCAAAATTTTGCAATTTTTTAATGATATTGAGGTTATGCAATGGAGCGAAGTTCCTCAGAAAATAGCATTTTGTCGTCATATCCTTCACTTCTGAAGACACGTTACAAGAATTGAATTACAATATATAAAAAACTGTTTTTTTATTTGACTTGTGATCGAAGTTACCTGCTTAAATAGGGTAAAGTCGATTACCATTGAATTTTTAGTTTAAGATCGATTTTAAAATATTTCAGAGTAAAGTCGATCACTGTTTATGTTTTTGAAAAACAAATTAAGTGTATTACATATATTTTATTTGTTATAAGGGGTGTAAAAACAATAATAATATTCAATATCTGCCTATAGCATTATATAGTGTATCTTTTGTTACTGTGATCATACTATTCGATACAATTAGGCCTACAGGTCTCCACTGTACAATCGTGACTTAATTGCCAACTTATAAGACATAAAAACACATTTTAATACTTCACATACCAACAAACAATGATTTAAGAATTCAAAATTTACATTGAAATACCATCCTTCAATTATAATCTAAAATGCAATTCAACATTGCTTAGGTTTATATCAGATGTTGTTTGAAATCTTCCCTCCTCATGTCACTTTAGAAACTTATGCAAGAAATTCACCATAATTTCGTCTTCCTCTTTCCCCACCATCCCATCAATATAAGCTATACTATGACACTTTTCTGTTTATAAGTGTTAGTTGGAGATATTTCGGTGAACAATTTATTCTTCCAGCTGGTCCTATCTGTTTCGAGTACGTCGATAGCATGATCGACTTAACCCTACAAAGGTACATGTTTTCTTAAAATAATAAGTTTCAATAGTAACATTTACGAACTGCAAAACTATTATTTCAGGATACAATCTCAAAGAAAAATACTTACGTATACTTCCTGTCTTCTTTCACTGCTGACGATAATTTAGAGTTTGTAAGACTTTGTTTTCATTTAAGAGAAAAAGTTGAAAATAACAATTTTCACTTCAACGGTAATTACACAGTGTTCCCATTGTTGGCATTCGCAGGCTTTTTGTTGACCTTCTCGCTTACATTTACAACGTAAGGCAATGAGTCAGCATAACAAAATTTTAACAAGTAACTGAGAAAATATATAATTTTCAATAAAAATCGCAAATGATCGATTTTACACCCACTGATTGACTGTATCTACTTCTACGGTTCATTGCCGCCTTCACGAAAGCCCGCCATCGGTCCCTATCATGAGCAAGATTAATCCAGTCTCTACCATCATATCCCACCTCCCTCAATTCTATTTTAATATTATCCTCCCATCTACGTCTCGACCTCTCCAAAGACATTTTTCCCTCCCAACTAACACTGTATTATTATTTCGTTTTATTTAGGAATTATTTGTCAATAAGTTTATTACGCACAATATACTTAACTTTATTTCAATCGGTAATTATGTATGGAATTATAGGATGGGGTAGCTTATTTAAAACAATTTTAATCTACTTTATTTATTACAGAAGAAAATAATCAAAATAATTTCTTAATAAACCTATCGATTTTCCATCTCAAAAATTTGCTTTTAGACTTTAATGTTCTTAAAATAAGACAAATTTATTATATTGTATTAATAAAATTCATACATAAAAATCGAAATAATTCTGAATTGTATTCTCATAGTTATGAAACAAAAGGTATGAATTATTTAAGATTGTTTGAACCAAAATGCAACACTGCTACAGTATTTAATCGTAGTAGTAATTTAGGCCCAAGAATATATAACAAATATATATTTAAATATTCTAATCTTGTCAATTCTAACAGTTCTAGTATTAAATTTAAAAAGTTATGTATAGATTTTATAAATAATTAAAAATTGTAAATTTAAATTTATATACGAGTACGAATATAAATATACGAGTACGAGTTCTACTCTTTCAGAGGTGAGCTAAAGTTTTATCTGTTTATATTATATTTTATGTTATAATTATTAACAAATAAACAAGTAAATAAAAATAAATATGCATTTCTGAATTCGCTCATACATGCTACATGCCCTGCCCATCTCAAACGTCTGGATTTAATGTTTGTAATTGTCAGGTGAAGAATACAATGCGTGCAGTTCTGCGTTGTGTAACTTCCTTATTCTCCTGTAACTATATCCCTCTTAGCCCCAAATATTTCCTAAGAACCTTATTCTCAAAAACCCTTTATCTCTGTTCCTCTCTCAAAGTGAGAGTCCAAGTTTCACAACCATACAGAACAACCGGTGATATAACTGTTTTATAAATTCTAACTTTCAGATTTTTTGACAGCAGACTGGATGACAAAAGCTTCTTAACTGAATAATAACAGGCATTTCCCATATTTATTTTGCGTTTAATTTCCTCCCTAGTGTCATTTATATTTGTTACTGTTATTGTGGTATAGAGAAGTACATATACAGGGACATCATTTTATTTTTACTTGCATTTTTATTGTACCTACATTTCTGAATGTACTTCACTCTCACCCCTTCACTAATGTCCTTGCTCCCGTCAGACACACAAACTTACGGCCGCTGTTGCATTTGAAGTCTTCAAGCAGTGAAGTAAACACTGCAGTGTATAGTGTGTTTCAGAAATATAGTTGCGTTTTCTATAGAAGAAAGAACCTATATTAATAATATCGTACTAAAAATTATATTCAAGAAACGATAAATTAAATTTCAGAGAATATGCTTCAAACTGTTTTTAATAATATGCGTAAAGAATTGAAGCCTTCATTGTAATGAACGGCAATCATTTTCAGCAACTTGTTTAAAAATTCAGATTAGCTTATTTTGAATTGAGGTGGCTAGAAGCAAAGGAATGCTAGTGACATTTGTAATAACATGAGTTAAGTGCATCCAGTGTAAGCTAAAGTATCTAAAATTTTAGTGGCAAAGGGATATTTTAATCGCATCACACATTAAAATTTAAATAAAAATTTCACCGATTTTACGAAAGCTTAAATATTTAAACCCCATTTTCTCAAAAGTAACTTAAGTGCACTTACAGCCCTTTACTTATGACCTCCTCAATTTAAATGCACTCTCTATATTGTATGTTAACACCAATAATTAATATGCTAAATAAAGTAGACATTACATGACGAATTAGCCGCCTGAAAAGTTGAGTTTTTTTTTTTTTTTAAATGTTACTACTCTACTGTATTTTGATAAATTCCGTAAAAGTGATAATCAAACTGAAAATCGTAATATCGTATTTCCCTACAACATAAATGGATACACTACTTTTCTCTCCTCCTATACCTAGTAAAATGATTTGTTTACATATTGCACTAGTAACATCAAGCTCCTGTAATGGAAGGGGGCAACAGTGTTCCCGAGTATAGCCAGGTTAATGTTAAAAATGTTGGTAAAAATAAAGTGATGTCCCTGTATTTCCGTGCAGGAATTCTGCGTTATCATATTATGCATAAATAATCACTTAGTGATTTAAGACAGCGGTAATTCCGTCGGATCCCGGCCACTTAGTCACTCGTAATGAGTGCACCCCTGCACAAAGTGTGTTGGACATTGTGCCACTGTCACACATCTGTGACACAGTGTATGAGAGTTGGCCACTAAAGGGAAACTAAGAGGTGGAACTTAAACTGAGAGTATTCAATCCGGCATCGGAACTGGAATCCGGTGTGGCTTAGTGGATAAAGCGTCACGTAAAGCTGAAAACCCGGGTTCGACTCCCGGTGCCGGGGACAATTTTTCTCCGTTCCACCCATTGTTCATCATTTGTTACTGTTCCTCCGAGGTATTTTAGTTTTTTCACCTTTTCAAAAGATAAATTTCCAGTTTTTGTGTTGCTATTTCGTACTTGTTCTGGTTATAGTAGCCTTCGAAATAAAACATTCTTGAGTTACTGACAACGAAATTTTCTGTCGCCATACTCAGAAACTGACAGACTGAAAGACTGACACAATGATTGTCAATCTATTTTCCAATACCCGAACGCATTTCGCCAAATACCTTACAGAAGTTATCCCTAATTCCATCGACGCTAAATAACCTAATAGTTGATACAGCATCATTATTTATGAAGATTTTGAATTACGAATATACAGATTGAATCGTAAGTAATGTCATTCATTTCAGGAGGTTATTCGTTTAGATATTTGAAAGGTTAATACAATTTTTCTCGTTTTTCCTTCCTTTTCGAGATACTAGTAATATGCGTTACAAGAGCGGTATGTTGAAGTTTTCATGTTCGAGGAAAAGTTTGAAAAAGCGAAACGTAGTTGAGCTTTTGTAATTTCCGAGAATTTAAAGAAAACATACCGCTCGTGTATCATACATTATTTTGTGCGAAGATCGTTGATTACATACCTGAAAGACGAATTTCTAATTAGTTGCAATGAAATCTCCATCTTGGTTTCTGTTCAATGACGGCAAATTTGGAAAACAAAAATATCTATCTTCAATATTGTTGCTTTAAAATGTTTTCTGTGTTTACTATACTCCAGCAGGCCGTGATATACGTCTGTCTTTTTCCCCCAGTCTATAAATACGAACTTAAAACAAACGGTAAGGTTATGTAATGATTTATTTTCCATTTTAATATTTTAACAATATTAGACTATTTATATAACATATTGCAGTAATAACATCGGCAAGTTTAATTTTGCCGGTCTTGTTGATTTTTTAACTGCTTCCTTAATGTTACTTGCATCACGAATGCAGTAACTTTAGTGGAGTTATAGAGTTTACTTAATTTTTGCAAATATTTAAAAACAATAATTAACAGTGCAAGTCCACACCTGTGGAGTAACGGTCAGCGCATCTGGCCGCGAAACCAGGTGGCCCGGGTTCGAATCCCGGTCGGGGCAAGTTACCTGGTTGAGGTTTTTTCCGGGATTTTCCTTCAACCCAATACGAGCAAATGCTGGGTAACTTTCGGTGCTGGACCCCGGACTCATTTCACCGGCATTATCACCTTCATATCATTCAGACGCTAAATAACCTAGATGTTGACACAGCGTCGTAAAATAGCCCAATAAAATAAGAACAGTGCAATTTAGGTGAAATTGCAGTGGTAAGTTTCCAGTTTATAATTATTACTGTATTGAACGTCTCTAAAAATAATATGTTAAAAGCCTAAAGCAGTAAAATCAATATGTCACTTGAGCGGTAAGAAGAGGGAAATTGTTATGTGTGTTAGGTTGGGAATGGAATTTTTTACTTTCAGCGGATTGGTTTTGTGCGGAAACCAAGCAAATACGCACGATATCGCACAAAAATTGTTTTATATGAAACATTTCATAGCGTGTTTTGGGAAAACTATTGATTTAATTCCCAATATCGTCGTTCAATTTAAGAGAGCAGTGTATTACAATAATAGGTTATTGAAAGAATTTTAGTTTTGTCATTTAAATGTGTACAGAAAATTACCTGAACAAATGTAACTTTTCGTTGTGAAAAGGAATTTTGAAGTATCTTTCTCTCTCAAATGTGTAGTGGACAACATTTTAATGGTCGTAGATAATAAAGAAATATTGAATCGTAAGACTTTGGTCTGCTAAGGTACTCTTTTCCTTTTTTCGATTTAGTTTATCGCGCTCCTTGCAGGTCATAAAAATTTCCGCCCAGCCCTGGCTACACTGCACAGAACACACTTGTTGTGTCTTCTCTATGGCACAGTAAACGTTAACTCCACCTCCATGTAGAAATGAACACACTCTCAAAAATATGTTTCCAGTTTTATCCTTACGTGTGGCTTGTACGAAGTGGTGCATTAAGACACATCTGTACGTATTTCTATTTTAGCTTCCATATGTGTCAGAAAACAATGACAATTCTTTCGTGTCATAAGATCGTTTGCCCACTGTTGTAGACAATTTCCCGAAGAGTAGCGATAAATTATTGACACAAAAGCATCTTCTCCTTTTTCTCATCTTCTCCTCCTCTTTTATCTTCTTTTTCTTTATTTTTCCCCTTCCCTTTCTCACAATTTATTTCTTTTTCCTTTCTTTCTGACTCACCTTATCTTTCTATTCCTCATGTCCTCTTCTCTTTTCCTTTTCCTCACCATCATCCTTTACCCTTTTCTCTCCAACTCATTCTCTTCCTTTTCCCTCTTTTCCTCATATTTTTTTCTTTAATCTTTCTTTTCTTCCTCGTCTTCGTAAGGTGAGAAGAGTCAAGATAAAACGAGGATGGTCAAGGTAAGGTGAGAAAAAATCATGAGGAGAAAAAGTCAAGGTGAGGTGAGAAAAATTCAAAGTGAGGTGAGGAAAATCAAGGTAAGGTAAGGTGAAGAAATTCAATGTTATTTAACGACGCTGTATCAACTACTGGGTTGTTTAGAGTCATTGAGATTGGTGATAGCGAGATTGTATTTAGTGTGATGAGGCCGAGGATTCACCACAGATCACCTGAAAGTCGCCTTGCGGTTGGGAAAATCTGTGAAAAAACCAGGGAATTTATTTATTTATTTATTTATTTATTTATTTATTTATTTATTTATTTATTTATCTACCTACCTATCTATCTATTTATTCATTTATTCATTTATTTATTTATTTATTTATATTCATTTATTTATTTATTTATCTATTCATTTATTCATTTATTTATTTATTTATTCATTTATTTATCTATTTATTTATCTATTTCTTTATCTATCTATCTATCTATCCATCTGTCTATCTATCTATCTATCTATCTATCTATCTATCTATCTATCTATCTATCTATCTACCTATCTATCTATCTATCTATCTATCTATCTATCTATCTATCTATCTATCTATCTATCTATCTATCTATCTATCTATCTATCTATCTATCTATCTATCTATCTATCTATCTATCTATCTATCTATCTATCTATCTATCTATCTATCTATTCTATCTTTATTTATTTATTTATATTCATTTATTTATTTATCTATTTATCTACTTATCTATTTATCTAGTCATTTATTCATCTATTCATCTATCTATCTATCTATCTATCTATTCATCTATTCATCTATTCATCTATTCATTTATTTATTTATTTATGTATTTATTTATTTATTTATTTATTTATTTATTTATTTATTTATCTATTTATTTATTTATTTATTTATTTATTTATTTATTTATTTATTTATTTATTTATTTATTTATCTATTTATTTATTTATTTATTCTTTTAAGAAATAAGACTTCCACTAAGAAAATTAAAAAAAAATTAATAAATAAATTTATGGGAAAATACTGAAATTTACAATATGTGATTATGATACTTGAAAATTCAGTAAAAATTTCAACTGTGTAGCTAAAAATTTGTGAATTTTAGAAATTTTAGTAGCGCATTGCCTTAAGGTACCGTTAAGGAAAGATAAGGTAAAATAAGGGAATTCAAGGTTAGCTAAATGAAAAAAGGAAGTTCGAGTAAGAAAAGATAAGGTCGGTTGAGAGGAGTCAAAGTGAAGTAAGAAGATACCAGGTAAGATAAGGTAAAATTATAGAATTTGAAGTAGACAAAGCTAAGGTGAGGTAAGATGAGATGAGAAAATGGATTGTTAGATAAAGGTAAGTCAAGAGAAGGTAAGATATATAAATGCAAAGTACGAAAAAAAAGTTGAGGTAAATTAAAGAAAGACCAGATGAGGTAAAGAGTGAAAACATAAGACTATATAAGTAACGGAAAGTTATGGTAAGATAGAGAATGCTGTTAACATAATTCTACGGGACATCCAGGGTAATGTTAGGAGAACATGTCCGCAATTTCCTCCCCCTTAGCGTTATTGCGAGAGCTCATTCTTGAGTGCACGCTCATCGCCCGACGCTCAACAAGAGCAACGGAGTCAACAACGGATAAGAAAGGAAAAATGCTTGAGAGTGATAGAAATAATAAGAGATATAGCCTATAGCATGCAGGCCGTGTTTCGTAGATAGGAAAGGGTTGATTTGCGAAAGGCTTACGTCACGTATTTAACATTATCTGAGAGCCGTAAAGTAACTTCCATTATAAATTTCCCTTGGTGCGGGCTTTATTTTGCGCCCATCCCGAACACAACTTCTATATTCAATTCACAGGTCCGACTGTAAATCGTACCATCTCTGCATTCCGTTCCAATGGAAGTTCATTTTTAAAAGTTGAAAAAAGTTGGAACGTTTGTACTCGTACGTAAGATCGGATCGAGTGGCTATAAATTCCGGGGAGCTATTTTTAAAAGCCTGCACAGTGTAGTATCTCGAAACTCCAGGCTTTAAATCCACAAGTTAAACACTGTCTTAGAGAGTTATCAAAACCACTCCTGCTAAGCATTCATTACAGCCCGTTGAAGCTGGAGAACTACTTCCTTCACTCGTTTGTGGAGTGTTTCTTATGCGTATTATCATTATTATAATTTTTATTATTATTATTATTATTATTATTATTATTGTACCATCTCAACATTACGCTAGATGACAGTAGTGTTTTATGATTATGTTTTCTTGTTACCGGTATCAGTTGTGCCAACTATGGAATCATCATTGAACTCTGTGGACTGTTACTAGTCAAGAAGGCATTGTTGATTCAGTTTCATTTTTATTAAAATGCAACATTCCACTTCAATTATCCGAATCCCAGTAATCAACGTCACTTGACAGATGATTTTCAATAAATCTTAATATTAAACAATCTCTGATACGTGACTATCCATAATATCATATAGCAGAAGCCATAACATAACCTAACTAATATACTGTACACAAGTGTTAGAAAAGTTTTAATTAACGACGATGACATAAAAAATAAACATGAATAATTTTAAAAGGAATAATTATTGAATGTACAATTTTCAAATTTGAATGTGGTTGGTGGTTCAATTGATGTTATATTGGACGTGTGCGTAATAGAAGTGAACTCGTTGATTTAGGCCTACATGGTGTATTCAACTTATTCAGGATTTCCGAATGAATAATTTTAAAAGGAATAATTATTGAATGTACAATTTTCAAATTTGAATGTGGTTGGTAGTTCAATTGATGTTATATTGGACGTGTGCGTAATAGAAGTGGAACTCGTTGATTTAGGCCTACATGGTGTATTCAACTTATTCAGGATTTCTGAATGGTGCTCTTCATTTATTTGTAAATCGGATTTCAGAAGATGCATAGGTATGATCAGTGATTTTTATTAATTCTTGTTCTTGAATGCCAATGCGAGTCATATTTGAAACTGCTGTGCATCGACTGGAGTGATTTGTAATTTTATATATATATTTTTTTTTTTTTGACGTCCAGATCAGCGCAGTTTCAAATGTTGGCAAACAAAGAAACAAATGCTAGGGACGCGATAAAATTAAACAAATGCTAGATAAAATTAAACAAATGCTAGGGACGCGATAAAATTGTGCGATAAGCAGCCATGATTGGTTGAAATACGTCCTTTCGTACCGTTTTATTGGTCAAAAGTAGTATGACGTAGTAAGAGTGTAATAGTCTAAATAACTACATCTCTGTGGCTGATTGAAGGTTCATTGCAGAGGTAAAATGTCTTAGGCAAGACGTTCAAGCGTGTAATATTGTCGGGCATAGTTGAGGATATTTTAACTAATATTTTCACTGTGAGTATAGACAACATTACATATACATTGTGTAAAATAAACCTAAAAATGACAAAAAAAACAGTGCACTGCAATTATATCAAAAGGCACTAAATTGTGTTGAACATAATCTAAAGGAACCAATACCATCAAAATCTGAAAATTATTAGGATATTAACTCGACGTTATGGATTTATGTAGTCTACCATGATGTTCAGTGCCAACATCACAATTAATAAATTAAATAATCTACATTTCAGGGAATTTCTAGAAAAATACATACAAAATTAGTGGGTTTTCAGTTATGAGCGACATGCAATATCCTAATCAAACATGAAAAAATATCAGATAATAGGAATATCTTGTACTACATCACGCACCAATTACGTCATGTGTTATCTCATTTCAAGTTACATCCGCATATGTTCGAGTTAAGTAACTTACTGCACGTTATTATTCACTGCAAAGATCACGACGAAAATTAACATCACGGCTCAAACATGTGTTTACTAGTATAGCTTCAGAATGTATCACGAACACGCAAAGACCTGTTTGTTTATATCCTGGAACATCACCTTTTTTCAATATAAAATCATTTCGAAGCCTAATCATCATCATCCGATACATTTTTTTTTTTTTTTATGTTTGGAAGTAAATAAGAAAAGACAAAGTATATGATTATGTCTCGTGAAGAATATTGTACCAAATGGAAATATAAAAATTATTTATCCTTCGAAAGATCAAATGTCTTGACGAAACAAATATAAATGACACTCAGGAAATTAAACGGAATCAAATACAAATGGCTGTTTTCTAGTCTTATCATCCAGTCTGCTGTCCAAAAATCTGAAAGTTAGAATTTATAAAACAGTTATTTTACCGCTTCTTCAGTATGGTTGTGAAACTTGGACTCTCACTCTGAGAGAGGAACATAGGTTAAGGGTGTTTGAGAATAAGGTGCTTAGGAAAAATATTTATAAGCCTGAAGTCAGGAGAATGGAGAAAGTTACACAACACAGAACACGCATTCTATTCTTCACCTGACATAATTAGTTAAATCCAGACGTTTGAGATGGGCATGTATACCCGGAATGTTTTTTTTTTAGACTTCAGGGAAAAAGACTTTAGGAAGGCTAGATGGGAGGATAATATTAAAATGGATTTGAGGGAGGTGGGGTAATGATAGAGACTGGATTAATCTTGCATAGGGACCCTGGCGGGCTTATGATAACCTTCGGGTTCCTTAAAAGCCATTTTAAGTAAGTAGTATATTCAAGGTTACCTCACCGTACAGGCTGAACCGTAATTAAGGTAATTAGTTTCAGGGGGTTATTTTTTAAATATTTCTAACATAAAAGTTTAATACTATCTTGTTCGTTTTGTTTCCTATTCGAGATAATTGTTTTATATGAAATATTTGATATCGTGTTTCGGGAAAGCCGTTGATTTAATACCCAATATGCTCATTAAATTTAAGAGAGCAGGGTATTATGATAAATGATTTAAAGAATTTTAGTTTTGTCCTTTAAATGTGCATAAACTTGATCCAAACAAATGTAACATTGTAAAAATTATTTTTCAGAACGAAAATTTACATTCGTCTAGATCAAATTTTTGCGCATTTAAAGGACAAAAGTAAAATTATTTCAATCATTTATTATCATTAAGGAGCGGATTCCTATGTAATTAAATATTATTTTTGCGTGTGATAAAACACAATTAACAAAGTTAAAAATTCCGAACATGAAGTTTCAATAATTTCGAGGGAAAAATTGTTCCGGAGCCGGGTATCGATCCCGGGACCTTTGGTTTAACGTACCAACGCTCTACCACTGAGCTACTCGGCAACTCTAACAGACACCGGTCCAATTTTTCCCTCTATATCCACAGACCTCAAAGTGGGCTGACAACCGTCAAGCAACCAACTTCGAGTGCACACTAACTCCGTGTGACTTAAATTGTGGTTTTACTGTTAACGAACAGTGACGTGTATTATGCAAATCAAGATTTCAGGTATAACTCCTGTAAAGTTGATTTGAATAATTTCGAGGGAAAATTGTTCCGGAGCCGGGTATCGATCCCGGGACCTTTGGTTTAACGTACCAACGCTCTACCACTGAGCTACTCGGCAACTCTAACAGACACCGGTCCAATTATTCAAATCAACTTTACAGGGAGTTATACCTGAAATCTTGATTTGCATAATACACGTCACTGTTCGTTAACAGTAAAGCCACAATTTAAGTCACACGGAGTTAGTTGCACTCGAAGTTGGTTGCTTGACGGTTGTCAGCCCACTTTGAGGTCTGTGGATATAGAGGGAAAAATTGGACCGGTGTCTGTTAGAGTTGCCGAGTAGCTCAGTGGTAGAGCGTTGGTTCCTAAGGTCCCGGAATTAAAATTTTTTTCGAAATTGTTCAAATCAACTTTACAGGTAGTTATACCTGAAATCTTGATTTGCATGAAGTTTCAAGTTTAAAACCCGAATTTTATTTCACATAAAAACACATATTTTCACAAAAAAAAATGTAAATACATATCTTTAGGAAATCTATTATAAACACATAAATCTTGGAGTTCTTTACTTAAATAATTTTTTACAAGAACTTTTAAACATTTTAAAACTAAATCAATTATGTCACTCAGAAGTACGTTATCTTTTTAAGAATTCTTGGTTGCTTCGTGTTTCTAAGCGCTGTGTGGTGTATCCATGATCCATTTTCGTAATAGTATCGCCTCAAGTTCTGAGAACTGCTAGGCAGCATATCAGTGTTATTATTAGAGAATAAATTAACATGGACAAGGAGGAGAGATCTTGCAACACATAATTAGGAATGTTTATTGTTGCTGAAGATGATTTCATTCCACGCTTTGTTTGTGAAACACAACAGATAAGAGCTCGGGTATGAACATTATTTAATTTAAACAAATCTCTCTCCTCTCGCTCATGTCCATCAAGGAAGGCAATACGTCTTGTTGTGATTCCCTGTTATCCGGCTTCGTCAAGATATACTGAAAGATGGTTGTTTAAAAAACGATTTGGCTTTCCTATTAGCAAATCTATGGACACCATAAAAAAATTCGAAACATCCAAAAAAAAACCTGTCGTCTGAAACAGGGAGGTGCGTGCCGTGAAAATTAAACTAGACTCATTACCAGGTTCAGAAGCACAATTACTAAGGAACAAATGCAATAATGTGTTTGGGAAAAACAGTGGATACAAAAAAATGTGTAAAGCTGCTCAAGTATTGGAGGGTGTGCCTGTAGGTGAAATTGACGGTGTATGTGTGTGTGACATTCCTCTCTTTAAATATGCACGTCTGACGTCCTGTGATGTGGAAAGATCGTTTTCACAGTATAAGTCGTTGTTCAGAGATAATCGGCATGCATTTGTGACAGAGAATTTGAGATGAAATTTGTTGTTCACTGCAATTCTCGGCCAACTACTAGCACTCAAGTGTGGTTGGTGAGTACCTAAAAACATTTTTTTTCCAAGGTATGTAAGGTATTTGTCATATTTATAAAAAAAATTTTTAGCAAATATTTTCGTACTTTTTAGCACATAAAAATAAATATATTTAAATTTTTAGCACATAAAAATCCACTCCCTAATTATCATAATACTCTGCTCTCTTAAATTAACTGATCATCTTGGGAATTAAATGAATGGCTTTCCCAAAACGTGTTATGAAATAAGTAATATAAAACCATTTTTATCTCAGAAAGGAAGTAAAATTGTGTTTGACTTCTCTGTTTGAAATATCTCAAAGAATAACACCTTGAATTTAATGGCATTACTTACGGATCACCCTGTACCATATTTTCATTTCCTAAGTGACCAGAGCTATTGGTTAAAATACAGTATCAATAAAATCGTTATTGTTATACATACCTCGTATTCGGTACTGTAACAGATGTAAGTCTAAGATTTTGTTCCGTGAAGTATTTCCTTATTCCATCACGTGCAGTCCTCGAGCGCTAATGTCCGTTTGTATGGAATTAATTTCATTTGTAAGTTGCCCTGTACCCCATGCCACTACACACCGACACAAACCTAGCGAAACGCTTCACGTGAATAAACATCACCGTTTCGAATAATCACATTAATTGAAAACCGACAACATTTAAGTAACTTTCCAATAGTAACTTAATTCACAGCCACCATTGCTATCAAGCCTTCATGTCGTACTGGAATACGTTTAGAAATTCGGTTCGGTTACGTTCTGTTCAGAAGCTTCTATAGCAAAGAGTCGCGTACGATATACCAGGGATAAAGTGCATTTAGTTTCAGTGCAAGCTATACGGTCATCCACATATGAGCCGTTCAGAGCAGAAGTGGTGTAAGTCAAAGATGGGTAATGAAGTTAAAGTAAACATTCTGTAAAATACAGTGCAAAGTAGCTATTAATATTCAATTTATTTAAACTATTAGTAGTCAGTGGATAGCAAGAGGACATATTAATTGCTATTTTGACTTACGCCACTTTTGCTCTGAACGGCTCAATTGTAGAATGGCTGTATGTATGTATGTATATGTATTTATTTATTTTTTATTGGGTTATTTTACGGCGCTGTATCAACATCTAGGTTATTTAGCGTCTGAATGATGTGAAGGTGATAATGCCGGTGAAATGAGTCCGGGGTCCAGCACCGAAAGTTACCCAGCATTGGGTTGAGGGAAAACCCCGGGAAAAACCTCAACCAGGTAACTTGCCCCAACCGGGATTCGAACCCGGGTCACCTGGTTTCGCGGCCAGACGCGCTGACCGTTACTCCACAGGTGTGGACTGTATGTATGTATGTATGTATGTATATGTATTTATTTATTTTTATTGGGTTATTTTACGACGCTGTATCAACATCTAGGTTATTTAGCGTCTGAATGATATGAAGGTGATAATGCCGGTGAAATGAGTCCGGGGTCCAGCACCGAAAGTTACCCAGCATTGGTTTGAGGGAAAACCCCGGGAAAAACCTCAACCAGGTAACTTGCCCCGACCGGGATTCGAACCCGGGCCACCTGGTTTCGCGGCCAGACGCGCTGACCGTTACTCCACAGGTGTGGACTGTATGTATGTATGTATGTATGTATTTATTTATTTTTTATTGGGTTATTTTACGACGCTGTATCAACATCTAGGTTATTTAGCGTCTGAATGATATGAAGGTGATAATGCCGGTGAAATGAGTCCGGGGTCCAGCACCGAAAGTTGCCCAGCATTGGGTTGAGGGAAAACCCCGGGAAAAACCTCAACCAGGTAACTTGTCCCGACCGGGATTCGAACCCGGGCCACCTGGTTTCGCGGCCAGATGCGCTGACCGTTACTCCACAGGTATGGACTGTATGTATGTATGTATGTATGTATGTATGTATGTATGTATGTATGTATGTACCAAAAATAATCCCTTACCATAGCCCATTATCTTACATAGTAATGCACAGAATGCTTGGCGAATTTTTTAATAATAAATTTTAATTATTTCTGCGTGTTGTGGAATGGTGTAACGTTTCATGATTATTTGTTATCAACAACTCTAACCATCGGAAAAATATGACTGCTATAGCTTCACAAACATGGCAGCTGTTACATGTTAATAGTAATATACGTTACAAGAGCGGTATGTTGACGTTTTCCGAGAACATGAAAACAATCATACCGCTCGTGTATCGTACATTATTTTGTGCGAAGATCGTTTATTACATACCTGAAAGACGAATTTCTAATTAGTTACCATGAAATCTCCATGTTGGTTTCTGTTTAATGACGGCAACTTCGGAAAACCAAAATATCTTTCTTCAACATTGTTGCTATAAAATGTTTTCTGTGTTTACTATACTCCAGCAGGCCGTGATATACGTCTGTCTTTTTTTCCCCAGTCTATAAATGCGAACTTAAAACAAACGGTAAGGTTATGTAATGATTTATTTTTCATTTTAATATTTTAACAATATTATTTATATAACATATTGCAGTAATAACATCGGCATCTGGAATCTTGTTGATTTTTTTCACGGCTTCCTTAATGTTACTTGTATCAGGAATGCAATAAGTTTCGTGGAGTAGTAGACTTTACTTAATTTTTGCAAATATTTAAAAACAATAATTAACATTGCAATTTAGGTGAAATTCCAGTGGTAAGTTTCCAATTTATAATTATTACTATGTTAAACGTCTCTAAAAATAATATGTTAAAAGCCTAAAGCAGTAAAATGAATGTCGCGCTTAAGCGGTAAGAAGAGGGAAATTGTTATGTGTGTTACGTTGGGAATACTGAATGTGGTATTTCACACTTACCGCGTATTGGTTCTGTGCGGAAAACAAGCAAATACGCACGATCTCGCACAAAAGTTATTGAAAGACCCTTTACTTGATAAGCTGACGAAGCAGCTATAAACTTACAAGAAAAAGGAAGACTAGAAGGAATACAGTATATGAAATAGTGCAACTATGATAGTTTAATAATATTAGCTTACTACACAGTCAAACACATACACCTATCAGAGGAGAAGCAAAGTTTACTTACTTACTTACAAATGGCTTTTAAGGAACCCGAAGGTTCATTGCCGCCCTCACATAAGCCCGCCAGCGGTCCCTATCCTGTGCAAGATTAATCCAGTCTCTATCATCATATAACACCTCCCTCAAATCCATTTTAATATTATCCTCCCATCTACGTCTCGGCCTCCCTAAAGGTCTTTTTCCCTCCGGTCTCCCAACTAACACACTATATGCATTTCTGGATTCGCCCATACGTGCTACATGCCCTGCCCATCTCAAACGTGTGGATTTAATGTTCCTAATTATGTCAGGTGAAGAATACAATGCGTGCAGTTCTGTGTTGTGTAACTTTCTCCATTCTCCTGTAACTTCATCCCGCTTAGCCCCAAATATTTTCCTTAGCACCTTATTGTCAAACACCCTGAACCTATGTTCCTCTCTCAGAGTGAGAGTCCAAGTTTCACAACCATACAGAAGAACCGGTAATATAACTGTTTTATAAATTCTAACTTTCAGATTTTTCGACAGCAGACTGGATGATAAGAGCTTCTCAACCGAATAATAACACGCATTTCCCATATTTATTCTGCGTTTAATTTCCTCCCGAGTGTCATTTATATTTGTTACTGTTGCTCCAAGATATTTGAATTTTTCCACCTCTTCGAAGGATAAATCTCAGTGAAACATACAGCAGAGTCCGTATAGGTCAGTTTCTATCTGATGCTTTTCCAATTCACTGCGGGCTAAAGCAGGGAGATGCACTATCACCTTTACTTTTTAACTTCGCTCTAGAATATGCCATTAGGAAAGTTCAGGATAACAGGCAGGGTTTGGAATTGAACGGGTTACATCAGCTTCTTGTCTATGCGGATGACGTGAATATGTTAGGAGAAAATACACAAACGATTAGGGAAAACACGGAAATTTTACTTGAAGCAAGTAGAGCGATCGGTTTGGAAGTAAATTCCGAAAAGACAAAGTATATGATTATGTCTCGTGACCAGAATATTGTACGAAATGGAAATATAAAAATTGGAGAAGCAAAGTTTACACTCATAAAAGAGAAATATAACACACTTGCATAATTGAATTTCTTTTCCTTTTAATCAATCTCTCAAACTTAAATTCTTTTAATTAAGTTTAAAGTTGTTCCCGTTTTATGAGAATCAACATCCCATGCCGATGAAGCTAAAAGCGAATAGCACTCGCCGTACCGCTGGCACACACAGACTGCATTGCAACGAAGCGCTCCTTTCAGCAAATGGAACAATAAAATAATAGTCCGTAATGTCGGTTGACGAACTAGAGCGGCTGCTTTGTTGTTATTGCATGCATATACTACCAGGGTCGAGGGGTTGAAAACATTGTTAAAATTGAGGTTTATTCCCCACTCTCTGCAAATCTAGCCCTCCTCATACTCCCTTCAGCCTGCATATCGTAGCTGCAACAGTAAATGCAATGCTATGCTATTGATTGCTGGATGGGATAAAAGGACAACTTTGTAAATCAATTATATTTACAACAGAGCTCAATTGAATAATGATATCCGGCTGGAGTCTGGGAGAGTACGATGGAGTGGCAAAATCACAACTTTAATATTCGATGAAGTGCGCTTGACTAGACCTTGCCATTCAGTCGTGGCAGTTGGGGATGTGGCCATTACGTTTATTTTTTCATCTGATTTCC
The DNA here is from genome assembly GCA_025594305.2 of Periplaneta americana. NCBI lineage: Eukaryota > Metazoa > Arthropoda > Insecta > Blattodea > Blattidae > Periplaneta > Periplaneta americana. The sequence continues at coordinate 17,195,620 of JAJSOF020000035.1, forward strand.
ACTTCACTTAACTGTTTCTGTTAAGGCTCTTCACAGAATATAATAGACAAAGATCAAACTTTAGTAATACGTCATCTTTTATTCACTGATTATTAGAGACAATGCTAGCATTCACAAAAACCTGACTGCGCATAACCTGGCTGTAAAAAGTACAATTAATAAACAGACATAGCATCTTGGGGACCGATAAGTTAAGTTGACTGCAACACGGAGTATACACTGAGGCTTCGCTGCTAGTGGCAGAAGATGGAGGTATACAGAAACAAAAATTCAAGGAGCGTTGTTTTCTGCTAAATGTGTGTTGACCTTGCAGTTCAGAATCAGACACGGATCTTTGAGTTTTAATATTATACAACTACTGTATATTGGTCTCTAATGAACATAAGCACTGCTTGCAATGAACAATGGGATACATAACATTTATAGAAAATTAAATAATATATCTATTAAAAATGAAAAAAAAACCTAAGTACAGGGTCCGGCGGAAACAATAAAGGTATTTATGCTCGACCATGCTGAAATGTAGTAATTATACACCTGGTAGCAGTCCTTTAATGCATGTCATTAAAGTACACCTACTCATTAAAGGTCAGGTCTTTCAGCCAATGACGACTCAGGTTACAACTGTTCAGCCAATGACAGGTCAGCTTTCTACCGTTATAAAACCGCAAGTATCGATTATTCTCGGATATGCAATCGAAAGAGAATTGGCGAAAAGTCACGGAGGCTGGAAATCCAATACTGTAGCAGAAGGTTATGTTCTGTTACTATAATAATTAGCGTTAATTGTAAATAATATTCAAATAAATTCAATTTGTCATCTCGTTTTTCAATGTCTAATTTAATTTCAATGTTATCTCTGTAGGTTCTTATGGCCTAGCAAGGTCAATGTGGACATCTGTTCCTCGGAAAAAATCAATACTTTCGCGTCTGCGCACATCTCACAACATACGGGACATTGCTCCAGGTCAGATACAATAAAATTAATAATATCAAGTTAGAAATATGGTCGAGCATAAAAAGTCGTATGAAACTCGCCTATAAGGTAATTAAGAAGCTCGTATGAAAATTATGAAACTCGCTTGCGCTCGTTTCATAAAATACCCATACTCACTTCTTAATTACCTTCATTATAGGCTCGTTGCATAATGTACTATTTATTTTATTTTATGCTCGACCATGCCGAAATGTAGTAATTATACACCTGGTAGCAGACCTTTAATGCACCTCATTAAAGTTCACCTATTCATTATAATTCAGTTGTTCAGCCAATGAGAAATTACCTTTGTACCATTATAAAACCGCAAGTATCGATTATTCTCGGATATGCAATCGAAAGACAATTAGCGAAAAGTCACGGAGGCTGGAAATCCAATACTGTCGCAGAAGGTTATGTTCTGTTACTATAATAATTAGCGTTAATTGTAAATAATATTCAAATAAATTCAATTTGTCATCTCGTTTTTCAATGTCTAATTTAATTTCAATGTTATCTCTGTAGGTTCTTATGGCCTAGCAAGGTCAATGTGGACATCTGTTCCTCGGAAAAAATCAATACTTTCGCGTCTGCGCACATCTCACAACATACGGGACATTGCTCCAGGTCAGATACAATAAAATTAATAATATCAAGTTAGAAATATGGTCGAGCATAAAAAGTCGTATGAAACTCGCCTATATTGGTAATTAAGAAGCTCGTATGAAAATTATGAAACTCGCTTGCGCTCGTTTCATAAAATATCCATACTCACTTCTTAATTACCTTCATTATAGGCTCGTTGCATAATGTACTATTTAAAGTGGCATATGTTTTAAACCCTTATACATATGAAAACTGTAGTGGTACCTACTTAAACTACAAATCTTGGAATCCCATACACACAATTCACTATTTAAATGCGCACCATCACTTTCAACACACTGTTGTAGGCGTCTTCGAAAGTTATTCATACGCGTTGCAGTGTCTCTGGTTGAACCTGTCTTATTGCCTCGCGGATCCTCTCCTTTAATTGTTCCAAGTTTTGAGGCCTGGTGTTGAAAACTATGTCCTTCAGGTAGCCCCACAAGAAGTCAAAGATGTTAGGTCTGGGGACCGAGCTGGCCATGGCACGTCTCCGAAGCGAGAAATTGGGCGCCCTAGGAACAAATTGCGCAGAACTGCCATGCTGATTCGTGTAGTATACTTCGCACGAAAACATGACGACCTTCCCTCATCCCCTTCACCAGTTAACTGCAGGCACGCGCAAGGGATAAACCCTTAGCCGAGTTGCCAATTCTTGAAGTCATTGTGATTTGCGAACGTTTTTCAAACTGTGTTCCGTGAAACCGCGATTTTCAGAAAGATTATATTATCTTTGTAAATATATCTTAATTTTTAATTACTAAAACAAAATTAGTATAAAAATGAACAAACTTATTTTAAAAACACTTTATATTTATATTTTCACTAACATATTTTGCCTAAATAAACAAAAAATGCAGACTTCTATAATAAGTGTTAAATTGTTATGTTATTGAAGTTCCAGAATTTTATACTTAATTAAGAATGTTGCGCTGGTAAAATTTTCTGAAACTGTGATCATTGAATAGTTATAGAATTTATAGTACAAAAGAGTAAAGATAGATTTTATCAGCTTCGCCTTGGGTGATAATTTCCACGAACGCATAAAATCTGTTTACTCTAGTATGCTATACAATATTTTATTCATTACTGGTATGTAAATTTAATTTTAAATTGTAGGGCTTTTCTTTGTACTGTGTTGTTGGCGAAGAAGTTCATATATATTCATTTTACTATTGCTAATATGTTGGTTGTCATGTAGAGTGATTTAAAAACATTTAATTCACTGCTGTAAGTTAGAAAACTTTTAAGCACTACTGTGAATAATGTCATTATTTAGGTTGCTAAGGACGGTGTTGCTGTTGGCGATATCTCTTTCGCGTACTGTTCACATACTGTTCGGCGAAGTAAATCACGTATAAAATCGTCTATCTTACCGAATTCTGTTTTAATTTGTTTATTTTCTCTTTAGTTGGTGAACCGTAATTCTTAATTTCTATGCCCATATATCCAACTCCGCCGGTTGCGTCCGATGTTAAGTGATTAAGATTTATACTTATTAAACTGCCTGAACTTTCGATTACTTTATGGATAGAATTTCTAACGTTAGACACAATTTTAACACTTTGTTTTCTTAGCTACGCTCCTCTGCAAATAAGATATTATGTTCTTCGACGGTGTTATTTGTTGTTCTTGTGTTGATGGTCCTGGATCTTCAGGTGTATCAGGAGGCCTGGCTGCGGATCATCTGCTCCAACACTCATTAATCATGGCCGGAATAAATTAGACATATTGAAGCGCATAAAGGTATAAAACAACACGTCGACAAAGACACTGAGAATGGGTGAAACCCAACAGGTAGAGGCAATGACTACTAGATTTGGCAATGCTGGGCTCTATTGTATTTCTGCCACGCGGCTAGGGGTTGAGTAGAGGATGGGGGTTTATGAGGGATTACCAATTCCAAGAAGAGAGGCCGTCATGTTTCCGAGCCAAGTATATGAGCTGTTGACTCATTCTGCTGAAACCATAGATTTTCATGCTCATGGAGCTCATGGAACTCTGGCACAAAAACAATTTGTAGCATATGCCTGTAACGTTGAGTAACAGCTTCGCCATCTTCATCCTCGAAGAAACACGGCCCGATTATTGTGGAAGAAGACACCACACTGTCACTTTGGGGTCGTGAAGAGGACGCTGATGCAAGACACATGGGTTCTCAGCTGACCTCGTTGCGTCTGTATTATGGAACCTGTTCTAATGAACCACTCAACAGCACAAATGCGCTTCTCTATTGTCTAACGCTCCATGGCTGACTAATCGGTCTGAGAGAGAGAGAAGCAGATTGATAAACATATCTCCAAGGTCAACATTACAAGGCTGCCACACATACAGAACAATAGTCCCGCGTAATTCGAAAATATAATGTATTTAAATACGGTACCTTTATTGTTTCTGTACATCTGACTTCTTTAATACAATGTACTATCGTAACATATTTTAAAATAATTTTGCCTTAATGTCATATAGATTGGCAACTTTTTAATTGTGTATTATTCAATAAAGACTTTAAAGTGGAGATTTTGTAGTTTGAAGAACGGGATGCCAGCCTTTACCATAATCTCACACAAATTCAGTTAATATTGTGATTGTTTATTCGAAATGGAATTACCTGTTGACAGACCTTCACTTTCGTTTTTCGATACAAGTTCTCTATTTTCTGTGTTTTTTAGTGTTACAATGTCTCTGTATACTATACTGACGCATGTTTACGCTACACAGTTTGCAAGTAATATATTCGCCATTCACTTCAAAACATTCGCCTCCAAATTCTGTCACAAACTGTTGCTTCTTAGATCCCATTTTCTTCGTCATGGTGTACTACAAATGCACTATCTATGTAGATAAGTAGCGTACTGACGGGTAGTTACAAACCATATGTGTATCATGGTGAACAAACAGTAGTTTATTTAAGAGCTCCTCCCTACATAGTCTGTTGTGTACATGTGCCGCTCTTGCAGCTATACACAAGCTTATACTCTTAGTATTCCGTTAACTTGCATGCACAGTGTTCCCCTCATTTGGTCCCCAAGATGCTATGTTTGTTAATAAATAAATGCGTATGCACAATTTGTATTTGTGAACTTCGAAAAGGCTTCTGGCATAGTAAATTACAATAAACATATGGGGATTCTGAAGAAAATTGGTTTGGATTGGAAAGGGAGAAGGCTATTAAGTAAGAGGAATCGTCCACACCTGTGGAGTAACGGCTAGCGCGTCTGGCCGCGAAACCAGGTGGCCCGATCGGGGCAAGTTACCTGGTTGAGGTTTTTCCGGAGTTTTCCCTCAACCCAATATGAGCAAATGCTGGGTAACTTTCGGTGCTGGACCCCGGACTCATTTCACCGGCATTATCACCTTCATCTCATTCAGACGCTAAATATCCTAAGATATTGATAAAGCGTCGTAAAATAACTACAAAATAAAAAGGAGGAGGAATCAGAATAAAACGCATAAGGTTTTCTGATGATATGGCGTTGTTTGTTGAAGAGCATTCCAGATCAATTCGTCCACAGCTCATTTATTATTCTGTCTGTCCATTTCACATGCTCCATTCTCCTCCACATCCACAATTCAAATACTTCCAATCGTCTCTCTTCACTTGGTCTTAATGTCCATATTTTTGCTCCGTACAATGACACACTCCACACAAAGCGCTTCACTAATCTTTTCCTTAGTTTTTTTTTTCCAAAGATCACCAGAAAATGCTCCTGTTTCTATTAAAAGATTCCTTTGCCACTGCTATCCCTCTTTTGACTTTCTGGCAGCAGTTCATGTTACTGTTTATAGTACACTCCAAGTACTTGAAGCTGTTTTACTTGTTCTACTGTTCATTTAGAATTCGGGAGTTTACCTTCTTTATTTTTCTTCCGACAACCATAGTCTTCGTCTCGTTTGCATTTATCTTTATCCTATACTGCTCACAGCTGTCGTTATAGCTCCAGTAGCATATATCTCAATATCATCTTCTCTTCAACTGACATCGCCATATCATCAGCAAATCTTGTTCCTCTTCCTCCTACTAACACTCCACCCATGCTCTGAAAACAGTTTTTTCACTAAATCTTGTAAAGAATAAGTATTGGAACCCTACCTTGCAGTATAAATGTTTCTGGGCGTTTTATCCCATGGGGGAACTTCGCGATTCACCGAACAACTCCTCAGGCCCCACCATAGGTCGGGACCCATAGCTTGAGAAACGTTGCTCTACAGCATCTCTTGGTGCTTTCTGATTGAGCTCGTTACTTGTTAACAATTTTAAGTTGTAACGTGTTTCAGGTTTCTGCTTAACGTCAGTACTGAAATACTGCATTTTATTTGGAAACTGGCTAATTGATAATTCTGACAAATTTTCAAACTGTACACACCCAAACAACTTTTCTTCAAGGAAAATTCCCTGAGAGTTCAACCTGGGAATCGAAACGGGGACTTTCAGATCTGGAAACCAGCATTCTGACCACCAGACCACGGAAGCAATATCAATTATTATAATTAGCTTATTATATATTTTTATTTATTTATTCATTTATTTATTTATTTATTTATTTATTTATTTATTTATTTATTTATTTATTTATTTATTTATTTAACCTGGTAGAGATAAGGCCATCAGGCCTTCTCTTCCCATCTAACAGGGGATCACAACTACAATATTAAGAATACAATTACAATAATTATAATTACAATTAATATTAAATTTACAAATACAATAAAAATCAAAGTACTAAAAGATTAACTGATTAATAAAAGCTAGACAGATTATTGTAAAAGTTGAGAAGAGAGAAACTTTTTTTTTTTATTAATTAAGTAAAAATTAAACCTACTCTACGTAGTAAGAAAATGCTTAATAAGCTTGCTTTTGAACGCTACTAAATTCCGACAGTCTCTGATGTCACTGCGTAGGGTATTCCACAAACGCGAGAGCGAGGTTGTGTATGATGATGAATACGATGATGTCTTATGTGTTGGTATGGCTAGTATGCGGCTATTTTGCGTGCGTGTGAAGAGATTATGATATGATGACAGGTAACTGAAACGTGAGGCAAGGTAGGTAGGTGTAGAAGTGTGAAGGACTTGGAAAAGGAGAACAAGAGAATGAAAATTTCTACGTTCGTTAAGTCGTAGCCAGTTTAGAGTTTGGAAGGATGGGGTAATGTGGTCAGCGCGACGGACATCGCAGACGAAGCGAACACAAGAATTATGAATTATTGTATTGTTTTGTTACATTAGTTTATGTACGTGGTGTATTCAATCATAATGAATCTAACCATCTCCAACACTCCAGAAAACACTATTCCTGATCCCTTTGTTTGAAGACATGCATATGTACAACTCCTGCCTCTAATCTTACGCCAATCATGCACAGGCTAGATCTTAACATAACAATGCTCACCAGTAGCCATGGCAACACGGTCAGACGGTAGATAAACATTGCAATTGATAAAGCGTCGTAAAATAACCAATTACAAAAATAATAATACCATGTTGAATCTTTCGTACACTACTTTTAACACTTGAATATAAATAATTGATTAAATTTATACAGACACACTAAAACACACCCTAATCAAATTCTCAACACACAGATCAATTTCAGAACACACACACTATTTGACACAACTCTTCATCACACGAACGCACCCACACAACAGGCAGCGAAATTGAGATAGCGCCGAGATCTAGTAGGCTCTGAAGATGGTGTCGAATAGCACAGAAACAGCTGTAAGCCGCACATGCTTACTTACTTGACACGAGTAAGATCGCCATTTAATCAAATAATAATAATAATAATAATATTAATAATAATAATAACAATTATAGTGATATTTTGTATTCGACAGATAATGGAGAAAAAAATGGGAGTGTAAGGGTACAGTACATCAGTTATTCATAGATTTCAAAAAGGCATATGACTCGGTTAAGAGAGACGTTTTGTATGATATTCTTATTGAATTTGGTATTCCCAAGAAACTGGTTCGATTAATTAAAATGTGTCTCAGTGAAACATACAGCAGAGTACGTATAGGTCAGTTTCTGTCAGATGCATTTCCAATTCACTGTGAGCTAAAGCAAGGATCTCTACTTTTTAATTTTGCTCTAGAGTATGCCATTCGGAAAGTAAAGGATAACAGAGAGGCTTTGGAATTGAACGGGTTACATCAGCTGCTTTCTATGCGGATGACGTGAATATGTTAGGAGAAAATCCACAAACGATTAGGGAAAACACGGAAATCTTACTTGAAGCAAGTAAAGAGGTTTGGAAGTAAATCCTGAGAAGACAAAGTATATGATTATGTCTCGTGACCAGAATATTGTACGATATGGAAATAAAAAAATTGGAAATTTATCTTTTGAAGACGTGGAGAAGTTCAAATATTTGGGAGCAGCAGTAACAAATATAAATGATACTCGGGAGGATATTGAACGCAGAATAAATATGGGAAATGCCTGTTATTATTCGGTTGAAAAGCTTTTATCATCCAGTCTGCTGTCAAAAAATCTGAAAGTTAGAATTTATAAAACAGTTATATTACCGGTTGTTCTGTATGGTTGTGAAACTTGGACTCTCACTTTGAGAGAGGAACAGAGATTAAGGGTGTTTGAGAATAAGGTTCTTAGGAAAATATTTGGGGCTAAGAGGGATGAAGTTACAGGAGAATGGAGAAAGTTACACAACACAGAACTGCACGCATTGTATTCTGCACCTGACATAATTAGGAACATTAAATCCAGACGTTTGAGATTGGCAGGACATGTAGCACGTATGGGCGAATCCAGAAATGCATATAGAATGTTAGTTGGGAAGCCGGAGGGAAAAAGACCTCTAGGGAGGCCGAGACGTAGATGGGAAGATAATATTAAAATGGATTTGAGGGAGGAGGGATATGATGATTAGAGAATGGATTAATCTTGCTCAGGATAGGGACCGATGGCGGGCTTATGTGAGGGCGGCAATGAACCTCCGGGTTCTTTAAAAGCCAGTAAGTAAGTAATAATAACTATAATAATAATAATAATAATAATAATAATAATAATAATAATAATAATAATAATAACGGTACTTGGGTTAAAAAAGGAGCTAGGTGGATCACGTAGAAAAACCGTGAGGAACATTATAATCATCGTATTAACAGAAAGTGTGACCATATTTCTCAAATATGAACTGCATAAATGTTCACATTAAAAGGAAGAGAAGAGAAAGATAAGAGAAAAGAGGGTGTGAACGAAAAGAAAATGGAATGGGAGAAAGTGAAAAAAGCAAAGCAAAGGGTATGACAGAAACAAAAAGAAAGAAGGAAAAGAAAGAAAAGTGGAAGGAAATAAAGAGGATGAAATAAACAACGAAAGAAAGGAGGAAAAAGAAAGAGACATGTTGTTCGATTCGTTGACCAAGTTGACGGGGAAGTACAGTGGCTGCCTGGCTGCTTTATGGAGGTGGTAGCCAGCCGGCGCAGCGGAAGTAAAACACAAGTTGGGGAGGGGAGAAAAGGGCGGGGTTGTTTACAGCGCACAACTTAAGAAAAAACTCACACCAGCTCAATTATTGACGGGACTTCCCGTACCAGGGAAAACCGTTTACAAACGCTGTTCCACACCATGCTTCTTTCCTCCTGCTAAATTAAAAGAAAATAATAGTAATATTCCAACAGGCCAAACATAAGCCTGACGACGTATTTTGACTAATTACTAGTGATGGGACGTTATTCGAAAATAACCGGTTATTTTAAAATTAATTTAATCTGTCAGAAGTTAAGCGATCAAAAATAACCGGTAATTTTTTAAGTTGGCAAATTAGTCCACAAAACAAAATGAGACCTTATTGCCAATAGTCATCAATGAACCATTTACTATCAACTGTGAATCAACCAGAAGATTTTGGAAACAAAAAAGGAATCAGATGGTGACGATCATCAATAATGTCTCACAAGAAATAATAAGAGATTTCATTGCATCTTACTATAGATAGTCAAAAATAAATTATTATAGATTTTTTTATTAATTTGTCCTACAGAATAATAATATCTGTAATATTGACAATTAATATTTGAGAAGAAAAATTCGCTCCGGCGTCGGGGATCGAACCCGGGTCCTTGGTTCTACGTACCAAGCGCTCTGACCACTGAGCTACGCCGAATTCAATCCACAGCACCGAATCGAACCTTCCTCCTTCAATGTTTCCCTTTGTGGCCTGACTCCAAGTTAGGTATATATGTTGACATATATGTCCAATGTCAACTGCCATTATACTAGGAGCGCACTCAGCTGAGTGACTTGTTTGGCCGGTTCCGTGCACAGTAATCTGTACAAATATATGCACTGCAGCTATGAGAATATTACAGATTTTTTTTAATTTTATTAATTTGTCCTACAGAATAATAATATCCCGGCCAAACAAGTCAATCAGCTGAGTGCGCTCGTAGTTGACATTGGACATACACGTCAACATATATGCCCAATTTGGAGCCAGGCCACAAAGAGAAACATTCAAGGAGGAAGGTTCGATCCGGTGCTGTAGATTGAATTCGGCGTAGCTTAGTGGTCAGAGCGCTTGGTACGTAGAACCAAGGACGCGGGTTCGATCCCCGGCGCCGGAGCGAATTTTTCTCCTCAAATATTAATTAAAAATGAATTACTTGAAAAATTTGCCATAAACCATAAAATACAAAGCATCGGCGAAAGCATGTAAAATTTAGAGTATATTAGCTTAAAAATGAAGACTTTTGAAGGAATTTTTAGCGAATTCTTGAATAATATCGGCAAACCTGCTCACCAGTCTGGGGAATTAGCAAATGAACTGCTGGAACTGCAGTACAGCGGTGGACTAGGAGAGAACATCACAAAAAGTATTGAATCCTTTGGCATTTTTTTTTTTAACAATTCGAACCTAAACCTCACGAAATCTCTTCTGCAATTGGGCAGAAAGAAAGTTAAGACGAGAGGTTAGATTAATTACTGAACATGGGCAATTTAGGAGGTATCTTCAGAAAATGGGTCTTTTCCAAGGAGAACCGATTTGGAGACTTTGTGCGCAGCACTACGAAACTGCGAGAAGTCCTGGAGAGGAGACGACTCCAACTATATGGAGCTATGTCATAGGACAGTATGGGGAACCTTTCATAGAGGTGAGAGCTCTGGAACCTCATAAATGGTATCGAGCTTCAAGTGTTATGAAAGGTTACAAAGTTACACAAAAGCCAATGGTTGAAATACGAATCAATAAACACTCTGATCACTCCCTTGTATCACCACCACCATAGCATCCAGCGCCGTAGTTACTTGCCCTAAAGCGTCATGCCCTCAACTTCCGTTAAGGAATGAGCACAAGTTTCGGTCTTTATGAAGGAAGAAATTTTCTCATGAAATATCGGTTAGTGTATGGGACCGGTGCCCAGTAGCGGCCGGTGACTGAAATCCTCGGTGAGGCCAGATGCAATTCGTTTAAGTGCCTCCGACAGGAAATGTTTATTCATTATATTAATTGGTATTATATTATTAATGTCATTATTACTGTATTATTATTATTATTATTATTATTATTAATGAAAAATAATAATGTCACTCACCAAATAAGTTGTTATGCTGTGAGTTTGTTTCAGTAATTATGTGAGTGTGATGAAGCAATCCATATTATGCTCAGCTGAAGAAGTATTTCTTGAAATTCCCCTGGAAATATTTTTCAGACACACTAAAGCTTTCAGTAGACACACTGTTCTTTCTTTCTTTCTTTCTTTCTTTCTTTTTTTCCTCTTTATTTTTTTCCTTTCACAGCAACAAAGAAAGTTTTTTTTTAAGTTTATTTTGCACCACATTACCACTTAATCATTTATGTTTTCCATATCAGGATGCAATAGAAACTCGCGTTTTAAGATTATCTGTCAGAAAAAATTGTCAGCGATGGCTTATTTAAAACTTCCTTTCTTTCAATATCTTTTCTTCTCGAAAAAGGACACTATAACAATGAATTAACTACATCATTTTTTTCTCGCATCTATTTCTGTTTATATTTTCCCGAAACATATAACAGCATTGGATCAGACTCACTACTGTACTCCTGTACAACACCCTCGCTTAAGTCATAAACTGAGACAGAAGGGGAGAGAACAGTGTGGGTCTCTGCCTGTCAAAGAGCGGAAATTTTTATGTTATTTATGGCCTATTTAGGAAGACAAGTCACCACTCCTATACCCACCCCATTCCACTCTTGAAGTCGGCCAAGAGATAGGAGGAGTGAAAGCTGACAGGCCACGAGGCCAGACGAATTGTGCCTCAGCTACAACGTTTCAAGCGCAACCTCAAAGCCCGCGAAAACAAACGAAATGCAGAAGCCAGACCCGGCACGAGCGATCCTGGCCTCAGGAACAAATTTTACTGCAAAACAGGTCTATATACATCACAACGTTTTCAAATACTTCTACAACGATATATGCTTCATTCAAATAACTAATATATATTATATAAAAACACAAAATTTGATTTCAGTTAAGCCAAGTGACTGAGGTCTGGCCTCACTTACCTCAGTCAATCAGCCGCCACTGCCGGTGCCCCAACCATCATTTTGATTAATTTCGGGAGCTACAGTGAATAGCGAAATCCGATTCTGCAAGCCAGCTCTAACGGCTGGGAGGAGGGGGAGGGGAAATCGTGCGCATACGCGCGCAACAGTTCGGTTCCGGTTACTTTTGGGTCCACCCTCGTAATAGAACAAACAAACAAACATAAAAATACTAAAACTTTCTATTATAACAAACACAGTAAAACAAGCACAAAAATACTAACACTTAGTATCGCAAGTGAGAATCCGCGTGAAAACACATTTGGCTCTCTTCCCTTCCCTTCATTGTGAGTTTGTGAGTTTGAGTTGTTGTGAAAAATTCATTAGTTGAGAGCGGCAGAAGCAGGAAAAAAAATCAAGAAATGCAAGTAAACGTGAGAGAGGAAAGAGGATAAGGTATGTAATATAATCAATAATACTATTATTAATAATAATAACAAAAACAAACAATAGTAGTACATGACGTAGTACAAAAAAGTTAAAAATATTAATTTACTGTCTAGGCATTCTGCCAGTTTCAGTCCGAAGATGCGAATCTACGAACATAAAGGGAAAACATACAAATGTGCTACCTTAACCCGAAGGGATATTGTGAAATTCCATGATGGCTTCTATAGTTGTAATTCAAAGATCTGTCAAGATTATTCTAATCTGTTTGGCACAATATATTATAATGTAATATGTGTAATGGTAATAATAATGACCATGTTATCCACTGTAACAATCAAAATCATTAACAATATATTCAGAATAAATTACTTTCTTTTCATAGAATATAGTTTTTTTTTTATTTGCGTTCCTAGCAAAATTTGTCCTATCCATTCATCACATTGCAAAAGTCGCCTTATTCAAAATATCTACCATATTTTAAACCGAATCTTTGTGGCATAAACGCTCCTGAACCGTAACCCACACAGAAAATTATTAAGCTTAAGATGAATTTCTTAACCAGTTTCGTTTGCCGTGTATTAGTTTTTCGCATTTCCTAGAAAATCATCTTACATGGATAAGGGGAGTTTTGCTTTTAATAGACGTCATGTCAGATAACTTTCTTCAATCAGGATTCGATTTCGGGTCAGCGACTTTTGGAGTCAGTACGCTGACCATAATTCAAAGCCGATGACATGAACAATATTATTACAGACATGAGTAAAAACTTGGAAATGCTCGGACTTCGCGAACGCTATACTGTGTGTGTTTCGCTTTATACCACAGTGGCAATCAGGTCAAAGGAGTGCAGTCCAATTTAAAAATTTAGCAACATAGTTGCTTCAGAATGACGGACAGCAAAGAAGAGAATGAATCAAAATTTATTTATGTCACCATCAGCTTCCAGGCCGACTGACAGGGTAAGAGAGTTATACAATAAAAACTAGGACATAAAGAAAGAAGAGATAAGATTAAGATAGTGAAAGGGAAGATTGGAGGGAGAGAGACGGGGGTGAAGGGAAGGCGTACAAGTCGCTAGGTGGACGGAGGGAGAGAAAGGAATAAAAAGGGGGAAAACTTTTTGGGTTGTTGGTTTCGAGACAGATTGAGTACGTTACATTCGAGAGAGAGATGGTAAAAACTTTGTGCGAGTGTTTGTGTGTGTATGTGTGTGAAAAGAAAGAATCCGTTTTCTTCGATTCTATTCTAAGATGTTCATTCCCTCCTCGCTCCTCCCAATTCCTTCCCCCATTTTCTTCGTCTTCCTTACTTTCCTTTCTTTATTCTTTTTTTATTATTTTTTCCAATTTCCACAGGACTTGCACACGTCAAGATGACGTCAGCAGTTGTTCTCAGCGTCGCGATGTCTCTGTGTATAGGTAAAGTGAAAAACTGACTGGAACAGAATTCGCGTATTCATCAAACAAGAAGATTTAAGGGAACCTTTACGTGAACGTGTTGGCAGATCCTTAAAATTCTGCTAATATTTGAACTGCAGATGCATAGAAAGTTGCAGCATTAATTTGATATCATTTTATATCGTTATAATGGATGATTTAGGAGTAATAATGATAATAATAATAATAATAATAATAATAATAATTAATAATAATAATGATAATAATAATTAGGGCCAGGGAGTTCATACCCTAAAACCTACTAAATATGTATGCAAGTATGCCTTTAAGAACCTTAAAATATGCCAATAAATATGCACTAATAAAATTCTGTAATTCTTGATATCACTAACAAATAAATAAATAATAATAATAATCAATAAATGTAATAATATTATAGGTCAAACTAGATCAGATTAAACTTACATTTATTAATAATTGATTAAATGGCGGTCTTACTCGTGTTAATTATGTAAGCATGTGCGGCTTACAGCTGTTTCGGTGTTGCTTGACACCATCCTCAGAGCCTATTAGATCTCGGCGCTATCTCAACTTCGCTGCCTGTTGTGTGGGTGCGTTCGTGTGATGAAGAGTTGTGTCAAATAGTGTGTGTGTTCTGAAATTGATCTGTGTGTTGAGAATTTGATTAGGGTGTGTTTTAGTGTGTCTGTATATTTCATATTGTTCTAGTGTGTTGAGTTTTTGGTTTTTGGGTTGTATGTGTAGGATTTCCATGTCTGTATTTGAAGGGTACACAGGAATAACGATCAAGGTCCATTTTAGAAAGTTTCGAGAAAAACGGATTTTAAAGTTCAAGCACTTAATACTTTGTTATGTGTGTATTTAATAGAAATTGACGTAGTGGAATGTCAAGAACGATGATTTCTTATTACTAGCTAGACCACATGATAGTACTTCCTTTCCACTATAAGATAGCACTATTAACTCAATTTCGATTTTTGATGGACCTTGATCGTTTTTCTCGTGTACCCTTCATTTATGTTATTGTATGTGTGGTTAGCATTAGTTATGTGTTCGGCATATGTAGATGTATTGTGTCCTCTGGTTATTGCTTTAATGTGTTCTTTGTATCGAGACATGAAAATCCTACACATACAACCCAAAAACCAAAAACTCAACACACTAGAACAATATGAAATATACTGACACACTAAAACACACCCTAATCAAATTCTCAACACACAGATCAATTTCAGAACACACACACTATTTGACACAACTCTTCATCACACGAACGCACCCACACAACAGGCAGCGAAGTTGAGATAGCGCCGAGATCTACTAGGCTCTGAGGATGGTGTCGAATAGCACCGAAACAGCTGTAAGCCACACATGCTTACATAATTAACACGAGTAAAACCGCCATTTAATCAATTATTTATATTCAAGTGTTAAAAGTAGTGTACGAAAGATTCAACATGGATTACACTTTTATTGTTGAGAGTGGCACACTACTGTACTGTGAGATTCGCTAGGTGTGCCGCGAAACTTTCAATACTTTCTGGTAAAAATAATTATAATAATTTACTCAGTTTTCAAGAAAAGAATATGATGTTTTTATTTTTAAAAATCCAAACTATGCACTTTTATGCAACATAAAATCAGCTTTGATGAACATATACGCGAAAATATGCCACAATAATACAAATTATCATGAAATATGTATTTATACAGTTGTAAGGTTCTTTGCTGTCCGATTTCACATGGAATGTACCATTCCACAGGCATATTCAGGTCATGACTCATGTCTTCTTGCAGGAGGGGCGTCCTCTCTGAAACCGTCTCTGGGTTCCCAGGCTTCCGCAATATCTCTACCTCGATTCATTCCTTAACAGCATTTCCGATGGTACTTAGATACCTTACAAGAGTTGTTGGAATGATCCTGTGCTGCTTGGTCACATTGGCGGTATGAATTTAAGGCGGGGGGTCTAGGGGGCCCATTGGGTGAACGGATGAAAGGTCTCATGCGGCCGATGGGCTGGTACACCTCATTCTCATTCATTCTATAATTCGGGGTACACAATAGGCCACTGTCGAGCCAACGTGCTGAAGGCTCGTCTCTAAACCCCTCTAGCCACTCACTATTAGGCCTACTATTGCTGTTCCTGCTACTTAAATTTTATTAAATACAGTAAATTATAAAATTTGTTGTTTTTTTATATTGCTCACGTACAAGCACCTTACGGAGAGATATGTACATAATCATAGCAACGAATAAGTTCTTTTTAAATGTGTACCGAAACTTACAGTGAACAGATCGCTTTGGCAATCTTTCAAAAGTTAGCGACTCCAGAGTGAAAGTTTTTTTCTTTATCAGACGCTTCGATTTCGTCCCTCCTTTCAAGCTTCATTATCGAGTTGGACAGCGAATTCCGTCACTGTCATTTGTTTTGTTTTGTTTTTTTTTTTTTCATTATACCGTGTACAAAAAATGAACTTTGATGTTGCAGAAAAGCATTTATTTCTTCATTTAGCAACATCCAGAACCTTCGGGTTTTTATATACGGTCTATATGGGTAACAGGAGCGATATATTAATTCAAGCATTCCGAAGTACTATAATAGAATTATTTTAAAACCTTATATAGTTAAAAACGTTAAAAGTATTATAATTTAAAAAACGGTAATATAGGCCTACATTTATGACAGGCGAGCTCCGTTACAACACCGGTGTAGTATCATCTTCAGTGTCCTTCAAACTACTCATAAAATTGTAAACTTAACGTTTTTAACTATAGAAAGTATTAATCAAGTGTTGAAATGAACATAAGAAACAATGACAAAATTACTTTTTTAATGAAATTGTCGGTTACTCTAGTCTCCATTATTTTTTACATTCACATTAGATAAAATACTGACGCTACTAGATGGGCAGGACATGTATCACGTATGGGCGAATCCAGAAATGCATTTAGAGTGTTAGTTGGGAGGCCGGAGGGAAAAAGACCTTTAGGGAGGCCGAGACGTAGATGGGAAGATAATATTAAAATGGATTTGAGGGAGGTGGGACATGATGATAGAGAATGGATTAATTTTGCTCAGGATAGGGGCCAATGGCGGGCTTATGTGAGGGCGGCAATGAACCTCCGGGTTCCTTAAAAGCTAGTAAGTAAGTAAGTACTGACGCTATTAGATTCTACTGCACATTAGATATACAACTTATTTACTTCATTTGTTTCATCTGCATTATGACTAAGGAAAACGTCACAGCTTAATAATAATTTAATATCGATATTTATTCTAAAAATCCACTGCCATATAAATCTTACTGTACTTAGATTTTGAAATGTCATTACTAGATAGTGGATGCGGGATGACTTATCGTTGAATGTAGGTGCACATTTACTATATGTTACTTTTTTTCATTCAGACCATTGGCTGAACAGGTTTTAAACGTAAACAGACGACGTCAACATGCTACTGTATTTCCGTACAGTCAGAAGGGAAAGAAAAATAACGTACTGTAGTACATACCTTGGAAGGTTCAGTCCTCGTCATCATTGATGCAATTACCAGCGTTGCAGTAAACGACGATATATTCTCGTAAGTTGTCGAAGCTGAATCGTCTTCGCCTATTGCTTAAACAGTTTTTGTATCGAGAGAATTTCTGAAGAAAACCTGTAAAATGGGGATCACTCAATTTCTTTAGAGGAATATTTGTACTGAGCATCATGATGCACTTGTCGTTAGACCCGCACAACTAAATGATTATGATGATGATGATGATGATGATGATGATGATGATGATGATGATGATGTAGATGGTTCCTCAGATTTCATTTCAACGCAATTCCTGTGCGATGTACTGTTGCAATGTTTCTCTATAGCCTGAGTTGTTCTGGTTTTTATTTCAATTTTACATACATTACACACGATATTGTCTTCGTTAATACATAAAATGTCACTCTCATACTTCTTAATTGCATTTCGTATCTCTGAGCGAATTTAACGTTTTGCCATTATGAATGGATCAGCACAACATATTCAACGCGTACTTTAATACTTGAGCAGGATAACACAACTGCACACATTGCGTTGCAATGTGGACCGGGGTTCCTTCGTTTTGTATGCTGCTGTACTCGCCAGGTACACAAAAGACGGACGGCGCGGCACGTGCCATATACTCCGATACGAAACAACTTCACTTTTCCTTAAGTTATCCCGCATCAACTGTCTAGTCATTACATTCGGATTTAACGGTAAAATAAAAAACACAGGGTATAATGAAATATTTATGCTCGATTAGAAAAAATAATACCTTAATGTATCGTTACGTAACGAATCATTAAAGTAAGTTAGTGAGTCACGAAATGATAAAGCGTTCCGTCACTGAAATATAATTGACATGTTAGTTATCGCTCCATTAGCCATTCACCTTTGTATTCAGAATGAACTAATCTTGAAACACAAGAACTTCAAGTTTTACAATTATAGTGAGGATCACTTAAGAGCAGTTCCTAAAAGACTAATTTGGCCATCTTTTCAGTGTTACCAACAAATACCAGATATCATCAATGAGGGTAAAATCACAATTTCATGTACTAGGCCTATAACAATAATAATAATAATAATAATAATAATAATAATAATAATAATAATAATAATATAACATTAACAATAACAATGTCTTGCTTATTTACTTATTTACTGCATCTCAGCTTATTGTTCAGAGGTGTTTTCTATATGATTCAATAAATTGTGAAAGGGTATATTTTCCTCCTGGACCTCTCGCACATTAAGTTGGTAATTAGTAGATAGATTAGTATGACCTAATATTAAAATTTATTTTATCTGACAACATGAAATTCATTGCTTTGACTAAACAGTTTACGATGAAAGAGTAATAGAACGGAGAAAAATTCTCACCGGCACCGGGATTTGAACCCGGGTTTTCAGCTCTACGTGCTGATGCTTTATCCACAAAGCCACACCGGATACCCATCCCGGCGTCGCACAGAATCGTCTCAGTTTAGGTTCCAACTCTTGGGTTCCCTCTAGTGGCCGCCCTCTGCACTACGTCATAGATGTCTATGAACGTAGGACTGAAGTCCACACATGTGCTGAGGTGCACTCATTATGAGTGACTAGTTGGCCGGGATCCGACGGAATAAGCGCCGTCTTAAATCACGAAATGATTTACGCATATCATACAGACGTGGACAAATTATTAGCAAAATTGAAGATTTTTATTATAGTCTATATTTTTACAAAATATGATTCTTCAATTTAGACTACAGTTGACATCTTTGGGTATTTCCAAATTATTAGCAACATTGAAGATTTGTATTGTATATTTTTCAGAATTTAACTCCTCAATTTGGACTACATTTGATATTTTTGCATATTTACAAATTATTAGCAAAACTGAAGATTTTCATTGTATATTTTTACAAAATTCGATTCTTCAATTTGGACTACAGTTGACATTTTGGATATTTCCAAATTATTAGCAAAACTGAAAATTGTTGTTTTACATTTTTACAAAATCTGACTCTTCAATGCAGTTGACATTTTTGCTAATTTACAAATTATTAGCAAAATTGAAGATTTTTATTATATATTTTTACAAAACGTGACTCTTCAATTTCTGGAACTCTCAGTTGACATTTTTGCAATTTCTGTCTACTGTAATGATGGAAATATCCAAAATTGTCAACTGTAGTCCCCTAAATTGAAAAGTCAAATTTTGTAAACAAAATATCATAAAAATCGTCAATTTTGTTAACAATTTTTCCACGTCTGTATATACTATTTTAATGTACCGAAGTACATATGATATTTCCATGCAGATATTCTGCGTCATCATACAATGAAAGAGTAATTGAACGGAGAAAAATTCTCTCTGGCAGAATATCTGCATGGAAATATCATATGTACTTCGGTACATTAAAATAATATAAACAGTTTAAGATTCACTAGACCTAACCTAAAAATGTACTTTGTTTGATCACGTGAAATGATTAGTACAAACTTCGAAAATCGAATGCCAATTTGAAATGTATGCTTCAATAATACTTAATCTTAATAATTTTGCTATTTTAGGGTGCTATTCATAGACATATCGCAGCACGCGCACTGGTTACTAGTACAGAATTCAAATCATATCCTATCGCTAACATTGGTTTATGAATACGAAAAAAGCTGATCATCCACCGGAAGCCCGCGCTAAAAATGTCTATGAATACGGCCCTAAGTTACAATTGCTGTCTCCATGCGCATAATTACAACCAATACATCGTTCATAATCATCACTTTCAACACTAATAAATTTGAAGATAAAACTCTTTGGCTGAGACTCATGCTAACACACCACCCATTCGTCAGATCTCAGACTGCAAAGAACGTATCTTGTCATCCAATTGTAGGGCTTCCAGTGCCTCTAAGTCCTTCAAGGTTCTAGTAATATTCGAGCTCTTTGTACTTAGGAATCCTTAAAATAGTCTAGTACACTCCTGGGCAAAATTAGCAAAGCAACATATCTAGTTCAATTCTTCTTCTAGTTCATCTTTTAATATTTTTAAATTACAGAAGAAAGCAGTGAGAATTATTTGTG